>QGSO01000262.1:413215-789982 GCA_011037825.1 Carya cathayensis
ATATGAATGCCATACATTTCACTTGAAACCATTCATTGTAATGCACTTTTTTCATAGAATAATTATATTTCTCATTCACACACACCACACACCATATCTTTCTTCTTTTTTTAATTTTTTTTTATAACAAATATGTGGCGTATAAATGATAATTAAATAGAACAATTCTATTAGTTTAATAAGAATAAGAATTAAATAAAAAATAATAAAAATAAAAAATAATATTAAAATATATATTATGATGCAGTCCAAACCCGTGGTGGCAGCCAACACAGGGAGAGGCCTAGATGGAGTCGACCCTCCTCTAGCCACCATGGGCGGTGCGATCTTGTCACTGTGGTTTTCTAGCTCCCTCAAGTGGCTTAATTTGGGCCACGAGCGTCTCCCCTATTTGGTATGGCTTATTTCTCCTTGCTTTGAATAATATATTTATTTTTTCTTTCCAACAACATAAATACTAAACTTACTTGGGTTTCGAATTTGTATTTAGAGAAAATATTTTTTTAACGATATTGTGAATTTTTTTATTTTTTAAAAAATATTTAAGAATATAAAAAAATTAATGAAAAAAATAAAAAATAAATAATTTTTTTTTTTTTTGCCTTCCTCGTTAGATCCTTGAGCTACTCTTCCAACAATTCTAAAAGATTTTTACATTCAGACAAGAGAAATGATATTTATAGTCTTTATACACTTTTTTTTTTAAAAAATAGATAAATTTAATATCGATATAAAAAAATTAATTTTTAATATTAACCAACACCTTTTTACAAAAAAAAAAAAAAAAACGCAGACTGCACACTCCAAAATTATAAATAACATTAACTTTCAAATAAATATAGTTTCAGTGGTCCAAACAAAATTTAAAAACTCTATATCAAAGACTTCTAGTTGGGGGTCCTCTTGCGCATTACCATGGTAGTGTAGGGGTCCACCTCTCAAGAAGCCTCAGTGGAAGATCCTATTTCTTTACTCTAAAATAAAACTTTCCATTTTAATAATAATAATAATAATAATAATAATAATAGAAGAGGAGATTGTTTGCCTCTCAATTTGAGATGATGACGTGATAAGTAATATTGATATGTTTTTTTAAAAAATAAATAAATTTAGAATCTACATAAAAGAGTATCATTTTAATTGTATCAACTATATTTTCATATTTGGTAATCTTAATTAATACCTATGAAATCCAATTAATTTTGACCAAAATGTGCATTCAAAATGGCTAGCTTTGACAATGTTGATTTGTGAAACACCACCAAGTGTATCTCAAAATGCCCAAAGTCTTTTTTCACATCTATCTTATTGTTTTCTTTTTGGATTTCCTTATTGTTTATTAAAATAAAATAAAGATTTCGTTTGTTGGACGTTTACTTGTAGAGATTGAGTTTTCTCTTTCTATGAAGAGTGAGGTTGAGTTTCTGTTTAGGTAGAGAGTGTTATCTCTTGGACATTTGTTTATAAAGAGTAACAGTAATAAAGAAGACCATACCAGTTACAAAAAGAAACAATGTACTGGTAAAGCTCCAAATGTATTATTTTGATTTATAATGTTATGTTTGATATGGAGACATTCCGACATTCAAGAATGTATCCGATCATGGACGTAAGTTTTTCTTAAGAATGAATGATGACAATTCTCCTTAAAAAAAAAAAGAAAAAAAAAAAGAAACCCAAAGTCCATTAAAGAATGTTATAGCGTAGAAGATTCTGTATAAAGTACTCATCTATTTAATGGACTAACATTTTTCCATTCCATACACTTTACAATCTTACTTTTTCCTCCAAAATCTTGGATTTGCTTTAAATATATTATATCTTCGTCAATACATAAATAGTCTTATTATTTAAAGATGAGGAAAAAGGTCGCCTCCAAAATAATCTATCCTTACCATTATTACCCACTTTTTACCCATCGAACATATGTATATTGATGGTTACCAGGAATATGACTGAAAGAGGTCCCAAAATCAGGAATGATATCACTGAAAAAGGTGGCAAAAACCTGCTACAAAAGCCTCAGAAAAGAAAAGAAAAAGATAAAGAAACTATATATGAAGTAATGGCAGAAGATGCATGGATTTCATTTTAATGAGTGGCTCCTTGACCTTCTTGATTATGGCCGGTGCGCGGACCCCTACCAGGAATTGACACCTCCGGCAAGTACTGAAGCTTTGTACTTACTATGTATATAGAACTAGAAATTAGTGCTGCCGGTGGCCGGACCCCTACCCAAAACTCGACTACTTCAACACATGATCAATTCATTAAGAGAAAGAAAGAACAGACTTGGAATCCTTATCCCACTAATCAAGTACTGCAGCATCGAATTTTGTTTGTCCCCACTGATGGGTACCATTTTTGTGTCACATTTCATGCATTTCTCTTACTGTCTCAAAATAGCTTGACCATCCTTTTCTTTTCTTTTTTCAAAAATGACAATAGCAAAATGCCAAAAACTGCCTCAAAATAGCAAACCTGCATCACTGCATGCAGAAAAGCTCTTTACTCTTTGAAGGGAAGCTCAGAACACCACCAGTTTGATAAATAAGCCTCCCTGCCAACTTTAATGCATTTCTGTTTCATACCTTTCACAAAACAGTACAATATTGACCATAAAAATGGACACCTTCACAGTTATTCTGCCAAGCTTTTATATATGGAAATATTTTACCCACAAAATAATTATACAAAAATAAATCTACAACTGATTTGACTTGTATGTCAGATTATAAAATTATTTTTATCATAAAATAAATTTAACAGATTTCATAAAACCACATCAGTTTGTAGGTTTACTTTGTCTAATATTTTTGTGTTAGTAACAGTTATCTTTATATATATATATATAATACCCAAATTCTCCAAATGTACTGTTAATTGCTCACAGTGTATGGTAAACATCACATCATCTACAACAGTGTGTGGATGGACAAAAATAAGCAGCAAGAGTACTTCATTGTGAGTCAAAAGAAAATGAAAGTGAGATGTTGTAAAAGTTGGGATGGAAATTAAGCAATTATGCATCTGTCATTATCTGTCCATATTTCAGACTACATCTTGCATGTGCCATAACAGGCACCCCCACATCCATAGTGATATTGCTTAGCCCTTTGAATCTCTTCAAGGTGACAGATTTCCTAAACTTTCTCTAAATGTCACTTGAGAATGTAGATAAAATAATGAAAAATTCTAATCAATAACCTTACATCACACATCTGCTTTTATTTCTTTTCTCAACAAATACGTAAGGCTGCTGAGTAGAATAACTTCAAAACAATATGCATTCTGATTGAATCGATCGATAAGACCACTTGAAACGCATGGGCCACATACTTTGCTTTGGATACTAAAAAGAGTAACGATAGATACACAACATTTTCACAGCTCCAATATAAGCTTCTTGGTTGGTTTACAATTCAATGGTTCAATAAATCGAGGCCAAACCCAATCAATGGCCTTCTACAATCATATATATTATTAAGAAAATGAGTTTTTTTTTTTTTAAAAGGACGTTGTTTTCCCTAACCCTTTAAACGTATTAAATATTCAAGTACTCAATTAAATCCTATCTCCCGACCGTTTTCTTCATCTCTCTCTTTTTCCTTTCCTTTATGCTGTGTGTGAATCCTAACCCCCGTTTAGATTCGTATATCATTGCTCCCATCGATTGATGTTGCACACTAGTTTACTTAATCAATGCAAAAAGTATAAACCAATTAATTTTAGTTTTTCTTTGTTCTTTTAAGGTCGATGGTAAAGAAAAGTATGGATGCACCACGAATCTAATTATATTTTGGCATTTAGTTGAACCTTTTTAACCTTTGATGTTAATTGATAGGAGCATATTTGTTGGGATTAATTAGCTATCAACGGTTAATTTGAAATATAATAACAGAAGCAAACAAAAGGAAATTCGACAATCACACAAAAAACACTAAGATTTAAGTTATTCGGTTTAGAAGAAGCCTACATCTACTGATGAAGTTGGTTTCAAAGAATTCACTATCGCAAAATAGAGTATAAGAGAGATATCATAAATCCATCCTCAATTCCAAAATCCACAATACATCCAATGAGCTCTCAAAATCTCACAAAAGGAGTTCTCTCTCTTTTCTTTTTGTTCTGGCTGCTCAAAGTCACAATCCAATGAGCTCTCAAAATCTCACAAAAGGAGTTCCCTCTCCTTTCTCTTTATTCTAGCTGCTCAAAGTCACAATATAATGAAAAAATAATATGTATTTATATTGTACAGTGCAGAAACCCTAATTACGAATATTTGCTCAAGTGGCATGTCAAGCGAACAATCTGCTTGACGTTCGCTTGAGCTGACTATCGAGCAAACAATCTGTCTGGAGTTCTCGATCAAGCGGACTGTCGAGAAGATGTCGAGCGAACAATCTGTCTGAGATTCGCTGGAGTGGACTGTCGAGCCACAGTTGAGCCAGGGTCGAGTCACAGTTAAGCCAAATTTCTAAAATGACGTTTTCAATAAGAATCAAGCCACACTCAACAATATTAAAGTTAATCAAGTACTCCCAATCACATTGTCGACAGAGTTACAAATTAGTTGCTAATTATGTTTAATAGTTCATTTAAATGATGACCTTTTAACTTTTCAATCTTCATAAATGGATCATTCTTTTATTTTTATGGTCGATTCCACACCACCAACCATTCATTTGAAAAAAAAAAAAAACTATAGATTTAAGAAACAATGTGATGGTGAAAAAGCTTGTGAAGCCCAACGTTTGGTTTCTATTCATCAATATTTAAAATTGAGCTTATAAAATAATAAAATTGAGGTTTCCAAAAACCAAATGATATGTGAAAAAAAAAAAACCCAATGTTTTACATTTTGAAGTACAAACCCAAAACAAGTAACAATCATTGAGGCCGGAAACTTCCAATAACGCGGAGGCGGACCACAGACCGTCGGGATTGGTGCTGGTAACCGTCCACCCCCAGTCAGTTGGTGTCACCAGTTTCAAAGGGGTCGAGACCCGTAAGGGTCGGTTTTCAGCCCAAAATGCTCTCAGGCCAGCATGCCTTCGGTTAGCATTATATGCTACGAAGGCTTTTGTTTTTTTTTTTTTGGCATATGCTACGAAAGCTTTGAGAAAACCACTAGACTCATTTTTGGCAGCTTGGAGGTAAACTTACTCAATGTGGGGATAGAAGACACATCTAAATCCTAAAATGCATTGGAGAGACAGAAATTAATAAAACCAACTACTTTATGTTAAGGGGTTTTTATTACATGCATCTGCAATGATTTTCTGGTCATATATTTTTTGGTTTTAGAACCTTTTCTCGACAGATCAATGGTTCCATTTTCAGGTCATATATTGTCACCTCACCACCATTACCAATTTACCAGTGCTACCACTTTCAACCATCAGCAGTGCTCGTTTTATTGCAGCTTTGCACAATGATTTTACCTGTATGCAATGAAATAACAAACGGGAAAATTCTCGTTACAAAAAATAAAAAATCAAAATAAAATAAAAAAAGAAAACATAACTCAATATTTGAATCCTGTGGATCTCCCCTCCATCTAAATTGTTGACAATGTCATTACAAAAGTTGAGGATACAGTAGACCTTTAGATCCGCTATATCGTCAACTTTTGTGAGGACATGATGAACAGCACTGCAATGTTGAAAATTATATATGCATGTGTATTATGTATAGAAGATAAACAAGGCAACGTATCTACTGAAGTCAAACAGGGCAAGGTGCCCAACGGCTAGCCCATGCACATATGGAAAGATAACAAGCAACGGCTACTAACCATAACTACCCACCGCAAGCTCTCAACACTTCCAACGGCTATCTTACATTCATTTTAGGAAACCATTTTATTTTCTTCCCATAGTAGAGAAAATCTCTTTTTCTATGTAATATCTTCTTCTCATGTATTCGACAGCCTCTATATATATAAGAAAGAGGACTCTCAATACACTCACGTTTAGTGAGAATTTTCTCCAAACATCTTAAGTGCAATCTTCTTTATTATGGTGGACCAAAAACATAGTCTAATCACTTCTTTGCCAGAAAGAAGTGCAGAGAAGACTCGCATTGACCACAGTCAAAACAAAAATCATTCCATGAAAATCTGTAAACAACAAAAAATTTCCAAGTATTTGTTCATAAATGAAAACAAACATGATTGCAACCTCAAAGCAAAAATAAAAAGAAGAAAGAAAATGTATTAAATGAAGACAAAAATTTACCAATGATCATCATCAATCATGAGAGTTGAAAGCAACTGTGTCTTCATGCAATCGATATCATTGAGCAATTTCTCATTCTCCTCTTTCCCGGCCTCTATCTCGACTTGTAAAGCTGCATTAGCAACAACTTGCAACATATCACATACTCAGTGAAAGAGGACATGAAAGGTCAACAAGTTCAAGTGTAAAAGTTTATCCAATATGTTACAACTCAATATCTAACTACTGCTCTGAAAAAATTATTCTAGCAAAATTTATATCCACACTTGAATCTATCTCAGCACAATACCCAAGGGTTACAAAATGAGCTGCTTCTTAGAATTCTAGTGGTGCATTAGAAAGAGCTGAATTTTTGTGCAATTATTAAATATTTTTGCTACCTTCTATGTTTTGTTTTATTTCCTTTACAGGGTCTTTTAATATGATTTTATCCACACTAATTTCCTGTCAATTGGGTGTTAGGAGTCTTCTTTTGTTATTATTAGAATCATTGTCGTTTGCTTTAGATCGGTTACCTATCTAAAATTATTGAGTTTATCATGGAGTTGTTCTCAAATTGAGAATTTTTTCTTTCTCCGTCCATCTTGTAGTGTCCAAAGATTTAAAGGTGGCTTCATTATTGCTTGTGCCACATCTTGTGATATTAGAGCCTTGTTATTCTTTCTCCGTCCATCTTGTAGTGTCCAAAGATTCAAAGGTGGCTTCATTATTGCTTGTGCCACATCTTGTGATATTAGAGCCTTGTTATTCCTTCACTTGGTGGACAATCCTTGGTGACAAGACTTCCAAAATAGGGAGAACACTTCTCTGCACAATTCCATAGAGCTTGAGAGAGAAAAGGTGAGAACCTGGACTCTTTTTGAGAGTTCTCCAAAAAAGAAGTGAAATTAGGAAATGGAAAACCAAATGAGTGTATATTACTTTCCATCTGTGTGCCTCAATAAAACCCTTTTAGAGGTAATCCCACACTGCCACAAGCCATCATTTCAATTCTTCTACAATATGGTGTGAATTATCGAGCATGAAATTTGGAAATGTTGTGCAGATATTGTGGACCATTTGGAGGATCCGATAGTGGAGTCCTTTGTACTGAACAAAGCCCAAGTTGGTTTGCTAGTTAGATATCCTATGTGAAAAATCTTATTTGCAAATTTGTGTGGTGATCTCCTAGACTATATGTTATACATGGTTATTGCTATAATTTAGTTTGTTGAGAAGTTTAGCATATTTGAAATGATCATCTTGTGGGTTGGAATGTGCTCATCACCCTTTAATATTTAATCTTGTTAGCTTTTGCAATCTATATGATTGTTACATGAACAGTGCGTAGGAATTTATTGATTGCTGCAGAAGGTCTTGAAATCAGCTAGTATTTTCAAGAAGACCTATTTATCTTCCCTCTAGGTCCTGTAGACCACATACATTTTTAAAAAATGTTCTGCAGATTGCTACTTTATTACTTCCTATTTTCAACTATCATTGCAGTCGCATTTGTAATCTGTGAGGAAGTTGAAACCAAACATTCTGTTTATTTGCAACTTAATTTTGAATTTTAAAAACCTAAGGAATTCGCTTCATTGCATTTTCTAATCAATCAACACAATGTATCCATGAGAGAGAGAGAGAGAGACCTAATAGGATTAGGAAAGCAATCAAAGAGTGTTATACAACTAGATAGTCATTAAACAACCTAATTTGCTTGTCCAGAAAAAATAATCATCCTTTTATATATAAATGGAGCGATAGAAGTTGTAATCTCATTTTCTCCTTGCATTTATATAAATTACAAACAAATAATAAGCTGGACTCATTAATTAATTTAAAAGCAATAGACATATAGAGATATATTCAGTACATAAGGGAAGGGAAATAAGGAGTGTAGAGTGGTAATATAAGGGCAAGGTCAGTTCAGATATAATGCATCCAAACCAAAAGAAAAAGAAAGCAGAGACATTAAGCTATATAACTTTATGCAACTATGCTTGCAAAGCAAAATCAACATTACCAGAGTTAGCATTGTGAAGTTCTTCAAGGATTTCTTCCACAAAAACCAACATTGAATTCTTCAAGCCGTTATTTTTCTTATCCAACAGATGGATTTCATTTTCAAGGAACTCTTTCTCCAACAACAAAGGCCTCAGTTCATCGTTTTTCCCTTTGTCAATGTCCTTCTGGAATTCTAAGCACAGAGTGGTAAATCCTTCCCTGAAGAGAAACATCAGTGTCTAAGCAACATAACAGTCAAACTTAGAGCTTGAAGTTTCTGCCAATCTCTCTGGTACTTCCACATATTAGAATAAGAAAAATGTTATGAGAGGCTTCAACTGAATTACAATTGATTAAGCAGATTAGGGTAATGATATGAGACTGCATAACCATTGCTAATTTTCAGAAATTTGGAGTGTTACAATGATGTATAAATTTACACTTGATATCTAAATTTCAAAAGTTCTCTATGATTTAAATAATTCAGACTCCAGAGGAACACATCACCATGTCATGCCAACTTCTGAAAAGTGCAACAACATAATTACATCAAAATTTTGCTATTTTAGTCCAAGTAAAGGGATTAAAGCAAGCAGCCAACAGAAGATGACTCATCCACAAGTTTCCTCTGCCCCTCGCCACTCCCTCCTTAACATCCATCCACTTGCTGACCTACCTGACCACAGATACATGGTAATGGGGGATGTAAAAGAATTTAATGAAAAAAAGAAGAAGGAAAACAGTGTTTGACATCACACACAGAAATTCCGTTTCAGTTTTGTAGAGAGAGAGAGGGGATAATCTGAGGCCGTCATATATGGCATAAAAATACTCAAGACTGACCCGTGTTAAAAATGCCCTATAGAATCAGAACAGCGATTCCACACTAAACTTGCAAAGAATTTGGTCAATACCGCTTGTCATTTATTCTTTTTAGCATCTCGTCCCGTTCCATTCTTAGACAACACAATTCCTTCTCCAAGGAATTCAGTGAGGTCCTTGCATGTGCTTTAAATGAAGAAATGAAACATGAATTAGAAGAGCAAGAAAGTAACAATTCTGCCTCAAGGACAGACACAAAAAGAAAAAAACAATATTCAAAAGAGTCTTGATTGAGATCAAAGGCATATGAATTGCGCAAGTCCGACCTTAGATATTCAACCAAAATAAGTTGTCTCATACACTTACATATCAATTGCCCTCAGCTGGTCTTGGAGTCTAATTGACTACATTCTGCCAAAAACTAAATCTTAAACAAGTAGAAGGAAATTGACCTTGTTTCTGTCAATTTTAGTTCTTAAGAAATGGCCTCAACAATGGTGCCTTGTAGAACCATCTCTGTGATACGTACCAAAGTCGCAAAGTTAATCTCAATTTTTGTTCACCGATCTTTCACAAAATGATACTTAATGCGCTCAGGCAAATTGGAAAGAAAGCATGTTAAACCCTTTTTTCTAATCAAGAAACCATGAACACGGTCATCCCAACAATACATTACTCGCATGGCTTTTCTTGCGAATATAATCCTGATTTTTCTCTTAAAAAAATAAAACTAAACAAAAAAACCTTGCCAACAGACTCATGCGTCTTGACAAGTTCAAAAAATAAATCAAAGAAAGAAATGACGAGAAGAATGAACTTACCAGTAACGGTGGCGAATCCATCGATTTCAAAGTGCGAAACGTAAAGCGTCTTTGTAAGCTCCGATTCTCTAACTGCCAAAGCGCTTTCGATCTCTGAACACTTGAAGATCTCCGCTTCTATCTCGCGTGTAATCTGAATGTTCACCTCTATTTCTTGATTCACCTACAAGTTTTAGCGATGGACGCCTAGATTGAACAGTGGATATAGAGCGGGAAGGAGTTATCGGTGGGAATGGGAAACATACCTGATCGAGCATGTCCTTGAGGGAAGAGATCTGGCAGAGGATCGCTCCCGAATCCTCCATTTCTCGATCACTCTTTGTTCAAGTTTTTTGAACTCCCCAGTCCTAACGACTCCTTTTTAATTTACCCGCGTTTTTTCGTTTCGCTACGTTCCCCGCCCTACTGCGTGGTGAACTTGTTTGTTTTTTCCTTAAACCAGTGGTTTATCTTTCTTTTTTTTTTCTAAACACCAGTGGTTTATCTGCTTATGCTTTTGAGTACATCTTTTAATCGGTCAGTCCAACATTTTCCAAATAACAGCCCTTCAAGGGATGAATGACACGGAAGAGCTTAACTTCCATGTGACTGTGCATCAGAGGATTTGAAATTCATTCCCTCGCCCCTCTCTTGCACAGAAACAAGAAATCTCATCCAAAGAGGAATTGTGTCTTCTTCACCCACTTCTCGCATTGCCTTCTCTAGAGATCTAATTTGCCCCCCTCTTGCGACAGTGGCAAGGAAACCAACAGACCAGAAATCAAAAATCTCGAAGTGGTAAGGTTACTTTGAACATCTATGAATGACCAGATTTGCAACAGAAGAAAGCTTCGGTATCCAATTCCTCGGAGATGGAGGCCTTCCCATCTCTTCAAATTCGTCATTGAAGGAGCATTGCTTGCCAAACAACCATTTGAATGATCATTCTCTTAGATGTTCAAGCAAATTTCTAGGTTTGCTACTCGCAGCCATCTCCAACATTCCACTAACCATCTACTTTAATTGGACAGAAACCCACCACTTAAATGCTTGTCACAAATCCTGCAGTCTTAGAAAACTTCAATTTAATTGATACCGCTTTCACAGTGAGATATATCTGCTGTAACTTGAGCACATCACCTTTTTATTTGCAGTTCAAACATCAAATTTGCATAATGTGATTCTTACATTTGTGATGGAGATGGTGGGCAACGGATGGGCGAAGGACTAGTGGCGACGGACAAGTGAAAACGTATAGGCTAAGGACTGGTGGTGACGAAACTAGTGGGTGACAGAACTGGTGTCGTGTGGCGGTGAGTGATGGCGATGGTGTCATTCGGTAGTTTGAAATCCTGACTGAAGGGCTCAAACCTTCTATTCTGAAGAAAGTTCTATTATACAGCGTGATGACCCTATTGTGATTTGTGTGGAATTGTTGATGTGGCGGACGACTATTAGAGGCTGTCGAAGCCTTACCAATGGATAGACTTCAGAGTAAAAAGTCTAGATCAAGTGTTGTGAATTTTCAGAAGTTTACCTAGCTTCTATTTCTTAAAAATACATCATGTTTCCTTTTATATTATGTGCGACGGCTAGGGTTAGGTCTAGGGTTAAGTATGGTTCGGGAGATGTCCTAAGGTCAGCACATGGATGTAATTCTTTTCTTTCCGTAAGGGTCTTTAAGTAGTTATTATGTTTTTGTTTTGGTTAAGTTGGTCGTGGGCCATTGTGTTAGTGGGTTTTGTATGTTGACTAAGTCTAGTTATTTGTTTAAATGGGTTGAATAGTGTCGACATGGGTAATTGCATCTAGGCTTTGCCAACATGTTAGTAGTGGGTCATTCATGTAGTCTTTCATTTAACTCCATTAAGCCTACCGAATGAAATCATCAAGTTTGAAACCCAATTTCATGTGAGCATTTGGAGGTTAGTGGCACCTTGAATTGCCATATATATTTACATCTTAATTTTTATTATTGCAATCATAACTAGAGGTATCAGAGCCAGGTTCCTGCGACATGGGTTAATGGACTCGCAATGCACAACCCTCAAAAGTTGGAGCTAATCTTAAAGGGGAGACTAACCATATGAAGGATGAACAAGTTTGAGAATGACAATTGTAGGAAACTGTATTGCAGCAACTTAGCAATCTTGTGGCTAGTTATGATCAATTGGCTCTTACATTAGGAAATGCTAACTCCAGATAAGGTTTTTCTGGGCGTGGAGGCAGTAATGTGAAGCTCAATGGCAACCCTCTATTTGAAGGACATGGAGAAATTCAGGCTCGTGCCTTGCGATTGGATTTTCCTAGATTTGATGGAGTTGAGCCCATTGAGTGGATCCTCAAGATCCAATAGTTTTTTGCCTCTTGTAATACCCTTGATGATCACTGGCTCTAAATTGAATCATTCCATACGGAAGAAAAGGCTCTTTTCTTAATATTGCTAGCTTATGGACTCGAGTCCAGTCCACACTTAGGAGTAGTTTGTTTCAACCCTCAAAATTTGCTTTGGGTCCTCGGCTTACGAAGATCCAATAGAAGCTTTTACAAAGCTCTGACAAGTGTCCAGTGTTGAAGAATATCAACAATTCGAACTCTTATCTAATCAAATTAGTGGACTCACCAAATATTTTCACATCAACACCTTCTTAGTGGCTTACGTGATGATTCAAGAATTGTCGTCACCATGTTTAAGCCCACAACTCTCTTGGTAGCCTTCGGGTTAGCCCGTTTGCAAGAAGAAGAAGTCTTAAAAAGAACCCCACACTGCTCCCTACCTAGCCCACCACCCAAACCCAATCTACCCAGCCTTCCTGCTCCAGCTCCTTTATTAAGACTATCTGCCCCTCCACCATGCCCGGAACCAAAAATCAACCAAACCTTATCACCAACAACCAAAACAAAGGGCCCACCTTACTTGTTAAATGAATTTACCCAGCTCAGATGCAGGAGAGAAGAGATAGAGGCCATTGTTATTACTGTTATGAAAAGTTTCAACCCGGACATCAATGTAATAGGCCAAGAATTTATTTGCTAGAAGGAATTAAGGAGGATGCATCTCAAGAGGACATGGATAGCAATGCTACATGGAAAGATTTTGGATGAGCTTTTGCAAAAATTTTCCAGACCTTAAGGGCAAGGTCTTCCAAAGGGGAGGAGTCTGTTATGTGCAACGGCTAGGGTTATGATCTAGGGTTGATTATGGTTCGGGAGATGTCCTAAGGTCAGGACATGGATTTAATTCTTTTATTTTCCTAAGGGTCTTTAAGTAGTTATTATGTTTCTGTTTGGGCTAAGTTGGTTGTGGGCCATTATGTTAGTGGGTCATGTATGTTGACTATGTCTAGTTATTTGTTTAAGTGGGCTGAGTAGTGTCAAACGTGGGTAGTTGCATCTGGGCTGTGCCAACGCGTTAGTAGTGAGTCATTCATGTAGTCTTATATTTAACTCTATTAAGCCTACCGAATGAAGTCATCAAGTTTGAATCTCAATTTCCTGTGAGTATTTGGAGGCTAGTGGCACCTCAAATTGCATTACATATTTATGTCTTCATTTTAATTATAGCAGCCATAACATCTTCTCTTGCATAACAGTTAGATTATGTTCCAGTGGAACATTTTCCTTACCAAGGCGAGCTCATCTTTTCCAAGTTTTAGTCTTTGCATTTGATTGAGACAAATTTGTGGATGAAATAAAACCATGAGAAACATCCTAATCCTCAACAATTTCAATTGGATTATTACCAGTTACGTTGATTGGATGCTCCGGGCTAGACTTCGATAAATTTTGAGTTTTGCCATCTCCCAAATCTTCATTTTGACAAGGGGATTTGTCCTTGGTAACTATATAATTGTTCCCGTTAAGTAAGTTTGAAACATTGGTTGGGTTTGCCAATAAACTGTCATCCGTTACCACCGTAGTAAATTTTGATTGAATAACTGTTGTTGGAGGCTGAACAACTGATTGTGGAGGAAGATGAGATTTTTCAAGCAGAAGAAAAATAGTATTTGTGGCCGTAACGGATCGAAGGTCCATAATAATCCTTAGAAGAGCCTCCATGCAGAGTTGTCTTAGGAGGAAGTAGACACCCACTTGGAGGGTATTTGATGATACACCGAAAACAGAATTAAGGAAGGCATTTATATCGCAAAGAAATCTAGAGTGAACGACCCTAAATTACCACCGATTTCCCTCGTACAAGAGGTTTATGTTATGAGTGTTGTATTTGATAGAATTAATTTGTAAATTATATTGGCAATTTGATGTGTCAAGGCCTCCACTTCACAATAATTCTGGAATGCAAATATACTTGTCCATTTCATTGAAATGTAGGAATTTAAATAAACAGGAAACAAATTTACCCACTTAGCACTTTGGCCCATGACCATACCCACGTAGCGTAACTCCCTTATTGATCCAAACAAATAACTAGTCCACTACTTAGACTTAGTCAAAAATAAAAGACGGAATAAAAGAACAATTACTAATCCGACCCATGCAAATACAAAAATGACGTAATTGACCTTAACAACAAATGAAACCCTAAAGAAAAACATTAGTCAGTGCCACAAACATCATCATATTTGCTTAGTCTGTCCATCACCACCATTTTGAAGGTGGTAAGACCTCAATGAAATCTATACTAATGTCTTTTCAATTTTTTGAAGGAATTGGTAAAGGCTGAAGCAACCACACTAGGTGGAGGGTTTCAATCTTTTTTCATTGTCATTCATCACACTCACGAATATAAGCTCGAACATCACTTTGTAATTCAGGCTAGAAAAATTACCTCTTTATTCTTACTTGAGTTTTTTGAACTCCTGTGTGGCCTCCCAATGGATTGCTATGAAACTCATGCAGGATCTGCTATTGTAAAGGCACCAATGTCCCGAGATGCAACCTACCTTTATAAAAGAGTAGCTGATTCCGGACTTGGTAAAGAGTTGGGTCCAAGATTCCCTGATGGTAGTGGCTCATCAGCTGCTGTAATTAGAGGTCTTAGGGGTAAAGCCTTCTTTAACTCTTCCATCAATGGTGCTTGCATAGTAGTAATAGACAGGAGTTGGATTATGGGTTGTTTGGATTGATTCTTTGTGGTAGTTTGGTGGATGTTAGGCTGTTTGGCTAGGTTCTTTGTGGTAGCATGATGGATGTTGGGCTGTTTGGCTTGGTTTTCTATGGTGTTGAGGGGAGCTATGTTTGTTGGGAAAGTGAGGTTTTCTGATGAGGATAATCGTGATAGAGAATCTATTACTTTGTTGGTTTTTCCACTCTTCTATTCTATTGTGAAATCGTAGTCTAACAACTTAGAAACCCACTTCTGCTGGTCAAGGGTTCCCACCCTTTGTTCCAACAAGTATTTCAAGGATTCCTGATTAGTGCAAACCTTGAAAACTTGTCCCAACAAATAATGCCTCCATTTTTTTACTGTCATAACTAAAGTAAGAAATTTTCTCTCATAAGTAAACAAATTCAGATTTTTACCTCTTAGTGCTTGACTAAGATAAGCAATAGGGCCTCCTTCCTCATTAATACAACTCCCAAACCTTTCCCTGATGCATCACATTCCACAATAAAGGTCTTAGAAAAATTTGGTAGTCATAAAACAGGAGGTTGCAACATTGCCTTCTTAAGATTCTCAAAGGCTACTTGAGCCTTATCTGTCCATAGAAAAGAATTTTTCTTGAGGAGTTTTTTGAGGGGTGTTGCAATCGCTCCATAGCCTTGAACAAACTTTTTTTAATATCCAGTGAGGCCCAAAAAACCTCTTAGGGCCTTGAGATTCTTAGAAGTAGGTCAATTCTACATTGCTGTAAGTTTCTGAAAATCTACCTTCACACCTTCCCTAGAGATTAGATGCTTGAGATACTCCACATCTGAGTTGCCAAAAATACATTTGGACTCTTTTGCAAAAAAAATTTGTGAGAGTGTAAGGTTTCTAAGACAATAGTGAGGTGTTGTAAGTGGTCATGTAGAGATTTACTATAAATTAAGATATCGTTAAAGAAAATCAAAACAAATTTCTTCAGAAAAGGCCGAAAAACTCTTTCATCAACTCTTGAATGGTTAATGGAGCATTGGTAAGCCCAAAAGGGCATTACCAAAAACCCATAGTGACTTTCATGAGTCCGAAAAGCAATCTTAGGTATATCATCAGGATTCATCATGATTTGATGGTACCCCGAGCATAAATCAAGTTTAGAAAAAATTACCGCTCCATGTAATTCATCTAACAGATAATCCACACACATATGCCTGCTACCATCCGCCTTTCGTACAAGCAATATGAGAGAGGAATAAGGACTTAGACTGTTTGGAATAATACCACTTTGTGACATTTCTCCCACCAATCCCTCTATTTCATTTTTTTTGGTAATAAGGATACTGATAGGGCCTCACACAAGTAGGTTTGGATCCTTCTTGCAGCTGTATTTTGTGATCATAACTTCCTAGGAGAGGCAAGGGACTGCCCTACAGAAACCAAGCCAAGGGAGCTTAGCACCATCTGCTACTTTAATTCTCAAGTTGCTCTCTCCTACTGTCAGATTTGCCTTCCTTGCTACATGAGGGTCAATAAAACTGTAAGTACTACCTGTATCAATTAAAATCAACACCTTTTGATGATTTATTTCTCCTTGCAATCTCATGGTCTTGGGCGATAAAGATCCTACTATGGCATTAATGAAATGCCCAGCACTTCACCTATCTCTTTTCTATCACCTACATATTCTCCTGGCTGTATAAGTGCCAAAGATCCCTCCGATTCTTCATGCTCCTCTTCTTCACTTCCCATCCCTTCTAACAAAAAAATTCTGGATCGATTACAGTTGTGTCCAGGCTGAAATTCATCATTGCAGTAGTAACACAATCCTCTCTCCCTTCTTTCTTGCATTTGGGTAGGAGAAATTCTCCTAATGGGTATGACAGGTTTTTTGGGTGTGTTGTAGGTTAAAGGATTGGTGTTTAGATTTATGTTGATTGGGGGGTGTTGGTAGTCTTAGAATTGGATTTAAAGTTGATAACCCGAGAGTGGTGTTTTTAGTAGATGGGTTTTGTGGCTGGGTTTTTGGAAAAATCCCTTGAGTCCTCCAAAACACCTCTTCCTCCTATAACCTTGCTAATCCAAATGCTACAGACAGTAATAGGTTTAAACATTGTAACCATTATTCTAAGATCATCCCAAAGTTCACATATGAATGTACTTATACGAAACTCTTATGTTATCCCACTTTATTAGACAAGTCCTCAAATTGGGATTGATACTCCTCCACAATAGTGGTTTGCCTTAATTTAGTAAAAGCCCCCCATTGGATCCTCATAAGTAGAGGGTCCAAAACGAACTTTCAAGACTGTTACTAATTTATCCCATGAGTTTACTGGGGTAGAATTCATTAGCCAGCAATACCAAGAGAGGGCCTTGCCCTCCATGTGAAAAAAGGCTATTTGCAACCTTTGATCATCAGGTGTATGGTAGTAAGTAAAAAATTGTTGTGCTTTTAGAACCCACTCCATAGGTTATGTCTCATTAACCTTAGAGAAGTCCAACTTAAGTAATCTAGCTTGTATACCCCCATTACCTTCAACCAAGGGATTGTTATTGACCTTAGAGTGAAGATTTGAAGACCTTTCTCCAGATTGTAAGTTCCCTGCTACCACTGCCAAATGTTCATAACTGGGCTACTAATTGTTGTTCTTTTGTAGCACTGTCTTTAACATATTTTTCTGCCTCTCTTACTCTTCCCTCAGGTTTGCAAATTCTCCCTTCAAAGCTAGTACCGCTTCTGCCAACTGAGCGTGGCAAGTATCTTCTGCCATAGCACAGGAACATGGCTCTGAGTTCACTGTTATGAGTGTTGTATTTGATAGAATTAATCTATAAATTATACTGGCAATTTGAGGTGCCAAGGCCTCCACTTCACAATAATTATGGAATGCAAATATACTTGTCCATTTCATTGAACTGCAAGAATTTAAATAAACAAGAAACAAACTTACCCACTTAGCACTTTGGCCCATGACCATACACACGTACCATAACTCCCTTACTGACCCAAACAAATAACTGGCCCACTATTTAGACTGTCAAATTAATAAATGGAATAAAGGAACAATTACTAATTCGTCCATTTCAAATACAAAAAAGACATAATTGACTTTAACAACAAATGAAACCCTAAGGACAAACATCAGTCTTCAATGCCACACATAACAGTTTAGTGATATCCAATGCAACTTTGACCCTTAAGAACTGACCACAACCAATTCCATTGTGATCCACATTGATTTGTTCCACTGTCCCAAGCAAGCCACCTATAAGCTCTCCAACCTAGCAATTCATACATCCAAAGGCTATATCGTGTAACTAAGCTGATTTCATAATATAATGCAAACCAATGTAGAAACAAGTCCATCAAAGTCTTTAATATAGAAAATACAATAATCAAACAACCAACTTTGCTTCACCTTTTGGAGCTCTTCTTTGTTGTCAAATTTGATAACAAAGGCATTTTGAACCCACATTAGAGAATCAGATAGTTCCCTGCAATTGTCAAATCTTTTGTATAGTATTATGCACAATTTCACTTTGAGTAACTCGATAAAAAATGAGGATTCCGAATAAACAATATTTCCCTTTGTGGGAAGTACTTTCCATTTCCGACACAACAATTATCACATTAGAATGCTCCTATTCAATTAATATCAAATCCTCATGACTAGACCTCACAGTTCGCAAAACATACCTTTCACCCAGTCACCTGTTCGCACCAAGAGAGAGACCATTGCAATAGTGGGGCAGAGTTGGAGTTTGCAGAGAGTTTATTCTTTGTTATTAAAGGAAATTATCAAAAATTATTTTCATAATTAGCTTGATTGTATTATAAAAATCATTTTTATAAGATTTATTTTTCTAAACAAGACAACTTTTTAAAAACAAATATAGAACTTTCTTGGTAATTAATATATATAATATTTTTTTCTAAAAAAATATATAATATTTATAGTTATAGAGTGTGTAAATGTCGCGCACTTTAAAAAAATAAATAAATTTCATATAAAAATTAATTTTAAAAAAAAAACGTAACGTTTGTATTGTATCTAGGATAGTGCTAGTGTTCCATCCAACTTTGGCCATTGGGCATGCCCACTAGTACAAATTTTACTTTTTTAATTTTTTTTTTACATTATTTTAACATATTTAAATATTTTTAAAAAATAAAAAAATATATCAATCCACTAAAATCATTTTCTAACCAATAAATAAAGTAAAAAAAATAAAAACTTAAATATATTAACGATGTTATGAAACTAATGAAAAGAGAGAGCGAAAGACAAAAAGAGAGAGACAAAAAGAATATTGCAAGAGAAAGAGTTGTTCTTTAATGCAAAACTTGATCATATACAAGGGAATGATACCTATATATATAGGAGTACAAAGGAGTAGGTATAGTTTAAGTCTCCATTGATGGCTAAAGATAGGTCTTAATTGATGGCTCAATGGTCTTAATTAGTGGTTAAAGATTGGTCTTAATTGATGGTTCAATGGTCTTAATTAGTGGCTATGTATGGTTATATAAATAAGTTTATAACACTCTCCCTTTGAATGATCATACATAAAGAATATGCATCGTTAAGATCTTGCCAAAGAAAAACCCAGTGGGAAAAAACCAATGGCGAAAGAAAAGAGTACAACATTCATGTGTACTGCCAAGTGCCTTAAGATTGCCTCATTAAAACCTTGCAAGGAAAACCCAGTGGGATAAAACCTTAGCGAAGGAAAAAGAGTACAATCAGCGCAAGTCTTTAAGACTTTACTCCCCTGAAAAGTGCATGATAATAGGTCTTCAAGTCTCCGCATTCCAATGCAGTTGGTAATGCTTTAGTGAATAAATCTACCAGATTATCACTTGACCATATCTGGTTGACATTAATTTCACCTTTCTCTACATGAATTGCAATGATCTCTCTGTGTGGATCTGAAAGATAACCTGTATCCGCATATCCAACTAATTGTGGACTTGATTCATGTTGATAAAATAATTCCATATCAATCGTACTTCGGAGGTAATGAATGACATGTTTAATACCATTCCAATGTCTTTGAGTTGGTGTAGAACTATATCTGGCAAGTAAATTAACTGAAAATGCAATATCAGATTGAGTGTAATTTTCAAGATACATTAGGGCTCTAATTACACTGAGATAAGGTACTTCAAGATCAAAAATTTCTTTATCGTCTTCACAAGGACGAAATGGATCTTTCTGCACATCAAATGATCGAACAACTATTGGAGTACTCAGGGGATGAGTTTTGTCCATATAAAAGTTCTTCAAGACTTTATAGTGAAAGGTCTTTGGTTGATGCGTCTCAATATTGTGTACCAATTTTTTAAATGATGCAGTTGGTAATGTTTTGGTAAACAAATTCGCCATATTGATTCAAGATCGTTTTAACATTAAATTCACTACTCTTTTGGAATTGTGCTCTTCTGGAGTTCTTGTAAATAATATAGTTAGTGGAGAAGTCATCAAAATTAAGCCGCCAACCTCCATATTCAACAAAAACAGTGGCCACCTTTTTAGACCAGACAAGCACCGCAGAATTTTACAGCTCTTCTGTAGCTGTCAGGCGCCGCAAGGCTATGATGCTACATCTCTTGTCTCTTGTAGAGAGATGTTTCACAAAGGGCACTGTGAAGCAAATAGAGATACTTTGTCCTTCCTTTTACTCACCTGATGATGTTGCTCTTATGATAGAAGTAGAGATTCATTTTTCTGGAAGGATTAATTCTGATGTCGTTTTAGAATCAAGATTTCTTAGTACTCAGTATTTTGCCTCTAGTATGACCATGTCTCGAAGGTTATTAGCTAAACTGAATGAGGTCAACCAACTTAATAATCAAATATCTTAATTGCGTTATAATCTCTCTGCGAAGAGTCGTAAGAGCAATAAACTGAAGGAGGAGAATAAGGCGCTAAAACAGTATGCCCGTGATCTTCAGGATCAATAGCAACAGCTATTTGAAGAAGTCCAAATACTTATAGAATAAGGACAAGCTGCATTTAATCTCGCCGTGGATATCTGAAAAAGTCCAATTTCAAATAAAGTAGGGGCAAGCTGCTTTTAATTTCACGGCCTAGTAAATAACTGTAGGATATCTGTATTTAGCGTATCCTCTATCAATATGTATAATTTTGTCTTACTTTCATAATTTTCTCTATAAAAGAAATATTCAGCTCATTTTCATTCGCATCACATCTTCTTTACTTTTCTGTAATTAGTCTGCATTCTTACTCTGCAATCTCTCTCTGCATTCTTACTTTGCAATGGCCTAACAATCTTCTCGTGACCAATATATGAGGTATTCTACACCTTGTTCACCAGTTGTTTCTACTTCTACCGTAGGTGCTATAGTGCAATACAACAATGATCTGACTAATAAGTCAGATGTTGAAACTATATACGAGTTTGTGAGTCTCGGAACCCGATACTCATCAACCATTGTCACATTTTCTCAACGACTATAATCCAAAACTTATGATGTTGACAAATTCAATGAGAAAATTTCTATCCTTCAGCGACTTCTTCTGGAGTCCAACATGAAGATAGGAGCAATAAAGTAAGAGAATAGGAATTTAAAATCCTTGCTTAACTCTTCTTTTTGATTGCCTACTCTTTTAAACAGGGATGCCATGTAAATTTTTGAAGAGCAAGATTGTTTAAAGAATGAGGCGAAAAGCCTCAAATTTATGTAATTTTGTTTCGAGATAATAAAATAATATTTCACAAATATTCATATTGTGTTTCTATCTTCTAGTAGATGTTCTGTGTGCTCCATTTTATTTCTCATTTAATAATGCACATTTGTTACAAAACTGTAATTTGAATCTGAAATACTAATTACATTTAAGATAAGGTATTTCAGAACTAATAATTTTATTCATCTCCCCCTTGAAGCCGAAAGAGTTTCTGATTTATTTTTCAAATATGTGCAATTTTCATGAGCTCTTATGGAGCCTTAATGACATTTAAATCATCTATATAAACTGCAATAAAAACTAATATAAATATTGAAAATATATAAACAATAGCTTGTTTCACATGCGTTTAGATTGTATTAGATCATATAAGGATTTTTGAAACTTGATAGAATAAGTACTTCAGGACTATATGCTTCATGCATTTCATATCTAGTGATCCATATAAATATGCAGTTAATCATGCATATCCAAATTCTCGGTAACTATCAAGCTAATAAAAACCTCAATATAATTTCATCCACTTCAAAAGCATATCAATATTATTTCTGTGGGAAACATACTCGTGATTCATTTATCACATTTTCATTTTCTTTATACAAATATCCACTGATATTCAACAAACATCACCTCTTAGGTGTTTGGACTACAAGTCCATATGTATCATATTTTACTAGTGATATCAATTCTATAGGAATTGTTTCTTTCTATTTTTGGCCAATATTTTTACGTCGATATTCTTCGACGGTTCTTGACTCACTTTTTTCATTACTTTTGGTAATGTCAAGTGTCATCTTATATGAAAATACATTGTCGACAACAGTTTTATTTCTATTCAAAATTTCTCCAATACTCATGAAATGTATTGAGATCTCGTTATTTTTAGGTACCTGTCCCTCTTCAAGAGAAGACATTTCATGAAAAATCTCTTCAGGAGGTACTTTTCAGGAGTTTTATTATGAGAGAATTTTGTACAGAAAGTTTGGATGGATCTTATTGCTTGTTTTGTGGGTACGGCCTCTTCAGGAGCACAAATTTCTTTTCTTTGTGCTTTTCTCTTTTGGGATGCTTTATCTTTTGTATCAATACGTCTCANAATGCAAACCAATGTAGAAACAAGTCCATCAAAGTCTTTAATATAGAAAATACAATAATCAAACAACCAACTTTGCTTCACCTTTTGGAGCTCTTCTTTGTTGTCAAATTTGATAACAAAGGCATTTTGAACCCACATTAGAGAATCAGATAGTTCCCTGCAATTGTCAAATCTTTTGTATAGTATTATGCACAATTTCACTTTGAGTAACTCGATAAAAAATGAGGATTCCGAATAAACAATATTTCCCTTTGTGGGAAGTACTTTCCATTTCCGACACAACAATTATCACATTAGAATGCTCCTATTCAATTAATATCAAATCCTCATGACTAGACCTCACAGTTCGCAAAACATACCTTTCACCCAGTCACCTGTTCGCACCAAGAGAGAGACCATTGCAATAGTGGGGCAGAGTTGGAGTTTGCAGAGAGTTTATTCTTTGTTATTAAAGGAAATTATCAAAAATTATTTTCATAATTAGCTTGATTGTATTATAAAAATCATTTTTATAAGATTTATTTTTCTAAACAAGACAACTTTTTAAAAACAAATATAGAACTTTCTTGGTAATTAATATATATAATATTTTTTTCTAAAAAAATATATAATATTTATAGTTATAGAGTGTGTAAATGTCGCGCACTTTAAAAAAATAAATAAATAAATTTCATATAAAAATTAATTTAAAAAAAAAACGTAACGTTTGTATTGTATCTAGGGTAGTGCTAGTGTTCCATCCAACTTTGGCCATTGGGTATGCCCACTAGTACAAATTTTATTTTTTTAATTTTTTTTCTTTTTTACATTATTTTAACATATTTAAATATTTTTAAAAAATAAAAAAATATATCTAAAATCATTTTTTAACCAATAAATAAAGTAAAAAAAATAAAAATTTAAATATATTAACGATGTTATGAAACTAATGAAAAGAGAGAGCGAAAGACAAAAAGAGAGAGAGACAAAGAGAATATTGCAAGAGAAAGAATTGTTCTTTAATGCAAAACTTGATCATATACAAGGGAATGATACCTATATATATAGGAGTACAAAGGAGTAGGTATAGTTTAAGTCTCCATTGATGGCTAAAGATAGGTCTTAATTGATGGCTTAATGGTTTTAATTAGTGGCTAAAGATTGGTCTTAATTGATGGTTCAATGGTCTTAATTAGTGGCTATGTATGGTTATACAAATAAGTTTATAACACTCCCCCTTTGGATGACCATACATAAAGAATATGCATCGTTAAGATTTTGCCAAGGAAAAACCCAGTGGGAAAAAACCAATGGCGAAAGAAAAGAGTACAACATTCATGTGTACTGCCAAGTGCCTTAAGATTGCCTCATTAAAACCTTGCAAGGAAAATCCAGTAGGATAAAACCTTAACGAAGGAAAAAGAGTACAATAAGCACAAGTCTTCAAGACTTTACTCCCCTGAAAAGTGTATGATAATAGGTCTTCAAGTCTCAGCATTCCAATGCAGTTGGTAATGCTTTAGTGAATAAATCTACCAGATTATCACTTGACCATATCTAGTTGACATTAATTTCACTTTTCTCTACATGAATTGCAATGATCTCTCTGTGTGGATCTGAAAGATAACCTGTATCCGCATATCCAACTAATCGTGGACTTGATCCATGTTGATAAAATAATTCCATATCAATCGTACCTTGGAGGTAACGAATGACATGTTCAATACCATTCCAATGTCTTTGAGTTGGTGCAGAACTATATCTGGCAAGTAAATTAACTGAAAATGCAATATCAGATCGAGTGCAATTTTCAAGATACATTAGGGCTCTAATTACACTGAGATAAGGTACTTCAGGATCAAGAATTTCTTTATCGTCTTCACAAGAACGAAATGGGTCTTTCTGCACATCAAATGATCGAACAACTATTGGAGTACTCAGGGGATGAGTTTTGTCCATATAAAAGTTCTTCAAGACTTTATAATGAAAGGTCTTTGGTTGATGCGTCTTAATATTGTGTACCAACTTTTTAAATGATACAGTTGGTAATGTTTTGGTAAACAAATTCGCCATATTGATTCAAGATCGTTTTAACATTAAATTCACTACTCTTTTGGAATTGTGCTCTTCTGGAGTTCTTGTAAATAATATAGTTAGTGGAGAAGTCATCAAAATTAAGCCGCCAACCTCCATATTCAACAAAAACAGTGGCCACCTTTTTAGACCAGACAAGCATCGCAGAATTTTACAGCTCTTCTGTAGCTGTCAGGCGCCGTAAGGCTATGATACTACATCTCTTGTCTCTTGTAGAGAGACGCTTCATAAGGGACACTGTGAAGCAAATAGAGATGCTTTGTCCTTCCTTTTACTCTCCTGATGATGTTGCTCTTATGATAGAAGTAGAGATTCATTTTTCTGGAAGGATTAATTCTGATGTCGTTTCAGAATCAAGATTTCTTAGTGCTCAGTATTTTACCTCTAGTATGACCATGTCTCGGAGGTTATTAGCTAAACTGAATGAGGTCAACCAACTTAATAATGAAATATCTTAATTGCGTTATAAGCTCTCTGCGAAGAGTCGTAAGAGCAATAAACTGAAGGAGGAGAATAAGGCACTAAAACAGTATGCCTGTGATCTTCAGGATCAATAGCAACAGATATTTGAAGAAGTCCAAATACTTATAGAATAAGGACAAGCTGCATTTAATCTCGCCGTAGATATCTGAAAAAGTCCAATTTCAAATAAAGTAGGGGCAAGCTGCTTTTAATTTCACGGCCTAGTAAATAATTGTAGGATATCTGTGTTTAACGTATCCTCTATCAATATGTATAATTTTGTCTTACTTTCATAATTTTCTCTATAAAAGAAATATTCAGTTCATTTTCATTCTCTTCACATCTTCTTTACTTTTCTGTAATTAGTCTGCATTCTTACTCTGCAATCTCTCTCTGCATTCTTACTTTGCAATGGCCCAACAATCTTCCCGTGACCAATATATGAGGTATTCTACACCTTGTTCACCAGTTGTTTCTACTTCTACCGTAGGTGCTATAGTGCAATACAACAATGATCTGACTAATAAGTCAGATGTTGAAGCTATCTACGAGTTTGTGAGTCTCGGTACCCGATACTCATCAACCATTGTCACATTTTCTCAACGACTACAATCCAAAACTTATGATGTTGACAAACTCAATGAGAAAATTTCTATCCTTTAGCGACTTCTTCTGAAGTCCAACATGAAGATAGGAGCAATAAAGCAAGAGAATAGGAATTTAAAATCCTTGCTTAACTCTTCTTTTCGATTGCCTACTCTTTTAAACAGAGATGCCATGTAAATTTTTGAAGAGCAAGATTGTTTAAAGAATGAGGCGAAAAGCCTCAAATTTATGTAATTTTGTTTCGAGATAATAAAATAATATTTTACAAATATTCA
Organism: Carya cathayensis; assembly: GCA_011037825.1. Taxonomy (NCBI): domain Eukaryota; kingdom Viridiplantae; phylum Streptophyta; class Magnoliopsida; order Fagales; family Juglandaceae; genus Carya; species Carya cathayensis. The sequence goes on from QGSO01000262.1 coordinate 439,332, forward strand.
TATTGTGTTTCTATCTTCTGGTAGATGTTCTGTGTGCTCCATTTTATTTCTCATTTAATAATGCACATTTGTTACAAAACTGTAATTTGAATCTGAAATACTAATTACATTTAAGATAAAGTATTTCAGAACTAATAATTTTATTCATCTCCCCCTTGAAGCCGAAAGGGTTTCTGATTTATTTTTCAAATATGTGCAGTTTTCATGAGCTCTTATGGAGTCTTAATGACATTTAAATCATCTATATAAACTGCAATAAAAACTAATATAAATATTGAAAATATATAAACAATAGCTTGTTTCAGATGCTTTTAGATTGTATTAGATCATATAAGGATTTTTGAAACTTGATAGAATAAGTATTTCAGGACTACATGCTTCATGCATTTCATATCTAGTGATCCATATAAATATGCAGTTAATCATGCATATCCAAACTCTCGGTAACTATCAAGCTAATAAAAACCTCAATATAATTTCATCCACTTCAAAAGCATATCAATATTATTTCTGTGGGAAACATACTCGTGATTCATTTATCACATTTTCATTTCCTTTATACAAATACCCACTGATATTCAATAAACATCACTTCTTAGGTGTTTGGACTACAAGTCCATATGTATCATATTTTACTAGTGATATCAATTCTATAGAAATTGTTTCTTTCTATTTTTGGCCAATATTTTTACGTCGGTGTTCTTCGACGGTTCTTGGCTCACTTTCTTCATTACTTCTGGTAATGTCAAGTGTCATCTTATATGAAAATACGTTGTCGACAACAGTTTTATTTCTATTCAAAATTTCTCCAATACTCATGAAATGTATCGAGATCTCGTTATTTTTAGGTACCTGTCCCTCTTCAAGGGAAGACATTTCATGAAAAATCTCTTCAGGAGGTACTCTTCAGGAATTTTATTATGACAGAATTTTGTACAGAAAGTTTGGATGGATCTTATTGCTTGTTTTGTGGGTACGGCCTCTTCAGGAGCACCAATTTCTTTTCTTTGTGCTTTTTTCTTTTGGGATGCTTTATCTTTTGTATCAATAGGTCTCACACGCTTTTAGACATGTCTTATGTTTATTAGACTGCTAAATTTCTTAATTGTCCTACGAGGACTTCAATCCTCGTTGGGATTTTAGCAGCTAGAATATGAGACATTTTTATCTTATTGCATCCATAAATTAATTATCATCTGAACTTCCAGTTCACTTGTGATAATCAAGATAACGTCGAATTATTGTATTTTATTTGCTTCTATCAAATTTTTCTTTCCACTCATGGTGGGAAGACTTTATAATAAAAGAATCTTCTGGTTCTTTTATAGACGTCTATATAAAAATTATTCGACTTATCGTAATTTATTTCGGATGATCAAGATAATCATGAAAAGCATATAAATATTTTGAATCATATCATTTTTAATGCATCATAATATTTGATTCAATAGTTGTATAATATCATCTCAAAGAGAAAACTGATAGTTTTTTCAATACAAGCTTCTGGCCCGAAATCATAGAAGTACTAAAAGATATTCATCACCACGTCCAATCTTTTGGTTTCTTTGAAAAGATGCATCATTCTCTTTTGAGAATGATATAAATCCAATACCATTCACTTCAGGGAATGATGTGGAACTAGTAGGACGTGACTAATGATTTTTTAACAAAATCTCATTATTTTGTTTAGCCATTAGAAGACCAGATATAAATTTAGAATATATTGTGAACTTTTGTACTCGATATTGCTACTTCAGGAGTACATTCGAGGAGTTCATTTTAAACATATATTTTTTAGTGCTTTTTCTCTACACAATTTCAATTATGCAACTTCAGGTGTAATAATCATAATGAGCTTTTGGTACACGTATCACTCATTTAAACTATCTCACAGAATCAATAGATATTTTATTATGAGATACTCAATAAAATTATTGATTTAAAGCGATCCTTCAGGGATGCTCAATTTATATTCTTAGATGAATCTTATCATCAATAATTCATAATAAGTATAAAAAATAAATAGAAATTATATATAAACTATGTGAATAAACATAGAATTTTATCAAGTAATAATAAGGAATATAATCTTTAATACTCACTTTGGGGATTGCAAATAATATATTGAAAAACTTACTTGAAATAAAAGACCATTAGCTTCAGAATCAACAGAATTTCGTGCTAATAACGTGTTATGAAACTAATGAAAAGAGATAGCGAAAGACAAAGAGAGAGAGAGAGAAACAAAGAGAATATTGTAAGAGAAATAGTTGTTCTTCAATGTAAAACTTGATCATATACAAGGGAATGATACCTATATATATGAGTATAAATGAGTAGTTATAATTTAAGTCTCCATTGATGGCTAAAGATAGGTCTTAATTAATAGCTCAATAGTCTTAATTAGTAATTAAAAATTGGTCGTAATTGATGATTCAATAGCCTTAATTAGTGATTATATAGGGTTATACAAATAAGTTTATAACAAACGAGGTGTATAACATTTTCCATTCTTCATCTAACGTTATTCCGTACAAAAATTAATCACACTGAAACGTTCGTTTTGGACAGGATATTTGGAGCCCTCAAGGCCGATTGCTCCTCGCTCCAGTCGCCCCACCAAACCGCCTCAAGTTGCAATCCCGCCGACCAGACGCTTCCCCGCCTTTCCGACGAGCCAATCGGAGTTTAGCCATTAACACCCATAAGTTTGGGCCAACCCAAAGCATCTAAGCGTGAGGTAAATACGTGTGCCAATCGGAATTAATCCTGATTCCAAATTATAGAAGACGAATTTTGTCTTATGTTCTGCGTATTTTCCTTTAATTCCTACGTGTCTAAACAGAATGCGACGAAGAATTTTTGGGTCTAGGTTTTTCGATTAGATCTTTGGTGGAGAGCATTAATTTCTTATTTTACTTTATTGTCCTTGTTTCTCATATCGGTTGTACATATAATAGTTGAAACATGATTAATCTCTTCGTACCCGCTTGCATTACAAATATTCTATTGATATTGGAGTTGTTTTACGAATGAGATATTTGCAAAATGGATACGCTGATTTGGTTGTTTTGTCAACAATATTAGCGAAAAATCGTGCTAACTTCTTCAGTTATCGTTTTGGTTTCAGGGTATTTCAGACCGGCTAGTTTGTGGGTTGAACTTTTATAACTTAGGTTTTGTTTTTGTGGGCTTGTATCGGTTCAACAATGTCGGTGACAGCAGGTGTTAGTGATACTATAATTGCAATTAGGGATAAGCTTAGAGGGAAAATTGGGCAAACAAAAGTTAAAAGATATTGGCCTGGTAGAGCTCCTGAATGGGCTGATGATGTTCATGAAGATGGGGATATCCAGTTGGATAGGGTGGCTGCCCTTGAACGAGCGTTCCCAAGTCACGATGACTCACATATTGTTAAGAAGGATGATGCTAGGCTGCGCCGTTTGGCTGAGAGTAGGATAGATAATCGTGATGAAGTGAGAGCTGATCATCGGCGCATCCGACAAGCTGAAATTGTTTCAACAATTGAGGAGGAAGCTAGAAGGCAGGAGGGATTAGATCTTGAGGAAGAGGACGCAGATGCTTTAGAGGAAAGGAGAAGAAGAATTAGAGAGAAGTTGCTTCAGAGGGAGCAGGAAGAGGCTGTACTTCCAGAAGAAGAAGAGGAGGAAGTAGAAGAAGAGGAGGAAGAGGAATCTGAGTATGAGACCGATTCGGAGGAAGAACATATGGGAATTGCAATGGTTAAGCCTGTCTTTGTTCCTAAATCGGAGAGGGATACCATTGCTGAACGTGAGCGTCTTGAGGCTGAAGAACAAGCCCTTGAGGAATCAAAGAAGAAGAGACTAGAGGAGAGGAAGGTGGAGACAAAGCAGATCGTGGTTGAGGAAATTCGAAAAGATGAAGAGATTCAAAAGAATATGGAAATGGAGGCAAATATTGCTGATGTTGATACCGATGATGAAGTCAATGAGGCTGAGGAGTATGAAGCTTGGAAGGCGAGGGAGATTGCTAGGATAAAGAGGGATAGGGAGGATCGTGATGCAATGTTAAAGGAGAAGGAAGAGATAGAAAAGGTGAGAAACATGACAGAGGAAGAGCGAAGGGAGTGGGAGAGGAAGAATCCAAAACCTGCTCCACCTCCAAAGCAGAAATGGAGGTTCATGCAGAAATATTACCACAAGGGTGCATTCTTCCAGGCAGATACTGATGATCGTGTTCCAACTGCTGGGACAAATAATATTTTTCATCGTGATTTCTCTGCTCCAACTGGAGAAGATAAGATGGACAAGACAATATTGCCCAAGGTCATGCAGGTCAAGCACTTTGGTCGTAGTGGAAGGACAAAATGGACCCATCTGGTCAATGAGGATACAACCGACTGGAACAATCCGTATGTTCTCGACCTTTTGAATTATTTTTATGCGGGCCTCTTTTAGTTAATTTCCTTTTATTTCGCCTTACATAGTAATGATATATGTGTCAATCTGCTTCTCTGTTGACTCAGAATCGAGTCTTTATTACTCACTTTTAGATTTTAATTGTGTATGAGAAGTCACCATGTTCATACACCAGTTTAGATTTTTACATAGTAACACGTATTTATTTTGGACCCTTAAAATGGTCCAAGATGCACAGATCAGTTACATATGAAATTACATAAATATGGTGTTTCAAGAGAGCTACTTTTTGATGTAGTGTAATCTAGATACTTGAGCTGCACTTTTGTATTATATCATCTAAAAAATATAAAATGTAAGCTTTTTGGCATATTTAAACAGAGGTAACTTAGTTTTCTAATAAATTTTGAAAGGAAACTATTTTCAGCTTTTTCTTTTTGGCTGGAGAGATTGCTTTCTATTCTTTACCCATCCCCACTTTTTTCTTATAGGATTGTATTTTAACGTTTTTATGTCATCTGTTGTCTGTATTACTTTTTCCTTTTCCATGAAATTGTAATTCTATCTGTTTGGGTTGATTGTATTTTACTGAAAATGATACTAAAACTAATGGAATTATATCATTTCTATGTGCTGCTCCAATTTCTCTGTCATATAGTATATTTGCTTTAGATGTCTCTTGTGCCACATAATTTCATAGAAAAACTGGGATCACCGGAAAGCACTGTCATCTCATCTGTAATTTTCTTTTTTTGGAGAAAGGATAGGTCAATGAGATTTCTTGTATGGACAAGGACCTGTTTTCTTAATTAGGAATGAAGGGAAAAGCAAAACAAAAGAACAAAAAGAAAGAAAAATGAATCTATCAGGTTCTTAGGCCTTTACTTATGACTTGAACTTTATGAACTGAAATAGGGAAAATAATACTGTGTTTTGTCTATAGAACATAAAGATGCAATGTGTATTTTTTGTAAAAGATGTTCCCCTTGAGGTTAAAGAAAGTGAGCAAATGACTGTCACTATTAAATTGCAATTGTGCCCCCATTTAAATATCTTATTTCACTTGAATGGTTCTGAGTTTTTCCATACTCTTGCCATCATCATCTGACGTCCTCCATGATCCACTACAGCCCAACTGCTGTTCCACCTCCAGCGACTTCCCCTCCGACACTGGCCACCTCAAAATTCAGTGATTCTAGTTTCAATCACATTGTGATAGAAAAACAAAATGTGGAAAACAGGACTAAAATTAGCAACCTCTTTCATCTCCTAAAATCTAAACTCCCTCTTTCTTCACTCATCACTCATCGCCTCCTTATTTTAACACAATGATTGTGCATGAAAGAAAAAGGAAACAACTTGTTAAAGTCAGTCTTTGAGCTTTTGTGAAATCTTAATAAACAAAACTGACTATCCATCACAAGTTCCACCTCAAGGGCAAAATCTGCTTCCTCTTCACCAACATCATCATGACCATTGTGAGCAATTTACAATCCTACTAGACTGATTGTAAGTACCCTATCCACCCATGAACTAAATGAAGTTCTTTAGATTAGATAACAAGAGTAAAGTGCACAATAATTAACATATCTATTGAGCATGCTGTTTCTGCAAGATATTAAAAAAAACAACAGAATGCTAAATTCTTATTTTCTGAAAGATAAACTAGAAAGGCAACCAACCTTTTTGTTTCTCTTGGTCCCAAAGCATGTAAAGGTCCAATAATTTATTGTAACAAAGCTCAGAGGAGCTTACAACCTGCCAACTTGTATGCTGCTACTGAACCTTTATTTATTTATTTTTATAAGTAATAAAATTTATTGAAATGAATGAAGCTAGGCGGAGCCCATGTACACAGGAAGTATACAAGATGAGACACCTAATTACATTCTAGAAAGCTGAAAAGAAAACAAGAACTCATGAACACTCTCTCCCTTTAATACAGCAGCATCTGCCATCCTTTCCGTCCATAACCATCACAATAAGCACAATGGTATCATCCTCCATGCCACATCCAGTTGAGAGTTATTGTGATTTCTGTTCCAGTAGGCTAAAACCTCCACCACTTGCTACTGAACCTATGAATTGATCAACAATGGTGAACTAAATGAAGGGGTTCTTGTTGAGCTCATACTCATACAAGAGCGTGCCTGGCATGCATCCCCCTACGACCATATTAGTGTCCCACTCGCTTCTTTTTTTTTTTATTGGCATCGGGTGTCCAAGAACAGCATCCCGACTAATCCTGAGGGTGCACAAGCCCTCGGCAAGGAGTTTTCCGCGAGTGCACCTTGGGTAATTTAAGGAGAAAATCCCCAAGTTTGATGACCCCTAGAGATTGTTTGCATCCAAGGGGATTTGAACCTTAGACCTATGGGCAGCATATCCCCAAGCCCAAGGCTTTCTTTTATCCTCAAACCCAAAGTCTCATCTCTCTCTCTCTCTCTCTCTCTCTCTCTCTCTCTCTCTCTCTCATACGCACTGCATGCACTCAAAACCACACACAACGATATTGAGAAAGATAGTGAAACAATAATGCAAAAACATATGAATCAAGCACATACACACGACACAGTATTTAATGTGGTTTAGTAACGTGCCTACGTTCACAGAGCTATAGGGGATTTTATTTCAAGGGAGATTACAATTACATAGTGAGTTATTAGAGCTTCCCTTTACTTACACAATAATCTCAACTCTCTATCTCTAGGGCTTCTCTCTCTCACAGAATGCTTTACACCATTTCAGCTTCTCTCAGTTCAATCTAATACTTTATGTAACATAACATTATATATATATATAGCAAATGATGCTAAGAAACCCTAATGTGAAAAAACTTGGTTATTCGCTCGAGCGGGTGTCGAGCTTCGTGAGTGAACAACCAATCCAACATTAGCTCAAGCGTATCTCGAGTGAACACACTACTTGGGCTTCGCTCGAGTGTCAAGTCAAACGACAGTCAACTGACAGTCAAGCGAGCAATTTGTCAGTGCCTTTTCTAGCTCACAAAACCAATCAAGCTCCATAACCTAACAATCTCCCACTTGGAGATTGATTCACCAAATGCTAGCAAATTTTTCCAGCACAAGCCTTATCACCTCTACAACTCATAGCTCCCGTCTTCAAGTCAGAAGACACACTGAAGTTGAGCCCAACTTCTGTCTCTCTCATACATTGCCCTCAGTCAGCACATCTACTGGGTGACTCAATACTCCCACTACACTGGAATATCCAATCTCAAACCATCCCTGGCAAACATTAGAAAACTTGATGTTGAAGTCCCCTTCTCTAATTTGGGCAACTAATCCCACCTTATGCTGATAAATTGTTCTGTAGTTAGTTAACATGCCCACCGCTTGTGCGATCTCTGCTTCCTCCCTAGAAGTCCAGTTAACTTCTTCTCAATTGACTCCCAATGGCAAGATTTTACCTTTGTACCGTGGTTCACTACCTTATGTCAGTAAGATATTGTTCAAGGTAGGTGACTGTTGTGGAGGTCTGGTTGTCCAAGCAACTCTATGAGCATCAACTCTAGGTGTTGACATCCCTGGAACACCTGACGCTCTGTTCCTGTCTCTCACATGTGAAGCCTAGTCCATGTGGAAGCCCAGTTTTTCTTCCCTCCACTTCGTCTCCCTCCAAACACCGCACACCCCCCCCCCCCTTCCTTTCGAGTTCTCTCTGTGCACCGCCGCAGCTGAAGTAATCTCTCATTTTCTAGTTAAATCTATCATGTGCATAACATGCTATATGTCTATTTGTTGGTACGCCGAAGTATAATTGAATTAATATGTGTGAGAAACTAAACCACAGGGAGCTCTTTATTTCAAGGGCAGACCATAGGGAAAGTAAAGTACATAATTGCCCAAAAAAATATATTGGCATCTTGAAGTTAGTCCTAGGTTGTAGCGTTTTTCATACTTGCTCTATCGGTCATGGGAAACATGAAGTGTATACAATACTATCTATCTGTACATGTTCCAATTCTCTAATGGCATTTGGGCCAAATTGGTCCTCCACATCCCATAAGAATGTGATGTGGAGGGAAATTAGGGTTTGTTGTCCCTTTGCATGCTGCTTCTTTGAATCTGAAACAGAACTTAATCAGCACATTTTAAAGATTTTTTGTTGTTGTTGTTGTTTTCTGTCATCTTCCCGCTCAGATTGCTCTCTCATGCAAATTGTGCCATACACATGGCAATCCTTGATCTCAAATGTTTGTTATGTGTAGGTGGACATACAATGATCCTCTTCGAGCCAAGTACAATGCCAAAATGGCCGGAATGAATGCAGCTATAGCGAAACCCAAAGGTAGCAAGAAATTGAAGGATTGGGAATCTCGTTGATTTTCAAGCACATATAGAAAGCATTCCAGTCAATTTTAGCAGTCATTATGTTGGAAAAATCGAATGTTTCTTGGTTATTAATTTTGTAGATACACGTATGCTTCTCTGTTATATTGAAAACAAACTCCTGAGGTAGCCGAGAATATGTTGACTTTTGTGGACAGAGGGGCACCTTAAAATATTTCAAGATTTCTATTTGGTCACAGGTTTTATTTGCATGCTTTGGTGGTTGGAGATCGACATGTGCAATTGTCTTGATTTGTTTGGTTTCTGTTCCATGCAAGGCATTAAATGAAACAACCATGTGTAGATCCTACAAAATCGGCCACTGGGGTTATGGATGTTTAGTAAACATCCTCTTGCTTTGGTCTTACTAGAAAGCAAGAAATTTATGAAAATAATTTTTTGTGGAGTTAAAGTTTATTTATATGTCTGACCTTAATTGAACAGCATCTGTTCTATAAGTTGTACCACCTTTCCCTGGAGTTCTAAGGAGATAGGAATCCAAATCTGGTTGTTGAGCCATGACCTAGTGATCAGAGCTTGACTTACGGTACAGGTTCATGATCCTCAGGTCATGGAATCAGTAGAGATTCACAGATATTTATAAAGTTAATGGAGGATCTGAATTAGACTGGATTGGAAACCATTATTACTAAACTATTTAGACATTTTGGAGTACAGCCCTGTGTCATCCCTGTACTCAACAACCCTCAAACTATTAGGAATTTTGCGCTTAAATATTACTTAATACTTTCCTTTTCTTTTTCTTTGTTTTTCTGTTCGAGAGGAATGAGTACCATGCCTCACTAATCACTAGGGGTTATTCTTAATAGAGAAATAATATTTACAATCTTATAGTGTGTAAATTTTGCATTCTCTTTAAAAGAATGAGTAAATATATGATTTAAATAATTTTTTTTTTAATAGACCTCACTTTCTTCAAAATAAATGTGCGAGACTTGACCATCTTAAAACTGTATTTAGCATCACACTTAGAATGAATCTTATGTGTCAATGCTATTAATATAAAGGAGATAGTATGAGAAATGGAATGAAAGCCTAGTAAGTTGCCTTGTGTTGACTAGGTAGAGCCTCCTGCAGGAGTTGGGAACACCAAGAAAGATAAATGTAGTGTGTTTATACAAAAAGATGTTATTATTATTATTATTATTATTATTTTTTAAGAACCACTCATTTTATGTCTTCAGTTATGGCGGATGAATACTATGGTAACATTTAAAACCTGGGGTTACAAAAAATCCCATATACCAAATATCAAAAACTGATGTTTGGCACAACCCTCATTTATATAATCATTTACAACGTAAATAAAGTAGGCCCAACTTGTCAAGTCTTAGCAGCCCCTTGACTTCGCGAGGAAGTTCCTGAATTTCCAGGAGATTGGTCGATTGCCCCTGAGCTCCAATTTTTGCTAGTCTATCCACCGCCTGATTGACTTCATGGTACGCATGATGTACATGAATAACCATTTGGGTAGTAAAGGACTTAGCTTGATCCCATGCGTCCCTCATTGGCCAAATAACCTTAGAATAATTTTGCCACCATGAAGAAATCAACTTTGAATTAGATTCCACTTCCACCTCGTACAGATGAAGTTGCTTGCAAAGTTTCAGACCATCTACTAAGCGAATGCTTCTGCTTCTGAGTTGGACCTAATCCTATATTGTCTATAGAATGCAGCCACTAGCTTTCCATTCGCATCTTTGATAATCCCTCCTCCACCACTCAGGCTAGTATGCTTGAGACTGCTACCATTTATGTTCAACTTGACATTTCCCCTGTTGGGTTTTATCCACTTAAGAATAAGTCACTTAGTTCTTTTGATAGGCAATGAAGTATGCCTATTTGCTGCAATATATATGGATCATAGCGTTTAATGAATGACAAGTGTTGCTTTGCCATCAATCTTTCAGCCAAGAAGCTCTTTTTCTGAAAACCATGGTCTCTCCTATTTCCACCTTACCCTCCATGCGTGCATTATAACACTTAGTTCACAAGAACTAGCTAATAAGAGAAGGGAGAAGTCCAACCACTAAGCTGACTTGAGAGGTTATGTTTGCCTTTCTAAACCACCAGGAAATCATCGCCACCCAACCTTGGTCAGTACCCCTTCCCATCCCTATTATACTTGCAAAGTAATTCCATACATATGTCACCACTTCACCCTCGAGTAGCACATGGTTTATGTCTTCAAGAGTGGGAGAACAACAACAGTCGCATTTGGAAGCAAGAGCTATATTCATCTTCCGAATGTTGGAATCTATTGGCAGACCTTTGTGCATACTTTTCCACATAAAAATAGAAGTCTTTTTAGGCAGAAGCTTATGCCAAATCCATTTATCCTACTAGGCAATCGACCCCCTTTCTCAGGTCACCATCCAGGCTGATTTTGTAGAAAATGCTCCATTTGCAACAGGCCTCCAAATAGGTAGATCAGGTCCAACCCTCCTTATACCAATTTGCTCTAGAATTTGTTGACAAAGATCTGCTCCCAAGAGTTGCCTCAATAGTAAGGGTGTACAAGAACCGATTGAACCAGCCAGAACAGACTAGAACTAGCCGTCAGAGTCAGTAACCAGTCGGAATTGGTCGGGATATGGTGGGAATTCGAAGAAATCGACACTTGCCCGGTTCGGTCTAGGTTTGAACCAGGCTCAAACTGGTGAACCGACCGATATACTATTTATATATATTTTTATATTTAAGTAAAACGATGTTGTTTCAATCATTTACAGAAATTGTTTAGAAAAGAAAATTTAAATTGAAATGATGTCGTTTGGTTTATTGTCATTTTACTTTAGGTTTAATCCTTCCGCCCCCTCCCATCTCTTCTTCTTCTTCTTCATTTTAGTCTCTCTCTCTCTCTCTCTTCTCGCTGAGCCATCTCCCTCTCTCTTCGCACAGTTGCGACTCTTCTGATTCGCACCTTCATTTCTCAGTTTCCAGCCACTCGCGACGTTGAAGGGAAATCAACGATCGACCAGGATCACACCAAAGCCGATGTCGCTAGTTTTCTCACCCTTTAACAGCCGGTTTCGACTGGTTCTAGGGGTGCTCCCCGCACCCCGCCTCGCATGGTGCGGGGGTGGGGTTTTTCTCCCTGCCCCAGGGATGCTGGGAGGATACCCAATCCGCCCCGCCTCATTTTCACTTCAAATATTGACTACATTTCACTATGTTAAAAAATTATTTCTAAATCTAAAAGTGATAAAAAAAAATTTAGATCTAAATTGTAAATTTAAATTTTGTAAATATGACTATAATTTAAAAATTATATAGTTTTTAAATTTGCTAGTGCATATTTTGTATAAGTTGTAGTGAAATAGTTTTTAAACTATATAGTTTTTAAATTTGCTAATGCATACTTTATAAACAAGTTTAACAAATTTTAATATATATTTATATATACACAATTTATAAGACATAAATATATATTTATATTTATATATATAAATAAATATTTATGTTTATATATATATATATATATATATATATATATAGGTGAGGGCGGGGCAGGGTTAGGCCCTCCCCGCCTCCCACCCCGTTGCCCCGCTAGGGGGACTAGATGCGGGGCGGGGGCCCTCGCCCCTCCCATGCGGAGCGGTGTTGCTCGCCCCGTGGTGCAGGGCTAGTGGGGTGCAGGGCCCCGCTACCCACCCCTAGCTAGTTCTATCACTGTGTATGAGCTGTCGGTGCGGTTTGGACCGAAACTGCACCAATAGCATTGATTCACAGCCCTACTCAATAGGCACTCATTCCATCCCTGACCTTCGAACAAATTTGCCACCACACCCTCTTGTAATGCCCTAATCTTTGTCACTTCCTTAAGAGCTCCTAATCATGTTCAATCCTCATTTCAAAATGAAAATTTTCCTTCTTTAACTCTCTAGCAGGTGTTTCTTTAGATCACAGGGATTAGAGTTTGAATGGCTTTCTAGAAGTGTGAGTGGCCTATAGGCCTAATGAGTAGAGGTTGGTCTTGAAGCAAATACTTCCCTTGGAAAAATCTTGTCCATAAAGAGTTTTCATGGAGAAACTTCCATGCAAACTTTATAAGCAATGCAAACTTCACGTCCTCCAAGTTTCTCCACCCAAGACCTCATTCTTTAGTAGGTTTGCTTGCTTTCCTCCAAGCCACCCATCTTTTCTTTCTCTTTTCATGTTTAACCCCCTCAGAAAAAATCTGCAAACAACCTTGTAAGTCTCTTAATGATCATAGCAGGGACATTAATAATAAACATCAAATGAATAGGCAGACTTAAAAGCATGTGTTTAATCAAGGTTAGCTTCTTTTCAAAGGATAATAAGCTTGATTTCCAGTCTGCCAATTTCTTCCTCACCTTCTCAATGAGTGGTTCATAATAGCTTCTCTTAATCTTTCTTGAGTGAATAGGGGCTCCAAGGTAGATGCATGGGATCTTTGCCTCTGAAAAACCCAGTGTACTTAGCCCTATAGCTTTCCTAGTCGGAGTTGCTTTGGTGGGAAAAACCAAAGCAGACTTAGAATGGTTAATCTTTCAACTAGACATTTCTTCATCTTCTCTCAAACCTTTGGCCTAACCTGCGAAAGATGCTTTCGATCCATTTAGGAAAATGACTAAATCATCTACATACAGTAGATGAGAAACTCTTAGGCACCCAAACCTGGTGAATAAGGCACCAATTCTCTTGTCCACAAAAGCCTTGTTCAACATTCTACTAAGGATTTCTTCAGCCAAAATAAAAAGATGGGGGGAAAGAGGATCACCTTGTCTAAGACCTCTAGATGATTTGAAGAAATCTTGAAATGTCCCATTCATCGTGACCGACAATGATGGACTAGAAATACAGGAGTGAATCAGTGCTTTCTAGTGATTCGAGAATCTAAAAGCCTCCATAACTCTTAATAAGAATGACCATTTAAGCCTATCATAGGTCTTGGTCATGTCCACTTTGATCATCACATTGCCTCCCCTCACTTTCTTATTTAGACTTTGTAGTAGTTCTTGAGCCAGCGAGATGTTTTCATGAATACTTATCCCTTGAATAAAGGCCCCTTGCTCTTCTGAAATCAATCTAGGTAAAACAACAGCCAATCTATTCACCAATATCTTGGAGAAAATTTTATAAACCACATAACATAAACTAATAGGACGAAACTTGGTTAAGTCTTTAGGAATTTCCTTCTTTGGGATTACGACAATGAATGAGGCTGCATAGAAGGATGGTAGCCTCGCCTCCCTAAAAAACTCAGTTGTTGTTTCCAGTAGGTCGGAAGTCATAACTTAATATTATAATCCTCTGTAATATTGGGGGTGACAAAAGATCTCAAGTCCCCATCAGGTGGCTCTCCATTGGATGTCTAGACCCCCTAAAAATATTCCATAGAAGTATTGTGAATAACCTTTGGAGTTGTCAAGATTTCACCATTTTCCTGCAACATGCTCTCCACATTTTTCCTACTTCTCCTTTGTTGTACTTTGGCATGAAAAAATTTTGTATAAGCATCCCCTTCATTTAGCCACTTCACTCGAGCTTTCTATTTTAATAGAATTTTTTTTTTTTTGTAGTAGGCACATTTCCAGGTCATCTTTCTTTCCAAGAAAACCCATCTCCACTGCATGGTTGGCCCCCAGCCTTGCTTCCATCTCAAGTAGCTCATCCTCTAGTTTTTGTATATTCTTGTCAATCCTGCCAAACACCTCTATATTCCACTTTTTGAGAACTTGTGGTCTCTTCAGTTTGGCTTCCAGCTTAATCATCTCACTTCCATACATAGGTTGAGAACAACTTTCTGTTATTACTCTTTGAAGATTCTGGTGAGTGCTCCAAATCCGTAAGCATTTGAAGGGTGCAAGGTCATATGCCTTGAAAATATGTTTCTCTGAAATAACCATGGGATTGTGGTCGGAAAACACCTTAGCTAGATATTTTTGTAGTAATACATTGCTCATGGAAATAATGATGGGAGAAACCAAAGTTCTATCTAGTCTGGCCCACAACCTTGTGTTTCCTTCGCTACCACTACACTAAGAATATTTTGAACCTTTAAAGGGGATATCTATCAATTCACACCTTTGGATACACGCATTGAAGTCTTCCATGACCACTCTTAGCTTAGGGATACAAACCCACTTTTTAGCATCACATCTAATTGTATTAAAATCTCCACTAACAACCCAGTTTCCACTAGTTGAGAAGAGATTAGTCAAGTCCTCCCATAGGCTTCTCCTCTCTATATATCACAGCTTGCATACATTACATGTGGCACCATATCACTGTTGTTAAACTTCACTATGCCAGATATCATTTTACTAGAGGTTTGAATAGGCTCAAAGGACACATCATCACTCCTAAATATTCAGATTTTCTGATTCCTCTCTTCATTCAAGACATAGCTTGCCATCTTCAATTTACTGGAAATTCTATGAGCCTTTCTAGAAGGTAGAAAAGGTTCATGCAATGCAATAACCTTTGTATCATAGGACTTCACAATCTTCCTCAACTTTCCCAAAGATGAAATGTTTCCTACATACCTAATGTTCCACACAAGAATTGGAGGGATCATGATTTAGGATTTTTGGGTGTTGTTGCTTTCGTTAAAGCCATCTTCTTTTTCTTTATTGACTTGGTTTGCAATGTTATCAAACGCTTTTTTGAATCTGGGGCATAACCTTTTTCGGCACTCATGATAGTTTGGAACAAATTTTTCTTGTCCTCCATATCTTGAAGTGAGCCAAAAGAATTAAACGTTGGAGTATTCCACCCCTCTTGATGCTCACCCTTCTAATTCTCTTCCTCTAAACTAACAAAGACTGAATCATGTAAATTTGTTACCTAGGTTGAATGGAGCTCTTAGCTTCCTGGCCCAATTTATTATTATCAACGTCCCTTTCCTCTACAAAGGGCACCAGTGGCATCCCGTCTATCACCAACAATTCATCCTTCCCAGAGAGTTGGTAGCATGTTGATCCTCAATTGATGTGGCTTTTGCCTCTACAATGGTTTTAGATTCAAGACCCCCTTGACCCCCACTAGCTTCCTTGTCTCAACTTACACTAATTTCTTTCACTGCATACCATGCTTTATGTGTTTTTTGTCGTTTCCCCTCCTCCATGACAGCTTGTTTCTCCTCATTGACAATTAGACAAACACCTGGGGGGGGTGGGGGGTGTCCCTGATGTTTGCATTTTTTACAATATTGGGGGACCTCTTCATAGATGACCTTTCGCCAAAACTGATTAATTTCTTAAACCCCAATCTAAAACTTGTCAACCAAAGGTTTTGACATATCTTCTACACAAAATCGGGCACAATTTGGTCATGTGAAGGTTTTAGTGGCATTAGCAGCTCTCAAAAAATCTCCCCAGTGATCTTCCAAAAATCTTCAAATAGTCTTGTCAAATAACTAAATACGTAGTCTCGACAAATTCATCCAAATCAAGGCCAATGGTGGTTTTTCTCATCCATTAAACTCTGGAGTCCATTGAAGACTTTGTACGTGTATCCCTCCATCTCTTTGGCATCTCTGGCCCAAGCAAGTGCGAAATCTTCCTCATATTCCATATGCACCATAATGTTCTTCATATCAAAGATACCGATGGTTGGAATCTGAGATAGTGCCCATCATTTTACTACATGCACTTTGATGGCGTCCAAAGAAGGCCTCCCCCTTGGAAACTTTAAAACTAGAGTCAGTTTAACATTTTGGGCCACCGTTGCCATCTCTTTCTCTATTAAAAAGAAAGTCGGGGCTCCACTTAATTTCATGGGCACACCATCGGGGTATAGCCAAACCAAAACTTTGAGGCCTTTAACAAATCTGCAAAACTCTTAGAAGATCTAGCCGCTATAGGTCCTGCGCCAACGCCATTCTCCCTTGCCAAGGTCATGAAATCCCTAGAGAGAATTACAGTTTTATCTTAAAATTTTAAATTATATCGTATCACATCAAGACAACTTAGTTCGTAGATTTACTTTTGTGAAATCTTTTTGTGGTTAAAATATTTTTCATAGCACTCGCTTGACTTCATTGACATGACAGACAGCTAAATTAAGAAAAGTTCTATTTATAAGTTGGTGTAAATAATGCACATAGTAAAGCACATATATGACAAGATTTAATTTTAAGGAAAAAAATTTTAAAATTTGAATTTTAAAAATCAAATATTATCATGTAAATAATGTAGATGGCATAATCTAGACATCAGTTTGTAAATAGAACTCTTAAATTAAATAGTTTTCCATCTTGGTACATTTACAACTTAATTTCGAGCTTATTTTAATTATTTTTTTTTATAAATATTTCATAACTCATTGCACAATTAATTAATATAATTGTACTATTTTATTAAAAATAATCTTAATTTTAAGTGATTATCTATAATTTAAAATAAATTTATAAAAATATTTTTTTATGTTACACTGCTCACTTTGTCAAAGAATTGGGAAGCCTTCTCAATATTGTTATAAGAGTAATATTTATTACAAGAATAACATTACATACACTTTTTAGGTGTGTGTAAATTTTATGCACTCTTTTAAAAAAAAAAATAAAAAAAAATCAAGTCTTCCATTAAAAAATAAAACTTTTTTTTATCTGCGTATAAGATTTACTCTCTTTTTTAAAAAGATTTGTCTAAGATAAGTGATACAATCACAAAAAAATAGTACAAAAATAAATTTATAAATTGATTTAATTTCTTATAATACATTAAATTATTTTATAATAAAAAAATTTTACCATCTAATCGTATTCGGGCTAGCTAAACATTAAGTTACCTAAAATCTCTCTAAATCATTTATCCATAATCATTTTTTATTAAAAATTGATTCAAATAGTAAAAGAATGTTCATTTTTATAAAATTACATTTATTTTTTATTAAATTACTTGATTATATTAATTAATTGGATTTATTTATTTTAAATTATGCAAGAATGACATATTTCAAGATTTTTAATTCAAATTTAAAGAATAAAAAAAATTAGTTAAGATAATCAAACATCAATAAAGAAAGTGTAAAATGTTAATAACCTCTGGAGACTGCTACAGTCACTGCTCCTAGCCCCCGCTGAGAGCTATTTTAACATTTTAGTATTTTTTTTTTCTTTTTTTTTAACATATATTTTAAAATTTTTTTTTAAAAAAAATCACAATATCATTAAAAAAATATTCCTTTAATCACGAAATTAAAAAAAAAAAGAAAAAAAAAAAGAGCATTATTCATAACCTTTTTGAAGTAATTAATTCAGTAAAGAAGATGAGGGCGCAACCTCGAATTGGTCTCTGTTGAATACCATTTTCGGGACGTTCACCCACCACTCCTGATTAAGTGACGTGTCAAAAAGCTAGCGATTTAAAACGAACAATGCCTGATCACAGACACCATTATAAATATCTTTAATCGTAAGATTCTGCGAACTGTTACTTTCTCTCCGAATTGCATAGAATTTCAGATATCTGATTCCGTCAAGCGGTGGAGAAGAGAGAACATCGAGGAAGGGGGAGAGAGAGAGAGAGAGCGCGGCCATGGAAACTGCCATATGCGGTCGAGTCCCTCTTTCACCCAACCATGTCTTTAACCCTACAAAACCCGGTACCTCTCTCACTGTCACACACAATTTTTGCTTCAATTTTGACTTCTCAATGAAGAGTTCTTCGTGATTTACTCTTCGTACCTCAATCGAATCGGGTCATTTGTAACATTGTGTTATTTGCAACGGAAGCTTTTACATTCGTTTTTATATTTTAAAATTGAAGTTTAAATCGGATTATCGCAGGGGATAAGTACATTTTTTGCAAGCAATGCAAGAACCGGATCATTTTGATGACAGTATCGGCCGCTGGGCTTGGGAAAGGTGGCGGCTTATTGGAGAAGCCTACCGTTGAGAAGACGACGCCTGGCCGTGAATCCGAGTTTGACTTGAGGTACACACACTATAACCAGTTCTATGGTTGGCCTTTTTCTTCCCTCATACGGTAATTGACATCATTAATGAATATATCGTTAGAAACTTTTTTTTAATTACCCCATTATTAATGAATTTATTATTTTAATTAAGACTTTACGATCTCCATCGTAGCTTGAATAAATTGTTAGGCAGGACAGGTGCAAGCCCGCTCATCCCTGTGAAAAAAGTGGTTAAATTTGGGATCCACATGATCAAATCAATTTTTAATGATAGACCTCACTTTTTTTTAAAAAAGAGTATGCGGGAGCTTGCACAACTAGGACTATATTTAGCCTTACTCTTCCTTAATTAGTTGAGGCAACACTTGAAATGTTTGATTGAAATTATCGGAGTTAAGGTTCAACTGCATGGATGGTAAGTGATTAGTTGTCCCAAAAGTTTGAAGTCAATAAAAAAATGGTGAATTTAATCATTTTACTATATTTTAACACAAGTACACCTATTCACTTCCAATCTTATGTTTGTCTCACTCTTATGAGCTTGACATGTAACCAACAGATCAATATATGTAAATAACCACAAATATATATATATATATATATATATATATATATATATATATTTATATAAGTGTGAAAACTAGAGGTGGGAAAAGGGTTTGTTTTACAGCCCTCCAAACTCTTTTTACCTAGGCTTAGAAGTTTGACCAAGCCGTGGAGAAGAGTAATAATATTTTTTTGTACGAAAACCTTCTGATAACATTCATCCTTAGTCTTAATCTCAATTCCAAGGTTTCTGTTTTGCTCCAAATCAAAGTTTTGAAACAAGAAACTTCTGTATGCTCTATTTTGCTGTACTGATATCTGTGTACAATAAGCTGATGGCCTGGATTACAAGAGTATGAAGTCGGCATGGTTATGTGCACTGATATTGCATACATGGGTCAACATGTTTGTAAGGTCTGACATTAAATTCCAGGTAGTCTTGCGAATGAATGCCTTTGTGTATTAGCCAGGCTATGACAAGATTTCTTGCATCTGGATGATGTCGGATGTAATGTACAATAAAAATTTAGAGATAGATATCTATTATCTAATACCAAACATCTTGTGTAGAGTTTAGGATGACCATCAGTATTTTAGGTTTTTACTTTTGAAAAAATATAGGGAATTTCCTAAATTACCTGGAGATATAAATTACCAAGATAAATGGAAATGTCATTTATCTATAATATTGACTAGATTGGTTCATTCATACTTAGAAAAAAAAAATATTGGTTAGATTGGCATCAGTGATCTCAATCTTCAATATGGGTTAGATTTGTGTCAATGGGTTCATTGAATACATTTCACTAGTAATATTTTGTTGAAATTAGTGCCTGGAAACTTGGATGAAATTCCTTTAAGGGCCACATTTTGTAAGTGACTTAATGAAGGCGGTGAGGATTTTTATTTTGAGACAGCATCAGAATTCTCTGACTCAATAGACTTAGGTGAGTAAGGACCTAGATTTGTGAGTTTGTCTGCATGACTTCTTTTTTCTAGTTACTACCAAAAGTTTATTAATTTTTATAACTAATAAAGATTTTGTTGAAAAAAAAACCTTTTTTTTTAATCAGTAAACAAAATTTTATTGATCATAAGAATGGGCAAAAACCCTAGTATACAAGATAATATACAAGAGCATCGCCTGAGTGTGCTAGTTCAGTGATACAAGAAATTCATGGAAACTCATTCCATTGAAATCAATTACAACCTACCAATGGAATAAAGTATTGAAAAACAATTTCCTAAGCTCTTCCATTTATCTCTATTAACCTTTGAAGCTTCTGTCATTCCTTCCCCACCAAATGTGCCACCTTAGACATATTGGGATCATTCCTTATTGCTGCAATATGAGAGTTATCCTGAAATCCTCTCCAAGAAGCTAGAAGATGGATGACCCTTCTTGGCATCTCCCAAGTTAGTCCCATCCGAGTGAAGAAATCATTCCATGAGGTCATCGCAATCTCACAATGAAGTAGTAAATGATTAACGGACTCCCCGCTCTTTTTGCACATCCAACACCACTCCATGACAATGAATGACTAGAGGTGGCAATATGTGGCACAACTCGTTAACCCAATACGAACATGACGCAAAATTAGCAAATTTGGATTTGAGGTTAACAGTTTTGGATCAAAATAGGTTGATCCGTTAGGACACGATTCATTAACAGGTCAACCCGTTAACCCGTTGGTGACTCTTTTAGACCCGTTAAATTTTCTACTCAAAATTACAATTATATTCTTTTTGACCTAAAAACAAAAGCACCCCAACCCTATTTCATATTTCCTAACTCTCTCTCAAACTCTCACGCTCTCTCAGTTTTCAGTTGAGTCAGTTATCACAAGTCTTAATCGCCTCCCACACTTCCTTTAGATTGTAATTTTGGACTTATGTAGTTAGTTTTATATTTTTGGGAAATATTATGAATTTAACTTTTATGTAAAATTATATTAATTAGGTCAAATAGATAATTTGGGTCAATTCAACCCTTTTACATAAACAGGTTGACATGGGTCGAAATAGGTTGTGTTGATATATTTTTAATTAATTCATAACAGGTCAAAATAGATCATATCATGTCAACCCATTATTTAATGGGTCGTGTTAGGGTTTGGAGATTTGACCCGTTAAGCTTAACAAGTCATGTTCAGGTTGACTCATATCGTATAATATACACGACTTGACACGATACGAACATGACACGTTAACACGATTTACCACCCTTAAATAAATTTAGTTTTCCCTTAAATTGTCAAGTGTGAGGATCTTTCCCAAGGAAGCTGTGCATACAAAGAAGAGTGCCCTTAAGGGTGCCTTCGTCTTCCAAATATTCTTCCATGGGAATGGAT
The DNA here is from genome assembly GCA_011037825.1 of Carya cathayensis. Lineage (NCBI taxonomy): Eukaryota > Viridiplantae > Streptophyta > Magnoliopsida > Fagales > Juglandaceae > Carya > Carya cathayensis. Next base: position 460,890 of record QGSO01000262.1, read on the forward strand.
TTGTATCATGCGTGTTCATGGCTTGTAGAAGGAGCGGACGGTAAACTACCCTTTCTTGGACCACTCCAAGAAAGGGAAGTTCACCTTGAACCGTAACACCAGACGTGGCTTACAGACTGTTGATTGATCATATTTGTTTACCATCATTTAAGTTCATGCTGAATTCATGCTAAGATAGAGATGACAATCATTTTTCTTAGATGGTAAGAGAAGATTCAACTATGTTCATTGCTTTGGATTTCAGAAAATCAAGGAAAATGGCCCCACCTTACCGTGTTCTGCTGCACAATGATAACTTCAACAAGCGGGAGTATGTTGTCCAAGTGTTAATGAAGGTCATTCCTGGAATGACCCTTGACAATGCAGTTAACATCATGCAAGAGGCACATTATAATGGCTTGGCGGTGGTAATCATCTGTGCTCAAGCTGATGCTGAAGAGCACTGCATGCAATTGAGAGGTAATGGCCTTTTGAGTTCAATTGAGCCTGCCAGTGGCGGGTGCGAATAGTTTCATATTTTTATAAAAAAGTAATGCACGTCTTCGGCAACATCTTTAATCCATTTTTAGTAATGGAATTCTGTTGAAATGTACATAAACTTAAAAAGTCCATATGAAGATGAACCTTTGTTGTGTTTGCCATGTTAAAACTAAATTATTCTTATATTATTTTATTGTTATATAATAAAAAATAGTTATTCCAATGTGGGGATTTATATAAATAGAATAACCAAAAGTTAAATTAATCATAAGTGTCATTTAGTTTTGGCTAATCTATTAAGGATGCTCTTAGTTCTCGTTTGGTTACACAAATTATCTTGTATCGTCTCATCTCATATAATCATTACATATTTTCCAAACTTCTATATAAATTATAATAAATAATTCAATTTTTTCAAATTTTAAAATAAAAATAATATTAAAAAATTATATTCTAATAATATTTTATTTAACTTTCATCTCATCTCATCTAATCTATATAACCAAACAAGGCCTTATACTCATATTAGCTACCAAGGTTTTGTCAAGGTTATTGGCACAGGAAGAAAGGAAAGGGATACTTGAGGAATAGCACTCAATAGGAATGGTTCAACTACCTCTCATGATCTCTCCTCCTTGCAGACGATTTGATTGGCTACTGCAAAGCAAGTCCACAAATAATTTAACAGTACCCATTTTGGTCAGGACAAGAACCAAACTTGGAAAAGTTCACTATCCTTGGATCATCATAATGGTCTTAAACCAAAACCAATAAACATGGACATCATAATGGATCAAGCTGGTATGATCTCAGTCCTATTCTTGCAGGAACCAATTAAAGAGATGGAATTCAATTTTAATAGCAACTCTATTCGGTCAAGAAAGTTCCAATGAAATTCTCAAGACTACCCTTCCCTCAAATAGAAGTCAATATGGTGCCAGGACCATACAAAATTAAAGTACTACCAAAGACCTCTCTCTCACCCTGTTTTCTCTCCAGGAAAAAACTCCCACCACCGTTTCAGTATAACATCATCTCCTCCGGCCAAAGGGGGGGGGGGGGAGAGTCGGTCTCCACCCTCCCTCCCCCTGTCTGGCCCTCACCAAACCTGTCCATAGTTTTTTTTTTTTCCATTCTTTCTCTAGTTTTCCTCCCATAGCATCGAAAAGCCTCGATCTGCTGTCCACCGGCCACCAAAGACGAGCAGCGTGTGTAGCTCATGTGCGGCTCGTACCGCGAGTGGGATTCACGCACCATAGCGCTGGGTGAGGTCTGTTGCTACCACGTACGGCGCCATCGGTTCAGTGACCTTCACTTTACTGCCAACGGTGGCGCGTGAGCTACACGCACCTCCATAGCTGGCGGTCTTTTTTCGATGATTCGACTCATTTTCCGATTGCTACGTTTCTATGTTTCTACTTTCCCTAACCAAGGATCAAGATAAAGTGGTCATGAAAGTTTACTTCAGACAGTCCAGCCCAGCAAAATGTAGCACACATTTCACTACAGCTTCTAGCTGTAGTCTTATAGCTTGTTTATTAGACTATGTTAAAACTGCTTCAAGCGGCTTCCCCTTATGGGAATTGGATGTGAGCCAAACTTTTGGCTCCAAAACATTTTTTTTAAATTTTTTTTATTGTTCTTGTGTTGTATTTGCTAGTTTTGGGATGATTATTGGGAACTCCCACCCATTGAATCTTGTATCTTGTAACTCCATAATTTATCCATGATATGCTTGCTTATAGGAGGAAAAAAAATAATAATAATATGGTGCCAAACAAGCTTTGGTGGATAGCCAATACTTCTAGTAACTTTTCAACAAACTTAGCATTATTAGCCTGGTTTGGATAGAGAGATCTTTCCATTCTATTTTATCTCATCTCAATAGACAAACGTTATAAACACAAATACTTTTCAATTTTAAATCTTCATCTTTTTCATCTAATCATTACATAATTATTATAACTTTCTCAATTTCCCAAACAAAATATAAAAAACAATTTAATTTTTTTAATCTCAAAATAAAAATTATATTAAAAAATTATATTCTAATAATATTTTAATTTTATAATATTTTTATTTAACTTTTTTTCTCCTTTCTCAAAACCGCTTATAATATTTTAACTCAAACAATTTCTAACTCATTTCATCTCAACTCAAATATCTCACTACTGTTATCGACTCATCTCATCTCAACTTACAATCTAAACCAGTCCTGTTTAGATAGTGAAAATGTTTCATCTCATCTTATGTCATTATTACAATTTTTTCAAATTTCCACACAAAATATAATAAACAATTCAACTTTTTCAAATCTTAAAACAATAATAATATTAAAAAATAATATTCTACCAATATCTTATTCAACTTTTATCTCAACTCATTATCTAAACAGCACCTAAATCCTAATTCCCTCACCAATTCAGCAAGACCTCAAATGGAAAAAGTTTCGGAAATGCTTTAGACACAAAGGAATTATATAAAAGTAAACTCACAAACTAATATGGTTTGATGTAGTACGTCAGATTGTAAAGTTATTTTTACTGTAAAATAGATCTAACAGATTTTATAAAACCACATCAATTTATAANCACATTATAATGGCTTGGCGGTGGTAATCATCTGTGCTCAAGCTGATGCTGAAGAGCACTGCATGCAATTGAGAGGTAATGGCCTTTTGAGTTCAATTGAGCCTGCCAGTGGCGGGTGCGAATAGTTTCATATTTTTATAAAAAAGTAATGCACGTCTTCGGCAACATCTTTAATCCGTTTTTAGTAATGGAATTCTGTTGAAATGTACATAAACTTAAAAAGTCCATATGAAGATGAACCTTTGTTGTGTTTGCCATGTTAAAACTAAATTATTCTTATATTATTTTATTGTTATATAATAAAAAATAGTTATTCCAATGTGGGGATTTATGTAAATAGAATAACCAAAAGTTAAATTAATCATTAGTGTCATTTAGTTTTGGCTAATCTATTAAAGATGCTCTTAGTTCTCGTTTGGTTACACAAATTATCTTGTATCGTCTCATCTCATATAATCATTACATATTTTCCAAACTTCTACATAAAATATAATAAATAATTCAATTTTTTCAAATTTTAAAATAAAAATAATATGAAAAAATTATATTCTAACAATATTTTATTCAACTTTCATCTCATCTCATCTCATCTATATAACAAAACAAGGCCTTATACTCATATTAGCTACCAAGGTTTTGTCAAGGTTATTGGGAAAGGAAAGGGATACTTGATGAATAGCACTCAATAGGAATGGTTCAACTACCTCTCATGATCTCTCCTCTTTGCAGACGATTTGATTGGCTACTGCAAAGCAAGTCCACAAATAATTTAGCAGTACCCATTTTGGTCAGGACAAGAACCAAACTTGGAAAAGTCCACTATCCTTGGATCATCATAATGGTCTTAAACCAAAACCAATAAACATGGACATCATAATGGATCAAGCTGGTATGATCTCATCAGTCCTATTCTTGCAGGAACCAATTAAAGAGATGGAATTCAATTTTAATAGCAACTCTATTCGGTCAAGAAAGTTCCAATGAAATTCTCAAGAATACCCTTCCCTCAAATAGAAGTCAATATGGTGCCAGGACCATACAAAATTAAAGTACTACTGAAGACTTCTCTCTCACCCTGTTCTCTCTCCAGGAAAAAACTCCCACCACCGTTTCAGTATAACATCATCTCCTCTGGCCAAAAGAAGAGGGGGGGGGGGGGGGGGGGGGGGGGGGGTGTGGGGCTCTCCACCCTCTGTCTGGGTCTGGCCCTCACCAAACCTGTCCATAGGTTTTTTTTTTTTTTTTTTCCTCCCATAGCATCGAAAAGCCTCGATCTGCTGTCCACCGGCCACCAAAGATGAGCAGCGTGTGTGGCTCATGCGCGGCTCGTACCGCGAGTGGGATTCACGCGCCATAGCGCTGGGTGAGGTCTGTTGCTGCCACGTACGGCGCCATCGAGTTCAGTGACCTTCACTTTACTGCCAACGGTGGCGCGTGAGCTACACGCACCTCCACAGCTGGCGGTCTTTTTTCGATGATTCGACTCATTTTCCGATTGCTACGTTTCTATGTTTCTATTTTCCCTAACCAAGGATCAAGATAAAGTTGGTCATGGAAGTCTACTTCAGACAGTCCAACCCAGCAAAATGTAGCACACATTCACTACAGCTTCTAGCTGTAGTTTTATAGCCTGTTTATTAGACTATGTTAAAACTGCTTCAAGCGGCTTCTCCTTATAGGAATTGGATGTGAGCCAAACTTTTGGCTCCAAAACATTTTTTTTTTAATTTTTTTTATTGTTCTTCTGTTGTATTTGCTGGTTTTGGGATGATTATTGAAAACTCCCACCCATTGAATCTTGTATCTTGTAACTCCATAATTTATCTATAATATGCTTGCTTATAGGAGGAAAAATAATAATAATACTATGGTGCCAAACAAGCTTTGGTGGATAGCCAATACTTCTAGTAACTTTTCAACAAACTCAGCATTATTTGCCTGGTTTGGATAGAGAGATCCTTCCATTTTATCTTATCTCATCTTAATAGACAAATATTATAAACACAAATACTTTTCAATTTCAAATCTTCATCTTTTTCATCTAATCATTACATAATTATTATAACTTTCTCAATTTCCCAAACAAAATATAAAAAACAATTTAATTTTTTCAATCTCAAAATAAAAATTATATTAAAAAATTATATTCTAATAATATTTTAATTTTATAATATTTTTATTCAACTTTTTTTCTCCTTTCTCAAAACCACTTTTGATATTTTAACTCAAACAATTTCTAACTCATTTCATCTCAACTCAAATATCTCACTACTGTTATCGACTCATCTCATCTCAACTTACAATCTAAACCAATCCCGTTTAGAAAGTGAAAATGTTTCATCTCATCTTATTTCATCATTATAACTTTTTCAAATTTTCACACAAAATATAATAAACAATTCAACTTTTTCAAATACTAAAACAATAATAATATTACAAAATAATATTATACCAATATCTTATTCAACTTTTATTTCAACTCACTATCTAAACAGCACCTAAATCCTAATTCCCTCACCAATTCAGCAAGACCTCAAATGGAAAAAGTTTCGGAAATGCTTTAGACACAAAGGAATTATATAAAAGTAAACTCACAAACTAATATGGTTTGATGTAGTACGTCAGATTGTAAAGTTATTTTTACTGTAAAATAGATCTAACAGATTTTATAAAACCACATCAATTTATAAATTTTCTTTTATGTATGTAGCAGTTCTCGACCAGAACGAAATCAACCAAGTCAATGGTAATACTCATTAGAAGAACAAAGATGCCCAATCTGCAATATAGAAGAGGAAACTGGAGAACATCTCTTTCTAAAAAGCATATATACCAGAATCCCCTTGGCCCTTGGACACATTGCTTTTATCTAGTTACTCAATCCTGAAATGGATCAACATTGTAATTGGACCTCACAAAAACTTGGAAGCTAGAAGATGAAGATAAGCAATCATTCCAACTCTTTGCTATGCTGGCTATGGACTGCATATGGTACCTTCGTAATCAAATTATACACAATCCAAAACATGATAATTTCCTTAATCCAATTAAATTTTTAGAAACAGTTCACAACAGATACAAGAAGCACCAACACCAATAAATGGTATGCAAAACAACCAGAACTCTCTAAACACCCAGATTGGATCTCAATAATTGTAATTTTTTTAAGCTAAATAGTTGGTAATCAGTTATTCTGTTATCTTTTTTATATACTTTAGAGTTGGACCTTTTACTTTGATAGTTGCATTTGCAATTATTTCAATGTATATTTTTAGATTTTTTTTATTTGGTTAATGAGTAATATACATGGTGTTTTTTAAAATAATGTTTTGGGCTCTGAAATATTCGGGTAAAAGAAAATTTTATTTAGATTAGAAAAACCAACTAGCCTAATAAAAAAGTCCAAAACCGAATTACACCTATAAATTAAACTGAACCAATTACATCATGAGGGAGCCGTTTGGATACAGAGGTGAGATGAAACTATCTAATCTCACTCTGTACAGAGAAATCATCTCTCATCCAAATAGTCAAGTAGAAATGTGAATGTTAATTTGAATTTATTTTCACAAAATGACAAAAACCGAGATCTGAAAGTTGGTTTGAATTTATTTTCACTTCCTACGACAAAGACTATCACCTTTTTCAAGAGAAAGAAAACATCACTTTAGCTTTTCCAGCGAAAAAGGAGAAAACTAGGAAAAGTGACCATCAAAATAGAAATTGATTTTAAGCACAATATTTTAAAAATATTTATAAATATCTTTTAATTATTTAATTATTTTCTTGGCAAAAAAATAATTTTATTTGATATTTTATAAAATTAATGTAATTTAATAAAAATATTGTCATCTTATAATATTATTATGAAAGATATTATAAAAAATTAAATTTGAGTATGTAATTTATAAATTACTATAGTTATTTATAAGTATATTTATAAATAAATAAAAATCATTATAAACACAATGCAATAATTGATGGGACCCACATCTATCAAATCTCTAAAAAGTTAAAATCATCTCATCTCACTCCCCAAGTCCCTAATCCAAACACACAAAATTTTCAAAAATCATCTTTTCACGTCTCAACTCAACAATCTCACAACCATTTACAAAATATCTAAACTCATCTCATTATTCAAACGAAAACATCGATTGGAACCAAAACCGATCCACACTTTCTGTAGCACAATAGGTAGCTGCCAATTCCCAACATGGTGAGTAATGCTATAAACCACACCACTATTCCATTTGCATCATACTATATATGATGTGACGCATTTATCACCATTTAATGATAAAGAAGCATTCAATAAATGATCATTCAATAGTAATAAATGTGACATATCTTACTTAGTTGGATGATAGTACAGTGTATAAAATTTTCCTTTAGAGAAACAACATTTACACTTAATTACACAAATTTTGCATATTTCTTTAAAAAAAAAATCTGAAATTCACATTATTAAACTTCACGATTTTTTTTTTTTTTTAAAAAGGGTGTATAAAACTTACACACCCGAAAACTATATATAACATTATTCCAATATTTATAATATATAGTGCCATAGACCAATTGTACTTCGTTTTCTCTTATTAATGTATGGCGTGATTATAAAAAAAATCATAACCAACTTTAAAACCAGTTTTTTAATTAACATCCTGAACTGCTAAGAAATTGCAATAACCTCGTTAAAAGATAAAATTATCAGAAAGAAATTCTAAAAAACAACAAAATATCATATTTATTTGGAAATGATTCTTTAAAAAATATATTAAAAATAATTTACAAGGATTTTTTATAAAATAATTTTTAAATTTTTTGCACTAGAAAATTACTCAAGTTTTTATCTTTTATATTTCAAAGCTTTTCAATACTTTTTTTTTGTTTTTAAATATTTTAAAAAATTATTTTTTGTTTTTTTGGTTTTTACTTTTGTTTACTTTTTGGTATTTATCTCAAGTTTTTCATGGAAGAGATTACAATTATCGGAACTGAGTTCAATACATATGGCACCAACTCTTTTTACAATGCATGGTGTTCCCCCAGCAATTACAGTTCCAACTAGACTTTCTAGGGATTTACGAATCCAAATACTTCTTCTCTGTTACCTGATACCATTTCAGCAATTTTACAGTCAGAGAGAGAGAGAAAGAGAATTATAGTCTTGTCTTGGTGGTGGGAAGGGGAAGAAGAGAATGAGAGATGAGAGAGAGACCAAGTCATTTGAAAGTATTTGTAGTGTCCACAGCTAGATCTGAGATAGCTACTGTTCATTTGATGATATTCTAAGTTCTACCCTAAACAGAATGAATATAAATTTAATACTAGCTACAATTTCAAACAGTTCTCCACGAAATAAGATACTACAACACTCCAAATTAAGAACCTAATAGAACATTACTAATGGTACAGGATTAGAGAGAGAGAGAGTAATTGTTCAGTTTAAATACATGCATTATCTTCTGCAAAGATATCATACACAAGCTTTGAACCTTTTACAGGCCTCAAAAAGTTGGTCTGATGCACACAAGGATCCGGCAGTAAAATCCTGAGAGCAAAAAAAAAAGGTGCAAATTAGTGGCGTGAAATAAAGGAAATACACAATCTATAGAAGGGTGCCCTCGAATCATCTACTAATCAATCATGCCAAGGGAAACAAACCTCTGGTTCTCTTCTTTCACGAGGAGGATATCATCTTAAGGGCATTTCCGTTGAATATAAGCAGCCCCATGCTCCTCATACCTGTCAATTGCATACAAAAACTGCAATGAGGGGCTGATCAATAAAAACTGTTTTGAGGAAAAACTACATTTTGCACTTCCAAAAGTGGTATATTTGCAACCCTGAATTACCAAAACTATCATACCTGTCATCTCAACTCATTTCAATTCATCTCATCTAATAATTACAATTTTCCCAAATTCCAGTTTAAAATATAATAAACAATTCAACTTTTTCAAATCCCAAAATAATAATAATATTAAAAAATAATATTCTAACAATATTTTATTTAATTTTCAACTTTCATCTCAACTCAACTCAGTTCAACATCCAAACAAAACCTAAATTTTGGCAAGTTGGATTAAACAATTGTAACAATTAGATCTTAGTCGAGGTGTCTCGTGTCAACTACCAAAATTTAGTAGCTTAGGGTGCAACTTGAAAAAATACTAGTTGTTCATGGATGCAAGACGTAATTTTCCCAAAATTCAAAAATTTAATCAATGTTCCACACTATTTTTGTAAGCAAGACTTTAATTTTTCATTCCAATGAATAGGTAAAATAAAAACAAAGGTTCCTCTAAACTCTCCAACAGTTAATACAATGCTTGAAGTGCAATCTTGTCAAATAGGTGAAACTTACTCAGATTTGGAGAACCACATCTGCTGGAATGAACCGAGAGAAGCCAATATACTCCCTCCAATCCAAACACTAAAAAAGTACCCATCACCATCAATGGGTTAGACAAAGCAATGGTGCATGATGTGGTATGAAAGCAAGCATCTTGCAAAGAAAAATTAAAGAAAGATGTGCGCACGAAGGGGCCAGGGGTTCAATAAAAGTATTCTGGTGCAAACTCCAACAAAGGCTACAGAACATAAAATAGAAAATGATGACTTAAGTTGGCTTATGCATGGATAAAAGCAACTCTCCCTTGTATCAGCAAGTGGTCTAGATCTAGGATGAGCTAGTCAGAAGTAAAAGGTGATACTGAGTTTCTCAACATAGCATTCTGATAAACAAAAAAAAAAAAGTTTCTCTGCATAGTATTACTTCTAGGAATTTAAACAGCAATCGAGATTACTAAAATTGATTATCAAAGCAGAAAGTTAATTGGATTCAACCCACCCATGTATCAGCAAGGGGTCTTAGATATAGGTTGCCCTAGTCAGAAGTAAAACTTGATACCGAGTTTTTCTACACAGCATTCCTTCTAGGAATTTAAACAGCAACTGAGATAACAGACATTGAAGCAGGGCACAAACAAAAGGATAAAGGAAAATCAAAAAAGCATCGGGAACTCCAAAGATTGACTTGGTTGATGAACATGGAGGGCAGTGCTAGTAGGGGTAGGGTAAAAGGGAAGGGGCAGAATGTTCCTCCATGAAACCAAAAATTGTGTCATGGAACGTTCGTGGGCTTAATGAGGGGGATAAGCGCCTATGGATTAGAAATATGATTAGGGAATGGAAAGCGGATATTGTGTGTTTGCAAGAAACTAAAATGAAATGTATTGATAGAGAAATAGTGCGAAGTTTATGGAGTGGAGTCCATGTACATTGGGCTTATTTGGCCTCTAATGGGGCTTCAGGAGGAATTGTGGTTTTGTGGGCCAGACGTGTGGTAGAAAGGGTGGAGGAATTTATTGGTAATTATACAGTGGCATGCTCGTTTCAGAGTATAGCCGATAACTATCGTTGGGCTTTTGCAGGTGTTTATGGTGCCAATTCAGATTCTAAAAGAAGCTTGCTATGGGATGAACTTGCTGGGATTCACAGTGTGGGATCTCCCCTGGTGTATAGGGGGAGATTTCAATGTCGTGAGATTCCCAAGTGAAGCATCGGGAAGTAGAAGATTACGACCAGCAATGGAGGCTTTCTCAGAATGCATTTTTGACTTGAATTTGGTAGACCTGCCAATAGCTGGGGGTACCGCTACCTGGTCGAATAATCAGTCCTGGTCCCGACTAGATCGTTTTTTCATTTCACCGGAATGGGAAAGTCACTTTCCGGAGGTTTGGCAAAAGAGACTAGCCCGTATTGGCTCGGACCATTGGCCAATTATGATATACTGTGGAGGTATTCGGAAGGGTCGTCGGCCGTTTAAATTTGAGAATATGTGGCTAAAATCAGAAGGTTTCGCGGATAGGGTTAAACAATGGTGATCCTCCTATCAGTTTCAAGGAACTCCGAGTTTCATTTTTGCAGCAAAATTGAAAGATCTTAAATTAAAAAAAGATGTCCAAACATGGAACTTGGAATCGTTTGGCAATGTAGGGGAAACCAAAAAAGCAAAGCTAGTGGAACTTCAGGCGATTGAGAGACTTCAAGAGGTACAACACCTCACACAGGCAGAAAAAGATAGAAAGGTTGAGCTGGGTACAGAAGTTGAAAGGTTGATCCTATTAGAGGAGGTGTCTTGGCGTCAAAAATCAAGAGCATTATGGTTGAGGGAAGGGGATCGGTGCACGGGCTTTTTCCACAGAATAGCAAACTCACACAGGAGAAATAATAACATTGAGATGTCGAAGGTGGATGGAATGGAGTGCAGGGATGAACAGGAAATCCACAATCATGTTGTGGGATATTATGAGAACCTGCTAAAAGAACAGGCGGGATGGCGGCCTCCACTGAATGGGCTGGATTTTAACATCATTGGTTTGAGTGATGCATCACATTTAGAAAGGGAATTTGAAGAGAGAGAGATCTATGAAGTTGTGAGGAAAATGGCTAAGGACAAGGCACCAGAACCGGATGGATTCTCTATGGGTTTCTTCCAAGACTGTTGGGGTGTCATTAAGGAAGATCTAATGAAAGTCTTCCAGGAGTTCTTCAGGGTGGGAAGATTTGAAAAAAGCCTTAACGCCACTTTCTTAGCTTTGATACCTAAGAAGGTGGGAGTGACAGAGATTAAGGATTTTAGGCCTATCAGTCTAGTGAGTGGGGTGTATAAGATAATATCCAAGGTACTTGCGAATAAACTAAGTGAGGTGATGGGTAAGATTGTTACTCAACCCCAAAATGCTTTTGTTAAAGGAAGACAGATCCTAGATGCAGTGTTAATTGCCAATGAATGCCTCGACAGTCGACTAAACGCCAGGAAAACAGGAATCATGTGCAAACTTGATATGGAGAAGGCGTATGATCATGTTAACTAGGATTTCCTTTTACACTTATTAAGGAGGTGTGGTTTTGGGGAGCGGTGGAGGGCTTGGATTCGTTGGTGTATTTCTTCAGCAAAATTTTCGGTACTATTGAACGGAACCTCAATGGGATTTTTCCAAAGTTCACGTGGTTTGAGACAAGGGGATCCATTATCTCCTTTGTTGTTTGTCATGGTCATGGAGGCGCTAAGCAGGATGATATCGGCATTGGTTGTGAATGGTGTTATTGCAGGTTTCCCGATTGGAACCCCAAGCAGGGGCATCATTGATATTTCCCACTTATTATTTGCAGATGATACACTGATCATGTGTGAAGCTGAGCATAGGCAGGTTCAAGCGCTAAAGGCCGTACTGTTATGTTTTGAGGCTGTCTCTAGGCTGAAGGTGAATCTGGATAAATCAGAATTGGTTCCAATTGGGTCGGTTCCAAACACCCGTCTATTGGCACGAACGTTGGGTTGTAAGGTTGCTTCTTTTCCTATGACTTATCTAGGACTGCCTTTGGGGAGCGCTTCAAGGGCTACTTCGATATGGGATATGGTGTTCGAGAAAATCGAGCGGCGACTGGCAGGGTGGAAAAGAATGTACTTGTCTAAAGGCGGTAGGATCACCTTGATAAAAAGCACACTATCTAATCTACCCACATATTTCTTATCTCTTTTTCCAATTCCAGTAAGTGTAGCAGTCCGTATTGAGAAGCTCCAACGAGATTTTCTGTGGGGAGGCTTGGGAGATGAGTTCAAGTTTCACTTGGTCAAGTGGAAACAGGTATGTAAGTCAATCCAGGGGGGAGGTTTGGGTGTTAGAAACCTAAGGGTGTTTAATCGGGCACTATTAGGTAAATGGTTATGGAGATACCCCAGAGAACCAGACGCCCTATGGAAAATGGTTATAGAAAAAAAGTATGGTGGCTTATGGGGAGAGTGGAGCAAAAGAGAAGTAAGGGGGGCTTATGGAGTTGGGTTGTGGAAAAACATTAGAAGAGGCTGGGAGGTGTTTAACTGTTTTGTTAAGTTTCAGGTGGGTACAGGATCCAGGATTAAATTTTGGAGCGATGTGTGGTGTGATTGTCGGGCCTTAAAAGATGTTTATCCATCTCTCTGGCAAGTGCAAAGAATATATCAGTGGCGGATGCTATGGAGGTGATGGAGGGACGGATTGTTTGGAATATTCATTTCGGTAGGGCGCTACAGGATTGGGAGATGAGTAGCATTGCAGATTTTTACAGCTTTATATAGTCCATAAATCTAGACAACCAGCAAGAAGATGTCATGTGGTGGAAGCCAACAAGAAAATGTATTTTCTCGGTTAAATCTTTCTATAAGGTTCTCACCCCAGAGTCTACTTCTCATTTCCCATGGAGGAAGATATGGCGTCACAATGCACCTCCAAAAGCCTCTTTCTTCGTCTGGACAGCAGTGTTGGGTAAGATTCTTACCACTGATAATCTAAGGAAAAGAAGGATTATCATTGCAGACTGGTGTTGTATGTGCAAGTGGGGGAGAGTCAGTAGATCACCTTCTGTTACATTGTGGGGTAGCAAGGACTCTATGGAACGAGGTGTTTGCTTGCTCGGCAATGGTATGGGTGATGCCAAGAACGGTTGAGGCAGCATTGGCTAGTTGGCCAAGCATAAGAGGAAGGCGGTCGATTAAAGCTATGTGGAAGATGATTCCAATTTGCATTGTGTGGAGTTTGTGGCGGGAACGCAATGAAAGGACGTTTGAAGACCAGGAAAGACCTATAGAGGAGCTTAAACTTTTATTTTTTAGAACTCTTTGTAGTTGGGCCATAGCTGTGATTTTAATGGTATGGCCCTTCGGGGACTTTCTAGCCTCTAATGCGCCCACTTAGGTGGGGCATTAGAGTTGTAATTCAGGCGTTGCCATTCTTTGATTAATAAAATTATTTATTTATCAAAAAAAAAATTTGGTAAATGGTCCTTTTTGTTCATATTAAAAGCTATGTCAACCATAAACAGATTAGGATTTCTTCCCCCACAACGTATGAACCAATACTATCATTTCGTCCTTCACCATATATCCCATTTCTAGTTGTCACCAGTTCACAATGCACAATATAAAGATGTTTTTTCTTTTTCATCAAAGGGTTACGCAAGCCAGCAAGGAATGTTATAATGATGTTTACTGAAAGTACTTCAAAAAAAAAAAAAAAGCTTACAGACAGTCATATTTCAAAACGATGTTTTATTTCCTTTATTTATTTGTTGGCGACAATCATATGGTTAACAGAATAACCAACAAGGGAATGCTGTCAAGACCAAATCATTGATTGAGAAATCTGATTGGAAAATAAAAAGTATCAACATCATTAATGAAGCCAAATGGCACTGTGTCACCATTATGAGCTTGCATGGGCATGCAGTGCATATCAACTAATACACATCCAATACTGCGAGAGAGTAAAATAGATCTGACCTGAATCTCCTTTCTGTTGCATTTCCACTCGCCAATACTTTCACTCTAGCAGCTTGAGGAGACTCCTACACATTGAAGATGATATTTCAGAAATGCAAAATCTTTAAGCAGATTTTATTTTCTTCGTGATTTTCCAGAAGTGAGGTGTGTGTGATGGTGCGAGAGGAGAAGTGGAGGGGATCCACAACATTGGATAAAATGTTGTGCGATGATATTTCAGTATGCTTAGGTTTGAATGTTCCATTCAAGATTGTGGGTGCAAAGTTGGATGAAATTATTAGAACTCTTTAACAGTAAGATCACAGAACCTATTTTTAAGTTATTTAACAGTGGAAATACTAACATGGCCCTTTGATACTCAAAGCATACTGCATTTGGAAACCACTAGTATCAACCAGGAAGGAAAATCACCAAGAATTTTGGGTGAGGGGGACAAAAGAACAAAACTTTATAAAATACAAAGGCTGTAAATATACTTCTAGCAAGTCTTTCTCAAGGCGTTCCTTTAACTGTTGCATTGATGCCGTGCCACCAGCAAGCTGTACAAAAGAGAAACAGCGAAACCAAGTTAGATTGAAAATGCTCCAAGTTACAATAACCAAAAAAAGTTGCTTCTATTGGAAATATCAAGTGTTTTATACGTGTATGTGTCTGATACAGTTGCATGAAGAAATTAGTCTACTTGCTTAATAGGCTTGTCTCCCAAGCACATAGCAAAGAGTCCATGGAAAATGTTTGTCTTGATATAACTTTCAACCAGTCTCATTAAACCTGGTTTGGTTACCAAATACCAAACTATCTCGTCTCATCTCATATAATCTAAATCATTACAATTTTCCAAAATTCCCACACAAAATATAATAAACAATTCAACATTTTCAATTCCAAAACAAAATTAATATTAAAAAATCATATTATAACAATATTTTATTCAACTTTCAAAAAAACATCTCATCTCATTTCATCTGAACTATGTAACCAAACGAGACCTAACAATCTACGAAGTATGCATACACAAAACATTTATATGATACTTCTACCAATTTTTCAGGCCAGGCTGAATCAGGCCACCACTTGGGATGGGAATGGCTCTGCTCACATGCATCATTTGATCAAAATAATTCAGTCCAGTCACCTCCCAAAGTGGGATTTACAAATTTCATTAACCACCGAATTTAGTGAGCGGCGCCAAATCTTTAGTAATCGAATATTTTATTAAAAAACATAAAAGAAATAGCCCAAGTGCACAGGACTTAAAGTAGGTTAAACTAAAGCCTTCGGTACCTAGTAGCATTTTATCATTTAAAACACAAAAAGAAGATATAAGTATTTAATGACAGCAAAGGATTATACTGGGATATTTTTTATAAGTAATGTTCCTAAGATTCTCAAAATAAGAAAACTGAAAAGGAAAAAAAAAATTGATATTATATGACTTTACCAGTATACTACTAAATAGCTCTCTCCGAATGTCCACATCACACTTGTTAATGCTCTCTAAGACCTGAATAGATAAAAAAGAAATTAGAAACCAGAAGTAATTAAAAAAATAATTAATGCCCAAATACATGCAACTATTCATGCATAATCAAATAAAGGTGTGTACCATTTGTGGCAAACCACGAGCAGAAGAAGCAATCTCCGCATAATTCTCCATACCAGGAATTGTCTGAGGTTTACGTCAATAACAAATTTAAAGCTTGAAAACACAACAAAAGTAATAAAAAGAATAATGAATTTCCAAGTAAACTAATAAGCGCACGAGCCCTTTGAGAACTACTTATTCGGATAATTTACATATGTATATTTATGTTTTAGGTAACTGCATATCACACTAATATCAGAAAATTAGATATTTATCTGTGCATGCAGGTGTCCTGCATTATCCAATTTCAATTGTCACACATTGAGGTGGGTTCTACGTCGGGTATCGGCATAGATATGTCCGTAATGGAATGCCCTCCGCCACACAGGTGACACAGGAAAGGCCGATGGTCGGTGTTACACCCTTGGTCAGTGTTCTATCTAAAGAAACTATGGCACCCATGCCGGAGTTGAAGGAAAATGGTGTAACACCAAGGTCTAAGGGAGATGTAGGGTCCGTAGAAGTTGCACAAAAACGGTAGTTGGAGGTGAAGGAACTTGATGTACTACCGAGACTTGTCGCCAACCCAGAACCTTTAATGGTGACCATGGGCCCACCACTCATGACGGAGAGAACCAATTTGTTGGGTATCTATTCAGACATCTTGTGAAAGCAAAAATGGAGCTGTTAAGGAGGTACGGGATTTGAATGTAGGAGATGGTGGGAGGGAAAAAGATGAGTTTGTCGGTGGTGCCTTGCGAGGATGAATGTTTAGGGTTTGGTGTACAGTTGGGAGCTGTCTCTGGGGAAGTTGTCGTCCCCCTATTATCTCTTCCTCCGATAAACAATATAGCTGGATCATCATTGGATTGGGTTTTGAAAAAGTTAATGAGATACAGCAGTGTATGGGGATTACAAGTGGAGGATTTGACGACCAATACACAGCACTACTCACTGCAATTGAGGCGGGTCACTTGCTTGAAACAAAATCAAGATTTAAAAAGAGAAAGGAGTTAAAGCGTTTTACTTGGGCAATCAACTACCACGCAAAAGGAGGTAGTAAAAGTTGAAGGAGGACAAGAGGGAGGAAATAAAGCCTTCCCTCACCCTCGTAGAATCATTTGGATGGACTATTAGTCTGGTCGGAAACAAGGGGTTGCGGTAATTACAGTGACTCGTTTTGCTTAGGGGAGGCGTGCTTTGTCCCAATAGGGCTTGGTGTATATCGGATAGGTTTTAATTTCTCCCTCTTGGGTGATGATATTCATTAGGGGCTCTCTATTATAGACTGTGTTTTCTCTTGTATACACCCAGTGTACTTTGTTATGCCTGTTGATATTAATACTTTTTTACTCAGCAAAAACAAAGAAATGGCCAGTGTCAACTTTGAAAGAGGGATTAACACTTCAAAATCAAATGTCCTTCAGTATAAAGAAAGTATTGAGATTAATGGCAGATATCAACTGATCAATTAAGAAGAATTTTACAGTCGAAGGAATTTAAGAAATTAACAAGTTATTGATAATTGCTTGTTTTGAAACTTGTGAGAACAAAAGTAAAGTAATGCAGATGAATTTCACAGAAATAACTTTTTAGGGGTTTCTTATTCCCAGCTTCTCAAGCTTTTGAAGATTTTGCTCAGTTTCTGATAAGGGATGACCTTCCCTTCATAAGAGAAAGCTACAAGGAGGTACTTTGTGAGTGCTTAGGCCTTTTTTCCCCTCCTCCCGCACCTCCCTTTTTTTTTTTAGCTTCAACAAATTTGTGTTTATTCATTCTAAAAATGGCTAAATACAAGTTCAGACTAACTACCAAAGGGATAAAAAAACTTTCATGTCTAAAACCCAAGGAAATTGATATGCATATTGGGAATAAGCTAAAAGGAAGAAGAAACTGTTGTAGCAAATAACACTTCATGCCAATTACATGGTTACGCAAGTGAGCCATAGAGAAGTATCACTGAAAAAAAAAAAAACAAAAGGAGCAAGCCAGCAGCTGCACCAATATTTGTAAAAACTGAAAGCACAATATCTAACCCCAGGTAAACAAAGCAAGCATACAGCTAGCAAGCTATTAGGGACAAATTCAAGATGCTAGCCTCGAAGAATGTTTTAAATTTCCTGGCATAAATGTCAACAAGTCTGTTTTTGAAGCTCATAAAGGTCTACACAAAACAACAAAGAAAAAATACTTCAGCCACAAACTGACGTGGCTTGATGTGATACGTTAGAATGTAAAGTTATTTTTATCGTAAAGTAGATCTAACGGATCACATGAAACCACGTGACTTTGTGAGTTTACTTTTGTGTAATCCCTTTATGCTTGTAGCACTTCCCAACAACAAAAACCTTGCTCCACCAAAGATGAACATTTCAGTATCACACGACTAAGACCTCCCCAGGACTTCAAACTATATTCATGGGCGAGAGATTGACAAAGCCACATGTATTTCCTATTATCTGTTTCACTAAACAACTTATCTTTCATATTCTTAGTAAAAAATGTAGTATAGAACATTATTGGTTAAAGGAAGTTCGTTTAATAGAGGTAGAAGCCAATCAGCCAATAAACAAGCAAAATGACTTGACTTTCTCAGCCCCCACATGCCCATAAAAAAAATCTCAGCACCATAAGACCATAATCAACAAGGTTCATCTTTAAAGAAAATTATTAAAATTCTAAATTCAATGAAAAAGATAACATAACTAAATGAGATATGCACCCAACATTCCCAATTTATCTGAGAAAATATATAAAAAGCTGAAGTTCTGTTCATTTGCAAGCCACCCACCTGAACCAGAGATGGATTAAATAAAACATCAGGAATCTTGAATCTGTCAGCTCCAATTTCAATTGTCCTGCATTATATGGAATGCATTATGAAGTATCAATACGAGAAATGACAATAATGCTAATGTACCAGTCTAAAAGTAGGTTGGCTGGTTTGAAGAGGCTGTACTTATTAAAAGGAGGTAGAATCACCTTAATTAAACGTGAACTTACCAATCTCCCAACCAGGAGGTAGAATCACCTTAATTAAACGTAAACTTACCAATCTCCCAACCTACTTTCTTTTTTTATTTCCATTGCCTGCAGGGGTGGCAGATCAGATTGAGAAGTTATTTTGTGCATTTCTGTGGGATGGAATGGGCAAGGAAACTAAATTCCACCTTGTTAATTGGAATAAAGTTTATGCTCCTATTTCGTTTGGAGGTCTAGCGGTTTGTAACTTGAGAATTTTCAATAAGGCTTTGTTGGGGAAATGACTATGGAGATATCGATCGGAAGGGGCATTGTTGTGGAGGGAGGTTATTGACCGGAAATTTGGGAGTGATTGGGGGGGTTGGTGTTCTAAGGGGGCTAGGGGGGCTTGTGGTGTGAGTCTTTGGAAGTTCATTAGGAAAGGCTGGGAGAGTTTTGCTAAACATGTCAGCTATATGATGTTGAAGAGGGTTCTAGGATCAGTTTTTGGTTTGATGTTTGGTGTGGTGATCGGGCCCTTAATAGGGTATTCTCGGCTTTTTTCGTATGGTATCTGATCGGCATGCATCTGTTTCTGATTTGTTAGTCCGTTCAAATGGATCCTTGCAGTGTGATGTCAGTTATACTAGAGCTGTACAGGATTGGGAACTTGATGATGTTACAGATTTTTCAGCTTTTTATATTCCCTGGGTATTGGAGGTAATGAGAGGGATAGAATGCTGTGGAAGAGAAGCATGGCCTTATTGTTATGGAGTGGTGTTTCGTGTGTAAGAAACATGGGGAATCTGTGGATGCTTTACTTTTGCATTGTGCGGTGGCTACGGCTTCGTGGGATGGAGTTTTTAGTAGAATCGGGTTGGCTTGGGTGATGCCTTTGCGTGTTGGAATGGGCTAATGGTTGTTCTCAAGTGGCTGCGGTGTGGAAGATGGTTCCTTTGTGTCTTATGTGGTGCATTTGGTGGAAAAGGAACGAGCGGAGTTTTAAAAATAAGGAGTGCGCCTTGGAGGATATTCAGAATCTTTTTGTGTACTCTTTATTGCAATGGTTTTCTGCTTTAGTGATTAATGGAGCTTCAGCTCATGACTTTTTGTTGTTTCTTTCTACTTCCTAGAATGTAATTAGGTGTTTTCTTTCGTATACGTCTGTGTACATGGGTTTCACTTATTTCATTCATTCTAATAAAATTGTCTTTCTTACTTGTTAAAAAAAGAAAAAACTAGGTAACAATATTTCCTTAGTATGCCATGTTGTGCCTCATGAATCCATTAAAGGTCATGAAGACCAGAACTAGGACATTCAAAGATGCAAAGAAATGAGACATGGCATAATCGGATTACTGGTAACAAACAAGTACAGGACTTACTGGCCGTCAGGTAGCTCATATGATGTCATTGGAATGTTTGAATAAGCACTTTCTGTAACGACAAGAATACTCTTATCAGATTGCTCAGCATGATAAATGCTTTTAAGGCCTCAATGAACAAAGCATTTCATAAAACAATGGAGATTTGGTCAGAAGAAAATTAACAAGATTGTCAAGGTTCAACTATAAACATGGATCAAAAGCAGTTCAAGGTGTACATATGGCAGGGATACAGACCATCATATGGAGTATCTGGGGCTCGACAGACGCATTCCTTAATATCACTAGCAATTACCCTCTGTAATAAGAGAAAAATCAGAAAAAAATAAAAGGGACATTCTGATCAAATAAATATAAATGATACAACATCCAATAAAGAACCATAATCAATCACAAACCTGGGAGTAGAGCTTGTAGCTTTCTGTTGTATTTGGATGATCAAGGTCTACTGTCTGTGAGATTCAGAAAGTTAAAAATGTCCAAAGAATGACATCATAAGGTTATGTCTAACAATTGCACCTGACAACTTAATACAACCTAGGCAAATGTGAGTGCAAGATTAGAAATTCGTAAATGATTTTTTTTATTTTATTTTTTTTATAAGTAAGAAAGACACTTTTATTCATCAAATGAAATAGGCGAAGCCCATGTACACAGGAAGTATACAAAAGAAACACCTAATTACATTCTAGAAGCATAAAACAAAACAAAAAACTCATGAGCAGACCGTACAATAGCAGAAAACCATTGAAGCAAGGAGAAAACAAAAAATTTCCAGATTTCCTCTACAATACGCTCCTTATTATTAAAGCACCGCTCTTTCCTCTCCAGCCAGATACACCACATAATACACAAAGGAATCATCTTCCACGCAGCTGCCACTTGAGAACAACTATGAAGCCTATTCCAACACGCAAGTAAATCCACTACTTTCTTAGGCATAACCCAAGCCAGCCCAGCTCTACAAAGCACAACATCCCATAAAGCTTTTGCCACCTCACAATGAAGAGTAAATGTTCCACTGATTCACCATATTTCTTTTTTTTCTTTTTCTTTTCTTTTTTTAATAGGTAAATGATTATAATGTATTAATAAGAATAGGCAAAGCCCAGGTACACAGGGAGTATACAAGAGATAACACCTAATTAGACAAAATAAAGTCATGAATATCGAGGACATTAAAATCTATAGATCTGTCCCAAGAAAACAACATGCTAACAAAAAGCAATCTAATCTCCTCCAGAGAACGCTCCCTACCTTCAAATGTCCGGTCATTTCGTTCCTGCCAAATGCACCAAAGAATACATATAGAAATCATTTTCCACACAGCTGAAATTTGTGGAATACCGCCAAGGTTCAACCAGCATGCCAAAAGTTCAACCACTATTGAAGGTTATGGCTAGCTCTAACCATTTGAAGACGTCGACACATAACACTCTAGCAATCTCGCAATGTAATAAAAGATGGTCCACAATCTCACTACTTTGTTTACACATACAACACCATTCCACCACTATCATCCCTCATTTCCGTGGATGAATCCACCGTTAAAATCTTCCCCAGATATGCAATCCACGCAAAAAATGCTGCTCTAGGAGGGGCCTTATTCCTCCAAATTCTTTTCCATGGAAATTGAATATTCTACAGTTGTGTGAGGGCCTTATGGAAAGAACAAACTGAGAATATTACTTTCCTGGCAGGTGTCCATCACAAAGAATTAGCTCCATTATTGCTCGGTCTCATGGAGTATTAAGAGTTGGAAGAAATCTACGAAAGTATTGATTTCCCAATCTTGGGCCGCCTAGTGAAGTTCACATTCCACCATATTTCTTACACATGAAGCACCACTCCATAACAATCAAGCCACGCTTCCTCAACTTATCAATCATCAAAATTGTCTCACACTAGGAAGCAATCGTATCTTCTTCTTCTTCTTCTTTTCTGGGTAAATAAACTGAGAAGGATAATTTAACCCTAATCTTAAGCAACCATGAGCATTTTTTTGGAATTTAAGGCCTTTGACTAGAAGCAACATATCAGT
The DNA here is from genome assembly GCA_011037825.1 of Carya cathayensis. NCBI lineage: Eukaryota > Viridiplantae > Streptophyta > Magnoliopsida > Fagales > Juglandaceae > Carya > Carya cathayensis. Next base: position 483,262 of record QGSO01000262.1, read on the forward strand.
TTTTTCATGACATGGGCCCTCACCAAGGTAGGTCCGCCTAGAGAGTAAATTACGGATACACAACCCACAAGCTAGAACCATATATAGAGTAATCCAGGGGAGCTCCTAGTGCGAAATTGAACCCAGAATGTCTAAATCTACAACTAATCCTAAGCCCGCCCTTTGACCAAGTGATTAGATTATTACACATTCTTTTACCATGAGAATATGCTGTTGATATGAATTCTTAGTAAATTAAGTATTAGCCAAAAAATAAGTCTTATATTGGCCTCCTACTACAAAGCTTGCAAGCAACTTGACCAAAGGGATCATATAATGTTGCAGTTCCATGCATAGTGAAGTCAAGACAAAGGAGATGAGGGAAGACGAGATTGGATCATGATATCCATCAAATCCATACCACAAACAAGAGAGAATTGAATGAATTATCTGCCCAAAAATAACTACCACGGAAATCATTAAATACCTGAAACTCGCCTGGCCTTATTTCCTTTCTCTTGAAAGAGTACCTGGGTTTTATCTGTTTATTTATCAGTAAATAAGAATTTTATTAAAATAGGTGAAGCCTATTATACAGGAAATTTACAAGAGTTTATCTCTAAAAGAATAATAAGAAACATTCATAACATAAAAAGAATAGATAAGCCAAGCAACTTGAAACAGTCAATTTGTCTTCCAAGATACAATTTTGTTTTAGCCACTTACCGTGATACCTTTGCTTTCCAGACTTTTCATTAAGCAATCACTGAGAAATTCTCCTCCAATTGGAGAAGATGCCACAGCCTATAGTTGTAAACACAATAACAAGGCAAAAGAACCTGTTACAAGCTGAGAAAAGCTTATTGACATGGTAATTTACCATGTCATTAACTGATTTTTAAGCTGCCCCTTCTTATGTGGACAGTAAATATATGAAGCTTCACGGACCATGTTAAGAGTGCTGTGTTCAGAAATTCAATATAACTAAGTTTGCTTGTCAAAACGTGAACAGAAATGTGTGCTCAAGTAAAATTATCTAATGAGTCATTCTTACAGTTGGTTGTAAAGTGAGGAATACCTTCTGAAGAACATAACCATCATGCACTGGGGCAACTGTAGTTGATCCTCCACCACTGAATGAGTCCGTAATTATAGCCAAATATATCAAGAAAAACAAGAAAAGAGGAACGCAATAGATTAAACGACAAATGAAAAGAAAGCCTCATAACGATTGCACATTCTATACTCATTTATCTACAAATAAGATGAGAACCAACTAACCAACGGATTTCTTATGGGAAAGGGGTGGTGAAGAAAAAAAAATCTAAAAAATAATGTGTTTCTTTTTTAAAAAAAAAAAATTGTGAACATTTTACAGAAAGGGAATAAAATATCAATCATCAAGTCTTTCTTCATCTCTGGTATCTTGAGAATCAATTAATTGCCTTTGCAACATCTGCTGAAAATTTTCCAAGAATTGATAAAATTTAGGGTTCGACTTTTCCAAGAAGACTGGAAAAAAATGTTGGAGCTCAAGTCATCCTTTCTTAATAGTTTGTACCATTGGATAGTGGTCCACAATAGTGTATTCTTCTATTTCTACCATTATGAATTTCTAGCATATTGCTCCTTATGCTAATTAGGTGGATGTCTATTATACTTCCTGTACATGGGGGGTTACACCCTCTTTTGTTTTAACAAATTTTATATTATTAAAAAAAAAACCCTCTGCAATAGCAAGCATATTGCATATGACACCACATTACAAAAAAAGAGAGGGATGATTTTCCAACTAATGGGCATGTAAAAAAGTTAGTATACATATCGATAATGAAATCAAGATTGCTAAGGGTGCAGTATATGTCAATTATCCTAAGGAATTTAAAACATCAATTACTTATAAAATAAATAAAAATAAAAACAAAAACAGAAATCTGAAATCCAATTGAAAGTATATTTATCATCATTGTACATACAGCAACATATCAATAGATTTATTACTCCATATTTCAAAATTCTCGTTGATGTTTCAGCCTAATAAACTAACCTTTCATCTTCCACCATTGCTTAAAGCATAGTGAGGTGTGCATGGCTGTGAAATATCCAATACTCATAATCTTTTGAACTAATATATCCATTACAATATCTATCTTTTCTTGTATTTGTTTCTTAGTTCATATATTTTATATGCCTTAGCCCTGCAGCCCAAAATCCTTTTTTTTTTTTTTTGGGGGGGGGGGGGGGGGGGGGGGGGGGGGGGTGTTGTGCAGAAGATAACTAGCCCTACATCTTAAAGCAAATTATTCAGATGTTTTCCAATCCAGCTGTAAAAATTTATGGAAACAGTAAAAAGAAAGAGTAATTTTGGAAATTGTTTACACGCAAGACAAGCCCCAAGCAATGCTAAAAAATTCAAGTAATCTTACTCCATAGCAAGAAATGAACAAATTAATCACAGAAATGAAAATATAATATGCAAATTGTCTTACACTATCAAAGGAATGTCAAATAATATGCTTTTGCATGTAGGTATAAAGGTCATGCCATTGAAGAAAACTAATACTGATAACAGTTACGTATCCTACCAGTCAACAACTAATGAGGTAGCACGTCCTGATGCAAAAGATGTGAGAACCTGGTATCAACAAAATGCCAATCAATTAACATACTAACATTACTTGATGAAAGGAGAGGAAAAGAGCATATTCATCTCGATAAGCAAAGTGCTACAAGTGGCATGAGGTCATGAATCCACTAGGGGCATACAGCATTCTTGGCCAAAAATAATGCAGGAACTTTGTACTTTTCGAACATAAGCTCCGCTGTCCTGTCAGATACATGACAATCAAACTCTTTTACTAAACAATTAGTTTTGTTTATAAGTAAACTAAACATTTAGTTATCCTCAAGAGTAAGATACAAAATCTTAAAACAATAAATTTTGGCCACCACTAAAAGAATAAAGCTTTATTGAGTGAGCTAGGGTACAATTATTCAGCATAAGTTTTTTTAAAGAAAATATGGAAAGGTAGGACCAAAAAATAAAGGAAATTTATCTTATATGGAGAAGGTATTGTTTGCATATTTTTTTTTTTTTTTTTTTTGATAGGTGTTTGCATATATTTTTATAAGACAAAAAACTACTAATCATATAATATGCTTTCCATCAACTGGAAATTAGTAGTATATACCTACTTACACATGAAATTATAACTCCCTTTATTAATGATCCAATGTTAAAGGTAAGAAAACAACCTATTGGCATAACAGGACAGTAATTGCGTTCATACTACATAAAGCACAGAACTCTATTCTTGATAGACTCAGCTGAAATGCATTTATAAGTAATCTTAAGGTTCTTTAAAGATCTTTCTGTGAGACCAATATTGTTTTTTTAAGTCTTAGTCTTTCCTCACCAATCCTAAAACAATTCCAATCACCCATATTAACATCATCAACTCCATAGATCTTATGTTCCTTTTTTTTTTTGTCCCATGAACTTGGCTTCGCCTATTATCAATAAAATCCTTATTTACTAATCAAAAATAAAAAGATCTTATGTTTTTTTTTTTTAATATACATATAAGTAAACGAGGGGTGCAACATGAGGACTTCCTAGGAGGTCAATAAAAACATCTTATGTTCCCTTTCCTTAAGATTATTTCTTAAAAAGCATTTGGAGAAAGATTGTTTATTGATGAGACAATAACTCCTTATAGCAGATACAACCCTTTCTTAAATTGAAAAAAAAAAAAAAAATCAAGAACAGCTATGGAAAATAACTGACAAAGAAGCCACTTGTGTGTATGCTCAGAGGGAAAAATACAATATCAATACCAGTAAGTCAAACCTCAATGTCTTAAATAAACATCATGCAAGTCATAAAATTTACAAAATCCTGAAGCTGCTCTAAAACAAGTTGATAATAATTGCACAGTGTCAGATCACTGATCAAATGTATCATCAATTTACAAAATGTCACAGCACTAGATCACCTTTCTCTTTGTTGTTGAGTATTAGAAGATGGTTCTGCGAGTAGCATTGGATGCTCTTGAGGATCAATCAATAGGCATTCCCTGAAGCAAAATAGCGCCCAGTTATGACATAAGGTAACATAATTTTAAATTTAAAAAAAAAAAAAAAAAAAAAAAATCAAACAGCTTAAGATGAAAAGGATGTACAAATTGCTGCGCTACACAGCTGACAAATGATTTTTTCTTTTGTGTTAAATAACAAACACCCCCAATGGATCTTGACCTCACAACTATACCTCCACCCAATGTTCACGAGGAAAGGTAGCATTAGAGCTAGAGCTTGTGGGCTATGGATGATATATGATTTTGAAATTGTAAAGGAAAGAGCTACCACATAGTTACATTTAGAAAAGAAGAATGTTTTCAAGCAGTAGAGATAATGTGGTTGAAAATATAACATTCAATGTGAAAATACATGCAAAAGTGAATAGTTGTAAAAACATCTGGAGATGAAACCCAAAAAGAGATGGCCTTAACAGGCTAGCAAAGAAATATATTTGAGAGAGCAATAACAATGGAATTATTCTGATTCTCCCTCATTTGAGGTGGTACCACTCCATTGGGCACCTGATATCCTGTTTTAAAAATTGGGAAGGAAACGTTAAAGGTACAACAGGGTCATACTTCCGGGTCTACAAAATGGATCAACAACAATGGTTGAGAGTCTCTTCAAAGGTATCATCACACTACTCAAAACTGCAATAGATCCTACATTACCATTATTGAAGAATTTTATTTTAAATGATTTATAAGCCAACAAATATTATAGAAAAAAATAACTCATGGAACATCTAGCCAAATATAATCCTCAGAAATTACCTTAAAGCATGGTCCCATATGCTGTCAACCATCTCCCAGTCAACAACAACTCCATCCTTTATGGGTGACAGCACCTAATTGACAGCAGAACATATGGTCAAAATCTTAGTACATGAAACAATCAGGACATTTTCCATAAAAGACTACTACATTAACAGATAATAACTAACATACTTACCTCCATATGATCCCGGCAAAAACCTAAAGTTTGGGATCCAACATACAACTTGCGTTTTCCCTTGCTTTTTTCAGAATCAAGAGTTCTAGCAGTGTTTTTAGCATCTAAAGCAGATCCAGAGTTATTTTCAGTTTTTTCGGTGTCATCAACTTCCATTTGATCAATTGCTCCAACAACCTTAACAAGCATAGACATAAAGCAAAGAAATTTAACTGCTTTACACACAAGAATGAAGAAAAATCTGCAAGATGATTTCCATGAAATTATATTATACAGGAAACAATTGGAGGGCAGATTACGCTGTAGTGGTATCTTATCATAGAAAATTCTTCATATGAACCAGAACAACAGTTTACAGTACATTTGAAGGTACAAGCATGCTATCCAGGCACCATGCATGCTGCTCATAACGGACAGGCACAACACAGCAATACTTTCCCCACTATCCAAAATATACATACGGTCCCAATAAATAACAGCCAAAGCCATACCCCAATATATGCAATAGGTTCATTATTGACCGATACTAGTAAATTCAACCACAGGTCCCTTTGTTGTTGCTAAATTCAATGCGTGAAATTTCAAAGGCTAAAGCCTCAACATTAAACTTCCCCCACAATGATTGTTAAATATAACTTACCAGATCGGCTACATTTTCCTCATCTGTCTGAAGTATATGAAAAGGGGAAACTTTTCAACTTTGGGGCACCAGCCTTATCCTTTTCCTAGTTAATAAACCCGCCCAAAAAAATCTCCACCAAAATTAGTGTCAGTTTCATAATACCCTATTTAATCGCTGAACAAAGAATTGTTCCATCTCTCAAATTTTAAAGTATAGTCTACATGCCACAAGCGCAGGGTAAAACAAAATCAAATGACATAAAATTACATCCTATTTCAACATATATTGAAAAAAGAAACAGAGAGATACAGCTCCGGAAGTAACATTCATACTGAACAGCCATCACTTTTATAAGATTTTAACAGAGGCCTCAAAATTGTAAACCCCAATAGCCAAGACCAGCTGCGGAGAAGAATTGGAACGATTCACATTGTGAAAGACGGAATTATTTTGTTCAAGAAGTATAATACGGTTTAAAAAAATGGAAAAAACATTGTGAGTGAGTGAACACCTTCACTCAAAAATTTGACCCGGACGCAAAAACACTTACAGAAGGAAACACAGCTTTGGGCGCATCTTCGCCGGCGTAACCTGCTTTGCAGGTATGAGAACCTAGGTCTATTACAATTGCCGATACCTCATCTGTACAATTCACAAAAAATAAAAATAAAAATAAAATAAAGCAAAATGAACAAAATCCATTAGCGAAAATTTCAAACAAGAAAGAGAAACAAATGCGAAAATTCATGCACTCACCGCCTCCATACATGACTGCAAATTTGATTTTTAGGGAGTCTTGCCAGTAGGCCGATTAGGGTTTTAGCAGATGCCGGACCGCGGGAGCGAGAGGAAGCTCGAAAAATAGATTTGACCCGTAAAGAGTTGACTGGGTTTCTTCGAGTTCGGGCTCGGGTTAGACTGACACCTCACTCATTGTAAATTAATATTTATTACTGTTATGATAATAAACCGGCCAACAACTATTGTTACTTTTTATTTATTGTTGGGATGTAACAAGCCTATGGCCCACTTCATGGGAGGATAAAAGGTATTGACCAAGTAAGAAAGTAGAAGGTAAAATCAGTCTAGAGATTAAGGATAAGTTTGGCTAATGAGATCAAATGAAAATTTCTTAAAACTTGTCACAATTTCTTTCTCAAATATCACTAAACACAAAACATTTTTTAATTTCAAATTTTTATTTAATTATTACTACTTTTACAAACTTCAAAACAAAATACAAAAATTAATACAACTTATTAAAACTTCAAAACAAAAATAATATTAAAAAATAATATTCAAACAATTTTTAACTTCATAATATTGTTATTTAACTTTTTCTATCTTATTTTTTAAAATTCAATCAAACATATTAACTCAAACTATTTTATTATTATTATTTATAGATTATTTTACTATTATTCACATAATTCTAATATATTCCAAGTGTCTAAACAAGCCCTAAGCCAAAGTTAAAGAACAAAGTTATGGTCAGACATGCAAAAATGTGAAATGACAAAGTGGGTTAAGGCTAAAAAGGTGAATTAACGCATAAACCAAAATAGATAATTTCAAAGAGAAGACTTGTAATGCCTTGATCCCTAGGGTTCGAAGAGTTAGTTCTTGTAACCTAAAACTATCTTCCATAATATAATTATATATTCCAAATTTTAGATAAATTAGAAATTAATTTATTCCAACCAAATATATATGTTCCTTCACTAGGACACCAAAGAAATACCTCAAAAAATAAGAATCTCCACAAATACTCGAAAATATCCATGGCTCAAAACACCAAAATAACATAAAATAATAATTATATTTAGTAAGACTCTCCAATAAATACTTGTATCCTTTGGCATTCATCCCTCTAAGATCATCAAATATTGTTAACAATTCCTATTCTTAACTTCCAGCTGAAAGATCAAAATTATCTGAAAAATATTGTGAAAATAAGGGGTAAGTTATCAACAACTCAATAAGCAAAGAATATATATTAGTATGTAAACATGAGCATTTACAGAGTTCAAATTATAGAACAAAACATTTTCATTTTCAGAATACTGAATTAAAACATGTTATCAAAAATATCAGAGCAAATGTTCAAAAATATTTTTATTCAAAAGTTCTTTGGTATAGCATAACTGAAACATCACAACAAAACAAAATTCTATGTTTAACTCCTGTGGTAGGGTTGTGCAAACCCCCACGACCAACCGAGGAGAAACAGAATGTGAAATCTTCCCCTTATTCATTATCGGAGCCTCGGGTGTGCACATAGGAAAGACCACGCCGAAAACCATTTTCTTTCCAAAGTGAGTGTAACAGAAACAGAAAAGTTGGTGCCAACCCGAACAAAGGCCACAGTTTTACATTCGTGGTAAGGTCAGAACAAAACAAAACAGAAACAGAATGTCATACCAGAGGTTTTTAGAGATCACATCATATCATATTAGAGTACAGAACAGACTTAAAACACAATAGAATCAGATCATCATCATATAATTATGTATAAATTTTCATATTCGCTCTTTTTGCACAATTTAGATATAGAATGCCAAAAATAAGACCATGTCTACACCAATCATGACAGAAAATATTTTTTTCTTATACAAAGCTTCATGAGTAATGCAGAACAAATAAGTGAGGCTGTTTCAAATTTCTTTTCATAACAAAACATGTATATTTTCTAAAATCAACCTCAGTTTATTTTTTTTATACAAAATCTAGCATAGAAACCCTACTTACCTAGATTTTTTAGCTTTTCAAAATTTCTTCACAATAGTGCCGAACAAATATTACTTGTCATCTATAAGATTGTCATATAACTTACATAAATTTTCAATTAAAAATGTATTTCAATACTTAAACCTGAAATACTAAATAACCCTTTTAAAAAAAAAATCTAAAACTCTCCGTAACCTTAAAATATCATCATTTCTCAAATTAATTTATATTCACTAATATAAGTACTAGCAAAAATTTTGTTTAATTAATGAAATAGACTTAATCAAATTTGAAGTGTTCAAAATAAAACTACACGCTTACTACTTACTTCTAAAATTTAATTTATTAAAGAAAATTTAATACCAAAAATACAATTTACAACCTTTTTTATTTTCTTTATAAGTTCTTGTATTTAAAACAATGCCCCACATAAAGTGGGTTTAATCAATAAAGGCCAATTATGGCCAAGGTAGAACCAGCCTAATGACAAGGGTATTTTAGGAATTAATCAAAATAGGTATGAGTTCTTTGGTAAAGGGCTAAACTTCTGATACTACAAAACCTCTAGGCCAACCCGTGCCATAGGATGAGAGGTCCATTTTGAGAGAGGAGGAGTTGTGCGACAGGGCAGGGTCTGGGCAGTGGTTGAAAGTGGTCAGTTCAGCAGCACGACACTGAGAGAGAGAGAGAGAGAGAGAGAGAAAGAACGTGGTGAGAGAAAGCTAGAGGGACGGAGAGGAGAGAGAGAACGTGGTAAGAGAGAGGGACTTACGTATGGTGGTCAAGGGAGCTGTGCGGTGTGGCCCTTTCTGGGGAGAACTGATGGCTGACAATGGAAGGGCATGGGTCTACGGTGGTGTCCAAAGTTGCTCTGTTTCTCTTGCTAAAACAGCGACATACGTGCTACGGGTGCAAGAACGCCGTGGGTGTGAAGGATGTGCAGCAGTGGCTTGGATCAAACCAACTACCCTTTCGGTCGCACTACACTGTCCGTAGTGAAGGCTCACAGTTGTTCCGTCGTGGCTTCGGGGCTGAGCTACTAGGCGGTAGTGGAGGAGTTTGCTCTCTTTTTCGAGTGGATAAAACTGGGCTGTGGTGGTGCTGCGGTTTGGTGTCATCTGCGGCTGTGGAAGGAGGCATGGAGAAGCCGCTAAACGTCGGTATGGAGGTGCAGTAGGCTAGGAGTATGGATCAACGGTAAGGTGGGCTTTGGTGTCGTTGGTCTACATTGCTTGCAACGGCTTCAACCTCAACCGCTTGACGTTGCGGTTCCCTGGGGGAAAAAGGGCAGCGGTGCTCTGGAGCAGTGGAGGCTTATTGCGGCGTGGAGGTGCAGTAGGCTAGGAGAAGTGGCTGGCGGCAGCTACGTGGAGGAGGTGATTCACTGAAAACTTAGGCTGCGGCAACTTCTTTATGCACGCCCGAGAGGAGGTGATTGGAAAAACCCTAGATGAGAACAAAAAAAGGAGGGGGAACTGTGCATGAGAGACATGCATGGCATGGAAACGTGCCTGACGTAGAAACTGGTCCCTGGATTTCACAGGATTGGGTTTTGAGCTTAGCTTGGAAATTTTTTTTCTAAGCTTTGGCCCCCATTCAACCACTATAATCCAACTTGTTTCATAAATTTTCTCCGTACATAAAAAGATTTTATCTAATCCAAAAATGTTTAATGGTTTTAACTCACTTAGCAAACCCAATAAAAATAAATTTGATATCTGCCAAAATAAAAAATTTGGGCATGTAGTCCATTTCTGAAAAAAAATAAAAAATACTCGTTAATCCTAAAGTGCTTTTAAGTCATATAAACCCAAAACTTTTAGAAAACAACTTGGTGCTCTACCCAGGTGTCACGAGACTTCTATGGACTACTGCTCTCTCTCTCTCTCTCTAGGTTTCTACCGGAATAACATGTTCTTCAACCTTTTCTTAACTCTTATTTTCACCATTGTATTGAAAGCAAAGAAATATCATCAGAGACGGTAAAATTATCAAATATAATAAATGAATAAGACTAGATACAGTTTTAAGGCATATAAGTTTTGCTCATTCTATTTGAAAAAATGTAAGGTCCATTATTAAAAAAAAAATTTCCATGTGGGCTCAAAGTTACCCACTTATTTTAAACGGAGTGTCCGAGTCTTGCATATTCTAAAACTGCAAATATCATTTCTCTATAGTGGATATTTTCTTTAAAAAACCCGTGGATAAAAGTTTTATTGCCAAACCATAGAAATCCTTACGTATATACCTTTATTTATATTTTATGTGCTAGTCCATGGATAAGCATCTGAGTACCGTACCTCCGTCCACGCACCATCGTATGCCATTCGATCGTCCTGCTGGCTTCTGGCCTTAATGGAAAATTGCATCAACAAATAGCACTGTCTGTTAGAAGTAAGAATATCACTTTTCAAAGAAAAAGTCTAACCAATACCGAGAGGCCCCCAACAGATAAGTCAATATATTACATATTCGCCTGAATTCGGCCCACACAATTTAGTATTAAATCCAAGTTGTTTCTCACCAACATGTTGGTCCACCATGTACGGTGGTGCATCATGTCATACACCCAAGAAAATGAAAAGGCGGGCAAGCATGAGCATGCCAACGTCCTATCCTAGGCAAGCATTCCCAATGGACTCCGTGTCTATGGGGTGTGGATTGCTCTAGGCCCATCGATGCCCGCATATTTCATTGGTGGCCATAGGCACGCCGGTCTATCCTCACATGTAAGCACATCCCGCCAGGCTTATTGGCGTGCAACATCCTGCCACATGATTCTGAGCTTCACACTGCAACTGCGACTGCCACGTGACATACATCAAGCTCACCAAAGCTTTGCTCACCTCCTCCACTTTCCATCCATGGAGTCCCCACGCTCGCCTCCACTTAGGGCTGAAAATTTAAATTGGAAAACTAGTCGGAACCGGATCAATTTCTCCACTTTAAAAATCGGTTAAAACCGGTCTGGTTCTAGTTTTAAGTTTTCTGGCACCAGACTTGTTCGTATAAAATATTTTTTTACATATAATTATATATGAAATAATTTTATATTATAATTTATAACATAAAATTTTAATTTTAAATGTAAACATTTGTTTGATCATATGTTATCAATATAAAATATATATATTAAATATATTTTATAGCCTAATAAATTCTCAACATATTTCTTTAAATAAATACATAATATATTAGTATTAATACTAATCTACATTAGTGTATTAATTACATTTCACTTTAATTAATTAGTATACATTAGTATACTAATGTATATTAGTATATTAATTAAATTTTATGACCTAATACTAATACTATTAGTAATCCACTTAAAGTCTATATATAAATAATGATATAAATCATTTTTTATGACACATATTCACTTGTTTAGAATCGAAAAATCAGACCTAACAAGACCAAAATTGGAAGGACCGATTTAAGAGAGTAAACAGTACAACATCGGTTCTTAAAAATGCAAAACTAGTGTATATCGATTCAGTTTCAAAATTTGTTCAAAACTGAACCGAACCGAACCAGACCTGTCACACCTATACTTCCATTTCTACCACCAATGAAGCTCAACTCCCCCAGTGAAGAAGATCATCTTGCCTAGTTACTATGCTTGCCAGCTTCACACCCTCTACTACAACTTCTCGCCATCATGACCAATAGTGTCTCATCCAACTCGAAGACACCCAACAACGCACACTGGCACATCTCGCCTAGTAATGGATCTTGAACCATCTCACCCAGTCATTACAGAATCCTACCAACATGGTGAGCAAGGGAAGCTTGCCTACTATGCCCACCATCATGACCTTGTCTGCGTGATTGGAGCCATGTACTCATCGCCCTCAAGTAACTCGCCCAAGGATCGCAACTCGACATTCCTCATGGAAACTTCTATCAACTCTCCCACTAGTCCTAAAAAAGCGTGTGTTTCTTGCCTCCAAGCTTATCTCAATAGGATCGCTACCATGCCAAAATAGCCAACAGCACCAAGCTCGCTAGCGCTAGGCGAGCACAAGGCCCAAATCACCATTGGTAAGATAGCATGAGCGAGCTTATGCCTACCCATATCTTGCCCCCGCAACCGATAACTAGCCGACATGTTCTTTTGAAGCTCAACCGGCAAAGTGGCAAGAGGAGCTTCCCTACATGCCACCCTCCCGGCCAAGGTGTACATCCCCTTGCATGACGAGTTGAACATCTTGCACACGGTGCTTAGAAGTCCTTGCTCCTATGCCAAAAAGATAAATAGACGTACCCACTCAGCAACTTAAAAACTACATGACACACGCTTGTGCAATGCTACACTTGCCATCTGATTTCACATACCCTTGGACATTTGACACCTATTCTATATTCATAATTGCTAGAAAAATGTTATGTTATCTCTTCACTAGCCACATTTCAATGTGTTTTACCATATCATTTATCGCCCAATAAAGAAAGGGAAAATGTTACTTTATGGCATGCAAATAGTTCATCACTCAACACCAACATATTCAAGGGAAATCATCAAGGCAATAAAAAGGGGAAATGGGACAAGAGGATGTACGAGAGCACATCCCGCCTACCAATTCTATTTGGTGGTGCTCAATCTCTGTTTGAAAAAGAAAAAAGAAACCACCAACAGCAAAGGCACACTTAGGCACTCCAGATTTCAAGGTGAGCCCCAAGGAAAGCAAACGAAACAAAGAGGATAACAAGCAAGGCAATATGTTCCCCATTCTTACTCAACGACAATCAATCTTTGTGAAACAAAAGGCTTGAAGATCAAGTCACTTGGCCTAGGTTTGCTTCTCTCCACTTATGATTAAAATTATTTGTGCTAAAAATTATTTTTTTTTGTTTGCTTGTAGATTTATCCCTGGGCCAACTGCAGGGTCATCCATGAGCCTTGCTTGAGTGCCCTGAACCTCCACTTTCACCACTATAGATTGCCTTTGAGCCTCACTTGGGTACCACACCTAGAAGTGTGCGAGCCTTGCCTTATACAAACATGGAGGATGCAGTGAGGGTTATTCTCAAGTCTTGACTTAAACACCTTGCCCCATACAAAATTAAAGAGTACAAGCCTCGCCCTATACAAAACCCTAGTAACTCCATGAGCAAAACTAGCCTACAAGCTCCGTAACCACCACATGAGGGTTGGCTATAGGAATGTGCCTATAGGTTCCGTTGCCAACGAGTTACTTTCAGGATTAAAGCTCTAGGCACCCTAGCCGCCATGTGTGAATGGCCTTTGGAAACTAGTCAACGGGCTTAGCAATTGCCTAGGATATAGTTGGGGGCCAATAAGTTCCTTACCCACTTAATGCTAGGAGTGTAATCGGTCTAAATTTGAATACTTTTATTTTTCTTTTTCTTTTTCTTTTTCTTTTTCTTTTCAAGCATTGAGAAGAACTAAACAGTCAAGTTTCATTCAAATGAATCATTTTGGTTGACCTTTACGTATATTACAAGTCAAAAAGTTGTAGGAACTAGAATGAATAGTGCAATAGCAATAAATCCTTATATATATAAGGATTATATATATTGATAATGACTTTTTTAAAATGAGTGTAATTTGAATGAATTTATTTATTTTTCATTGTATTTCATTTTTCTTATTCTATTTATTTATACCAACAAGAAATATATCTAATAGTTGGTGTTGGGCTAGCTGAAAATCAAAGTTTATCATAAGTTTGGTCTAAAATTCCTGAAAAATTAGCTTTTATGATTACATTGGCAATAATCCAACAAAAGGGGGATTATTTTGTTGGATTATTCAAAGCGGATTACACCCAATATCTCATATTTTTTATCGAGATCTAATCCATTAACACAAATAGTTCATGGGAGAAAATTGAGTTATTTGGGCCCTGGAGGATTAAAGGGGAGAACTGCTAGTTTTCAGATACAAGATATCTATCGTAGTCACTATAGACACATTTGCCCAATTGACACGTCTGAAGGAATCAATGTTGGTCTTATTGGATCCTTAGCCATTCATGCAAGAATTGATCATTAGGCATATTGGACACATTCGTGTGAGATATGTTTTGAACATATTGTTGAGCCGAACCGGTCTAAGAGCACTGTTATTGGATTAGGCATCCTCAATCAAAGCTGCCTAATATTTGCTCAAAAGCACTTGCATTAGATTAGGCAAGTCTAAATAATTTTGACTTTGAGCTATAGTAACTCGCACCCTAGAGTTATATTTGGCGAGTTACTATAGCTTGACCATATGACTATTTTATTATTTATTTTTCCTTTCAACGATTGACACACTCTTTCTTCTCTCGATTTCTCTATTTTTTCTTCCTCCTGAGTCTTCATTTCCTTGCATTTTCAATCCCTTCTTTCTCTATCCTTATAACGTCTGTCCTTGTGGTAGAACTTTAATAAATAGTTTTAGAAAATGAAAACAAGAATTACTAAATTTTTATTTAACTTTTTTCTTTTCTCCCCAGGATATAAAAGATTCTATAGTTAAAATTAAAATTTGCTTTGTAAATCAAAAGAGAGTTTACAACTGTACTCATTAGATTAAAAATATAAAGTCCTTTTACTGAATATGTTTTTAGACATTACATAAAATGTGTCTTGGCTTCTATCACCTATGCCTTGAGTCATGTCTGTCCTCATGCTTCATCCTCATTTTGTTCTTGGTAGGGGAATGGGCATACATAAAAACCAAATAAGTTGAATACTCAATAAGCACTACTTCATAGTGTAAAAATATACTAACATAGATTTTTATTCATGCATTCATCATTCCTCTACATACCTTATATAAAACATTTATTTCCCTTGAAACACATTACAAGGTGGGGGTTTCTCTTTAAAAAGCTCTTCATTCCTCGTAAAACATATCACACACATTGTACAATTATTTATGAAGATACTAAAGAATTCATAAATTTAATTAACTGTTATCGCTTTCCATTGGCCGGTATACACTATTACACCTCTTGTGTTGGAGTTAGCGATCTTTTAGACCTAGACTCTACCCATGGCCACATGTGGGAATCCCTTTCAACTATGAGGAAGCACTGTATGCATTACCAGTACTACTTATCCAGTATTGCAATCTACCCAGTCCATTGGTGCCATCATTCATTCAGTTATAGTAGTCACGTAGCTTTATACATTAAAATATTCGTTTCCTTTTCATTCATAAGTCAATTTCATTTCATAACATAAAACATAAACATCTTTTAAACCATCATCATTTCATAGCATCATCATTTAAACATCATTTCATAGCGTTGATCAAAAGATCATCATTTAAACATCCTTTCATAGCATCGATCATAAACATCATCATTTCATTTCAAAGAATATAAAGACAATAAATACTACAATAACAACCATTTACATGCATACAGCTATTCTATAGGTGCAAAAAATGGAGGCTGCTAAAGAAGGTTATTATATACATATATACCTTAAATTATTAATACTTTACCATACTTTCATAAACCATTTTTTCATTTCTAAGAAAACATTTCATCTTCATTTTCATATAATTTAGATAACTCTATAAGAGTATGAACATAATACTTTTCTGAATTTCATGTTATTTCATTTCATGCAGTCTATTCATGTGTGTGTCAGATGACAACATATATGCATTCAGAACATAACGTCATTTCCTTTTCAAGCATATAAGCAACTTAAACCTAAACGTGCATAAAATTTCCCTTCACTTAAACTTCTCTCATTTAGACCCATGGTTGGGCATGGCTGCTAATTGCGGACAGAGGAGGATGAAAAAGAGAGAGATTTGTGGGATGAGGGTGAGGTCAAGAGGGAGGAGGGGCTAGTTGCCGGCAAGGTGGGATGATGTGCTCATGGTGGCCAAGGAGGTTGCTCACAGTTGCATTGGGTGGCTTGGCATATGGGAGGGCAAGAGAGGGACGACACTGGGGAAGAAAGGGAAAGAAAAAGAAAAAAATGAAAGAGAAAGGGGAGGGAACTAGGGTTTTGGGCAACAGATCCTAATGCTACATCTAACTTAAATCTGACGGTGTAGACAAACTCAAGGGAAATAAAGAAGGACTGGTAGAAAATAAGCAGTAAAAAATAAATGAAAGGGAAATACACTAAGTGTTAAAACCAAAGCTTTTATTGTTGGTCTAAAAATAATAATTTTCATCATAAAATAAAATAATGATCTTTAATAAATATTTCTAAGGAAATAAAATCATATAAATAAATGAATTTCTAAAAATCTATTTAATTTTCGTGGCTCTAAAAATTAAAGTGTTTAGTTTAAAAATTAGGTTTGGTTCAATAACACTAAAAATATCCCATTTAAAATAATTTCAAACTTTTAAATATTTGGAGGATTTTAGAATACTTGGCTCGACTTAAAAATCATTTGCTAAATTTAAAATAAATATTTAAGATTTTAAATGTTTAGGTGAGGTTTGTGACCATTCTGAGAGGAAAATGAGTAGTTGGTCAAAATCTCTCCTCCTTATAAAAATTCGGTCCTTAAAATTTGCCTATGCATCATTCAAATTTGTTCATGCTCATTCTCACATTGTCTTCATGCCTTCATACATGTTCATTGCTTCAATCACTTCTTGCATGGCACCTTGCATCCTCGCATCTTTTCAATCCTCCATTGACATGCTCAAGTCATTTGTACGTACTTAATCTGATCCATCGTGTAGCACTTGTACCTTCAATTCTACAATCCTTACAAAAACACTTTGAAGTCATCATCTTATCTTCCATCTTGATTCTAACTTAACTCGTGGTCATTCATATACTTTGAGTCTATCGCAATCCATTTATAGTTTCTAATCAATTCTTCGCATAAACACTTAACTATTTTTGTGCATTCTTAGCATTCCATAGTTCATTCATTATCTTCTAACTACCTCCATTCCTTATAACATCTTTCACTTCATGCACTTAACATCACTTTTTCTAGTAAGTGCCGTCTCACATGCATGCATTAACTATTTTTTTGAACATCATAGCTTTAAATAGAAACTTTTCATATATTTATTGCAGAACAGGACAAGCCTCGAGAAGACTTCAACCTTGGTTTTCCTTGGACTTTCTGTTTTCATTTCAAAATTTTTCGTTCTTCATAAAAAAATTTTCTCTATTTTATTTTGAAAAGTTTACAAAGCCTTTCATAACCTTGTTTTTGCTCTAATATTACTCTGTAACATTCGTTCTTGTGGTGAAATTTTAATAAATAGTTTTAGAAAATGAGACAGACATTACTAAACTTTTTTAAAAAAAATTCTTTTCCTCCCTAGGATATGAAAGATTCTATAGTTAAAATTAAAAACAACTTTGTAAATCAAAAAAGAGTTTACAATGGTATTTATAAAGTCATTTTACAAAATATGCTTCTATAAATTATGTAAAATGTGTCTAAGCTTCTATCACATGTCCTTTGGACCATGCCTATCTTGATGCTTTGTCCTCATTTTGTTTCTGAAAGGGGGAGGAACATACATATAATAAAAATAAGTTGAATAATTAGTAAGAATTACTTCATATTGTAAAAATATACTAACATAGATTTTCACTTATGCATTCATCATTCATCTACATACTTTACATGAAACATTCATTTCCTTTGAAAAACATTACAAGGTGGGATTTTTCTTTAAAAATATCTTCATTCATCATAAAAACATATTCCACATCTTGTACATTCATTCATAAAGAAACTAAAGTATTCATACATTCAATTAATTGTTGTCACTTTCCATTTGTTGGTACAAACTATTACATCCTCGTATGTTGGGGTTAGCAGTCTTTTGGACCTGGACTCTGCCCGTGGCCACATGTTGAGAATCTCTTTCAGTCAGGGGGCAGTATGGGTGCACTACTAGTATTACTTACTCAATATTGCAATTTGTTCATTTGTTAGTACCATCATTCATTCAATCATGGTTGTTACGTAGCTTTATACATTAAAATATTCATTTCCTTTTCTTTCTGGCATTTTCTTTTCATTCATTAGTCAATTTCATTTCATAACATAAAACATAAATATCAATTAAAACATCATCATTTCATAGCGTCGATCAAAATATCATTATTTAAACATCATTTCATAGCATTGGCCATAAACGCCATCATTTAAACATCCTTTCATCTCGTCAAACATAAACATCATCATTTCATTTCAAGGAAGATAAAGATAATAACTAATACATATAATAATAATTCACATGCATATAACTATTCTTGATGTGCATAAAATAGGAGTTGCCAAAGAAGGTAATTACATATATATACCTTAAACCATTAATACTTTACCATACTTTCATAAACTATCATTTCATTTCTAAGAGAACATGTCATTTTCATTTTCATATATTTTAGAAAACTTTAGAAGAGTACAAACATAATAATTACCTGGACTTCATGCTATTTTTATTTCATGTAGTCATTCATGTGCATGTCATATGGCAATTTACATGTATTCGTAACTTAACGTCATTTTCTTTTCAAGTGCATAAGCAACTTAACTTAGAACATGCATAAAACTATCATTTACTTAAACTTCCTTCACTTAGACTCATTCAATTATCCAATCGATTTTCCATACATTCTTTTATCATCATTTTCTAAATTCTCAAACTCATAGCTTGGGACCCACTTGAGGTCACCTTCTCAATACATAGCATGCAACTTCATGTTCCTAACCTTTAAAGTAAACCTCCATGTTTTGCTTTAAAGGTTAAGATACACTATCACCTTCATCATTCTCTCTCTACCTCCATTTCCATTTTATAACTTTAACCAAGTTATATAAATCATTTTTAACCAATACATACATCCATTCCTCCATTCACGTGTCATATAATCCAATATTTCAATATGGCATAGTCTAAAACTTCAACTATTTTCACCATATAACAAAAGACAAGCCTAATATACAATTTTTAACCTGCTTTGATGCCTAAATATCGTATATTCATGCATAAAACAGATTATACACTATATAGTAAATCTGTCAAACACAATCACCATGCTTCACAAATCTCAAACCAACACAATCTCGTCTAAGTATACATATACAACCAACCAAAACACCGAAAGACATGATTCCCAAATCCCATATATACATGAGACATTCAAAGTACACAAAGTTGTTCAATATGTGTAATCAATCAAATTACACATGTACCCTATCATTTTTATCACCTAAGATCAACATACAATTCACTAAGCTTGATATACTCAACTTCAGCCATACTTCATTAAAAATTCAGCCCATGACATCTCACACCATCTTCATATATGAATACAACTTCTCCATTTAATCCCAATACTTCACGCAGCTATAACCACATCACAAACTGTACAACAATCTCATCATTTCACACAATATATAGCTACATCACAATTACATCACAACTACACCCCACTTCTTCGTAGTCTATCCTAGCCCTATGTCTTGGGCTAACTTAAATTCGACAGTGTAGTTAACCTCAAGGGAAATAAAAGAGATCTAATAGAAAATAAAGAGTAGAAAATAAATGAAAGAGAAATACACTATAAGTGTTAAAACCAAACTTTTTATTCTTGATCTAAAAATAATAATCTTCATCATAAAATAAAATGATCATCTTTAATAAATATTTTTAAGGAAATAAAATCATATAAATATATGAATTATTAAAAATCTATTTAATTTTTTAGGCTCCAAACATTAAAGAAGCTTACATTAAAAATTTGCAATTTAGGCTAGATTCAATAACACTAAAATTATCCCATTTAAAATAATTTTAAAATATTTGAAGGATTTTAAAATACTCAACTCGATTTAAAAATATCTGTTAAATTTAAAATAAATATTTAAGATTTAAAATATTTAGGCAAGGCTCGTGATCAATCAAAGAGGAAAATGAGCAATTGGTCACAATCTCCTTTTCTTATAAAAATTCCGTCATCAAAATTTGCCTACACGTCATTCAAATTCCTTAGTGCCCATCCACACATCGTCTTCATGATGCCTTTGTACACGTTCATTCACTTCTTGCATGGCACCTTGCATCCTCGCATTTTGTCAGCTCAAGTCACTTTTTGCTTATTGGTTCAACTATTAGGTTCACAAAGTTGCTTTGAATTTGTGGTTAGGGACCGCCCCATGTTTAGGTGATCTCCTTTTTCCCTCGCATGCCATATTATTTTTGGAGCATTACCTATTTCAATAGACCCAAAAGTATCCCTATTTTGTTGGGGAGCACTAACTAATTCAACTTCTCTTTTTAATTTGGTTCTAGTTTGTAGAAACCTCACATATGGATTGACTTTTGATTGTAACAAGGATATTATAAAGCAATTCGTTATTTCTATCCACAAAAATGGTATATTCATTTTTTAAGATAAAAACTAATTATGATCCCAAAAAATCAATAGTGGCACGAAAGGAGGTCTCCCAAAAGGAGATTCATTTACTCATCACCAATAATCTCATTTGTTCATTCACAAAACCAATAATCTCATTTACTCATCACCAATAAAACTAAAAGGAGAAGTTTTACGCATCAGCCTATTGTTGCGTCTACATCGCACACCCTCCTGACATGTTTATTTATTTTAGAATTTTGCTACTCATCATCTCCACACGCCACGCTTTAAAAAAAAATTAGTTTTATTCTTCCTAAATTAATTGCATTCTTCTACTCATCATTCATACACCACATATTTAGTAAAAGAAAAAAAAATAAAAGTAAGAAAAAAAATAAAAATTTATGTATGAAAAATAAGTACTCTTCGTTTACAAATATGAAAAATAATACACATACAAACTTTTTTACAATCATTTATATAATTATATTTTAAATGAGAGGCATTTTTATAAAATATATAACTTATAAAAGTAATGCCATTTTCTATAAATATTCACATTTTAAAACATGATCATATAAATAGTTGTAAAAAAGGCTTTGCGTATATCATTACTCAACAAATATTATATATAGTATTCTATAATACATAAAATAATATTTATAATAATATAATCTTACAAGAACACAAATGCAAACATTACTTTTTTTTTATAATTATTTTTGTATAATTAACAAATTACTTTTGAATAGGAAATTTTAGGCAAATTCATTTTGTATAATTAAATAGGAAATTTCGGCAAATTCATCCTCGCCTTTTTTCTACAAAGTTCCTTATTAATACATAATATTTGCATTCATTGAGGAATAATATTGACAAAACTAGAATAATTAATATCTAACACGTTGATGAACAATTTGAATTTATCTACGTGACTAGGATCCTCACAACCAAGGCACAACGACACTATTATCAGAAGCGCGCGCTTTACCACTGTGCTAATAATTTAACAAAGTTAATTTTGATGATAGAGAAAATCCAAAGCATTCCAAAAGAGAGACATAGAGAGAGCGCATTAGCTTTGAGTTTCTACTATTCCATCATTGTCTTTTCATCTAAGAATTATAAGGGTGTGGTGCCTTTCATACATCTTAATCACAAAACCTAGAAAGCATAATTCAAAGCTGCAAGTTACCTAACATACTCAAGAAACTAACAGAATTCATGCTGTAGTTGATAACACAGCCTGCCCCACTAGAGTTCACTCTTTTCCTCTTTTAAATGATTGCACTTATAAAAGCTATTTCAATTGAGTCAATTCCTTTCCTGTCCTTTTTTTAATTAATAATTACTATAGTCTGTACTTGAAGAAGAGTAAGGTGCGATTTAAATAATAAGATGGGATGAGATAATTTTATATGAAAATTAAAAATTGAATAAAATATTATTATAATATTATTTTTTAATATTATTATTGTCTTCAAATTTAAAAAAGTTGAATTGTTTATTATATTTTATGTAAAAATTTAAAAAAATTATAATGATAAAATGAAACACTTTTACTATCCAAACAAGACCTACATATCTATTATCTATCCTCTCATCATAGAAAAGTACTATATATTTATCATCCTTTTAATATCAATTTTTAAAATAGTATCAAATAATTAATATATGTATTATTGTATGCTTATTTTTTAATACCATTTGAGAGATGATGATTAAGAGAACTATCAATAATTTTTATTTCTAAATTTATAGTTAAAATAATTGCCAATTTACATGGTCCTAATCAGTACATTATCTAATCATTACATTATCTGGGCAAATTCACCACCTTTTAAGGCAACTATATAGGAACAAAGAGCAAAAGAATCCCAACACCTCAAAATTCAAATGTCTCTTTTTAGAACCTTTTGTTGAAGCATGTCCCGTAATAAAGGTTTCTATTAGACCAATTTTTTCTGACATATTTGTAATTTGGTAATGTTGGCCATCAAGTGGAGAATCATTTTATTTTCTCCTAGTATGGTTGTTATACAAATTGTCAAATACAAAGCTAAGCATGCCAAAGAAAGTGCCAAACTACTTAGATTCTGCAACTACCATTTATAGTTATCCCAAATGTGAGGATGCATATGTAATGTTGTTAGATACAACCTGTCCATTTAGTTAGATTGTCCACAATGATAATGATACTTAGAGCATTCACATCTGGCTTCTCAAGATTTTTCTTAAATTTTGTCCAAAAATCATATTTCTTTAATTTTTTTTTTAAATTTTACTCATATTTCAAAATAGAGCTGCTAGAGACACAAAAGAATCACACAAAGAGATCCCACAAATTGATGTGGTATGCAATCAGTATGCCACGTGTGTTCCCCCCCTTCTCCCCCTTATCTTTTGTGTGTTTCCCCTCCCTTCCTCCCCTTTCCCTCTCCCTTCCTCTCGCCAGCAGTTCCCGACCACCCTGGCCACTGGACCGTTGACCACCCTGGACACCAGATGACGCCCGTCAACTATGCATGTTACGACTGCCCCAGCCACGCCACGACCACCCCCTGCCTCTCCACGCTACGACCCATGCTGCGACCACCCCAGTCACACTGCGCCTACCCCAGCCACGCCATAACCACCTTGGCCACCGACCACGCAAGCCACAACCACACCACAACTAGCCACAGTGCACAAAATGTGCACGGCAAGCTGTGATCCCACCCCTGTCGTGATCTCCCATGTCTTAGCCAACGGTGTCCCTTAGATTGCCGGTAGCTTCTGTCCATCCTAAAGTAGTCCCCAACCACCATGGCTGATGCGGGGAAGGGGAAGAGAGAGGCACGTGGGAGGAGGTGAGTGGATAGGCACGAGGAGAGAGAGAGAGAGAGAGAGAGAGAGAGAGAGGAAAGGACATGTGGCACACTGTCACATTAGTGTGTGAGATCCTTTTTTGTCTATAGTGTTTTTCATTTTAAAAATCTTTTACATTTCATTCTCTATTTTTTCTCTATTCTATTAAAAAAATTTCTCTATTCTTTCTTTATTTTTTTCTCTCACTTCTCTTTACAATTTTAACTACTCACTCTTTTGTCTTTTTCTTTCTAATTTAAACTATCATTCTCTAGTGAAAATTTTAAACACAAAGAAGAAAGCTATTTATTTTCCGGTACAATCAAGTTTTCAAAATTATTTTGTTTTTAAGAGTAATATAAATCTTCAAATTTTGCATTTTTTAACATTCTACTCCCTATTCTATTAAAACAAGGGAAATGATGCATCTACCAATTAAGGATGCATCCCAACAAAAGCTACTGATTCTCATTATTTTATTTTTTTATTAAATTTTTAAGGAAGTATTTTTAAATGAGTTTGTGATTTTCTTAAATATTTAAATGGTTTAAAAAATGCTTAAAAACACACAAAATCAAAAAAGTACATTTTGCACTTCTCGATACAAATCATCGGGACCGCTCTCAGTGGCCCTAGCAGAACTCTTAAAATAATCCTTATTTATTATTTTTAATTCATTTCCTTTTATATTTTTAATTACTAAGTTATTTTCCTATTTATCTCGCAAATAGTAATGTTTTCAAAATGTGTATTCCAAACCATAACATTTTTTTTTAAATATTATTTTTACAAATGGTGAGACTTAGAAAAAAGGGAATTGGGTGACCTGCATGATGGCGTCGCCTGTTGCATGGAATGGAATTATACTGCAGGACGGTTGAATAAAGGGGTTGCTTTTGGGTGCGGGACGGTCGCTAGCTGAGGCTAGTTTCGGATATAAATATGGTTTCAATTCATTTTAATTCTTCTATCTCGTTTTTATAATTTTTTTAAATTTTTACATAAAAAATAAGAAATAATTCAACTTTTTTCAAATTCTAAAAAAATAATAATATTAAAAATAATATTCTAACAATATTTAATTCAATTTTCAATTTTCATATAAAACCATTTCATCTTACCCACTGAATATAGGGAGTAACTGTTTTTTTTTTTATTGGCACCAGGTGTTCAAAAAATAATGTCTCGACAAATCTCAGAAGTGCACGGGCCATCGACAAAAAATTTTCCACAAGTACACATTGGATAATTCAAAGGAAAAATTCTCCAATCCGATAGTTTCTAAAAATTGTTTGCGTATAAAGAGATTTAAATCGTTTTAAGGGTGGTGACCTAGGGGGAGCATACTCCAAGTTCAAGGCTTTTACCACTTGACTCAACCCCTAACGGTTTAGGTAGTAAGAGTTTAAGTCTCAAACTTATTCTCTAAAATTAGAGCCATACGTGGATTGCTTTTTACACAAATGATTTAGGTGAGGAACAAGAATGAAGAGCCAAATGTGAATGCTCTTATGCTTGTCTTGACTATCTATCATAATTTTCCTTGCAAGCGAGGATAATTTATAGTCTATCGTTGTATGATTATTTTGAATAACTGCAATGATGTCAAGTGAGTTTTCTTCTATGATCAAATTGTCCATGCTAGGACTCCCTTATCTTTTCATTATCATGGAAGACTTGTTGCAAGCATCTAGAGTTCTTATCGTTTAGACACATTTAAAATTGAGCTTAATGTGATTTGGGTGAGGAGGTGCCCATCATCAACATTCTACAACTTAAATTTTTTCTTTACAATTGTTGAGGTAGGTCTATTGATCCCATCAGTTTCTTTCGACAGATTAATGTTGCTATGGAATCATTTTAATTAAAGTAATATTACTCATCATTTTAATTTTCATCATCTTATAATGTGTCATTAAATTTAAAGAATATTTATCATATTTTAGTATAATCCCCAACTTTCAAAATTAGGTTTCGATTTTGAAATCTCTCTCCTCCAAATGCAACCATCACTCTTTTCAAGTAACTGCTCATTGAGAGATCCCATTGGCTACCATAATATCAAGTCGTTAAAATAGAGGCCAGGCTAACATTTTTGTCTATTTTAAATGATATGTCTTTTTGACCTTTTGGGTTCCTCTAGCGTGTCTTGTGTTTACACACAAACAGAACTCTTGCTTTCTAAACTGGTACACAGAAAAGTGATCAATAATGCAATCCCCAGTTCCCACTTAAGTTATAATTCTATAAAAATAAATTTTTAAAAATTGTATATGCAGTTAGTTTTATATATTTTTTATACACTCTATTAATATAATTAATTATATTTTTTATATATATAAAATAATTGCTTGGGTCAATCACATGAATAGTCTAACTCATTTTTTTAAAATCTTGAATTTGAAATTATATCGATTTGAGATCCCCAAAAGGCTATTAATTGCACCCATATAATACAATCCTGTGGAGCCCCACACCATCCTGTCCATGATAAATGTGAGGCCTGAAATTACTTAAAAGAAAACTTGTATTGTTCCTCTATGGTGATATATCTTATATGTTTTCTATTAAATCAAATGTTTAGTGCTATCTCATCTTACATATCTTGTAATAAAAAAGTGAAAGATAACATAATATAAGCACGTCGCTTAGTACAAATGTTTAGTGCTATCTCATCTTTATCTTGTAATAAAAAAGTGATACATGTGTCATGTATAAACATTTTTGCAATCTTTTATATAATTATATTTTAAAATGAATATATTTTAATAAATTATTTTACTAAAATTCCATTCATTTAATATAAAAAAATCATCGGCGATATATTGGGCGTGTTAAAAAAATTTATATTAATTAGATTTTTAAAAAAAATAGTTATATAAAAGATTTTGTGTCTATCATTTTCTTAATGCAAAACCAACCAACCAATGTTAATCTCACCATTTTTCAAATCCCCTAATGATACAATGTACCATTAAAAATAAAATAATTCTTCTAGGGACAGTCGCCGTTTTGGTTCAAGAACTCTAGCAATGGCAAAGTTCTATCTTTCTCCACCTCGTTTGCTTTTGCTATTGTCCCCAAGTATCCTAAGCTCGGAGGACATGGCCTCGCTTTCACAATCGCCACCTCCAAGAGTCTAAATGTTGTGCCTTGACAGTACCTCAGTCTCCTTGATGCCAGCGACATCGGGAATTTCTCTAATCATCTCTTCGTTGTTGAATTTGACACTGTCCAAGACCTCAAGTTCGAAGACGTACATAAACGACAACCATGTTGGCGTCGACATCAATAGCTTAGAATCCAACGCTTCTGCCAGCACAGCATATTTCACTAGTGATTCAACAAACAAGATCTTAACCTCAAGAGCAGGAGTGCTATTCTAGCTTGGATCGATTACAATTCAGCTGAAAATGTCCTCAACGTTTCGCTTTCGCCATTTTCTTCTAAACCCACTAAGCTACTCTTGTCACTTAAAATATATCTCTCGTAGATAATTCAAGAATTTATATTCATTAGGTTCTCTACTTCGACCAGCATCTTGGGCTGGAGCTTCAAGATCAACGTGCAATCACTGAAAGATAGAGAGAAGGTGTGAGAGTCATCTCGTCTTGGGAAATAGAGGCAAACACTGAAACATTGAACGGTGTTGTTTGTATTTTTCATGTCAGTGCCGTTTGCCTTGCACTTGCATCAGTCGACTACCTATAGCTTTTTTTAAAATAAAAAAAAATATCTATTCGATAATGATAGCTTTTGCTAATAATAGCTAATAGAGGAGAGAGCTACACATCATCTCACACCATACATTTTATATATTATAATATTATTTTTTATTTTTATTATTATTTTATTTTATTTTATTCTTATTAAACTAATTGAGTCATTCTATTCATCTTTCATATACCACATATTTGTCATAGAAAAAATAAAAATAAATTTTATATGTAATGTATAGAGATGATAAATAAAATTATTCTTTAACAGGGTCGAGATCTCGGAGGAGATCATAATGAAAATCATATCCAAATTATAAACAAAACAAAACCTAAAAGGCAAAAATTAATGCGGTTGGCCACTAAGATTTACACTCACGTTTAGCGTGTTGAAGCTAAATTCATTCTAAAGTGGAGAGATTCCAAACGGCAACCTTATTAACTCTTCACACTAAAACCATCTTTAGATTCGAAGATTCGACCTCCTAGAATAATCTGTTTGCATTGAATCATGTTTCATCTTTGCCTCAATGTTATGTATAGTTATAGAGTATGTAAGTATCGTACTTTTTAATGTAAGTTCTGTATTTATTTATTTATTTAAAATAATTGCATAATACTTACACACTCACGACTGCAAGTATCATTTTTCTATTACTATACTCGATGGGTTTAGGCTCTATTTGGATATCCAATTGGTCTCATCTCATCTCTACATTTAACCACTACTCAAACATAAATACTTTTTAATGTTTCCCTTATACTTTTTCATTTAATCATTATAATTTGTCTAAACTTTTATATAAACACAAATAATAATTCAACTTTTTCAAATTTTAAAATAAAAAATTATATTATAACAATATTTTAATTTTATATTATAATAACATTATAATATTATAAAAATTATATTATATTCTAACAATATTAAAAAAAATTCTTTCATTTATCAAAATTTAATAAAAGTCTCAATTCAAACTATTTTATTACTGGTTATAAACTATCTCATTATTATTAATATATTTTTCATTATATCTCATCTATCTATCCAAACGAGATTGTATTTTTAAATTTTTGTTTTAATTTTTTCATTTTTTGCTATATGACCAGTAAATCAAGAAATATATATAAATCTTAATGTATTTTTAATTTTTAACATTTTGGATTCTTTTTTTTTTTAATTTAAAAAGTTGAGATTCTAATCCTACTTCCAAGGGTTATCGAAGCTGAGAAAAATTGATTGCCACTGCCGTATATTACGTACGTACCACCGCTCCATGCCGCATTGGGTTGGATCTGAAGTCATCCTTTTCCCACTAATTAATGCCCATTTTGGCCTTGTCTTTGTCCTCCCAACGGCCGGACAAGGACAAAGAACGAGTAAAACATTATAAAGAGGCCAACTTCTCGCTTCTACTCTCTACCTGTGCTCGTCTATATCTGCTCTGCTCTATGCAGCAGACCTCAAAAATGGCTCCAAACTCGTACCTCTGTTTCTTCTTCTCCACCATTTTCGTTGGTTTTTCTGTGATTTCCCTGTTTCCCTTGGCTTTCGCTCGAAACTTACCCAAGACTACTTATACATTCCTTGACGTCTCAGCCTCGCTCGAACAAGCCCGTGCAGTCCTCAACTTCGACCCTGAAACCGTTAAGCCCTTCGTTCAACAAAAAGAGCCCCTGCGACAAGCTCAGGTCGGTAATTCCTCTTCTTTCTCGATTCAGGTTCACCCACGAGAGTCACTTTACAAGTCCTCGCATGAAGACTACAAGAGCCTTGTCATTGCTCGACTCGAGCGCGACTCGGCACGGGTCGAATCTCTCACCACCAAGTTCCAGCTCGCCCTTGACGGTGTGAAGAAGTCGGATCTTAAACCTGTGGAGAAGGAGCTTTTCCCCGAGGATCTGTCCACTCCGGTCGTGTCCGGAATAAGCCAGGGCAGCGGTGAGTACTTCTCGCGCATTGGTGTGGGAACCCCCGCCAAGCCTTTCTACATGGTGCTCGACACTGGCAGCGACATCAACTGGCTCCAATGTAAGCCCTGTGCGGACTGCTACCAGCAATCCGATCCTATATTTGACCCAACTTCATCCTCCTCCTACAAGCTCCTTTCCTGCGCTTCCCCGCAATGCGAGGCCGTCCGGGTTCAAGAATGTAACGCAGGAAGGTGTCTTTATGAGGTCTCCTATGGCGACGGGTCGTACACCACTGGGAACATGGTGACGGAGACAGTGTCGTTCGGGAGCTCTGGCGCAGTGAACAATATCGCTTTGGGCTGCGGCCACGACAACGAGGGTTTGTTCGTTGGGGCAGCCGGATTACTCGGACTCGGTGGGGGTTCACTCTCGTTTCCCTATCAGATCAAAGCGTCGTCGTTCTCATACTGCCTCGTGGACCGTGACTCGAGCAAGTCCTCGACTCTCGACTTCAACTCGGCTCTACCCGCTGACTCGGTCACTACCACTTTACTTAAAAATGAAAAGATCGACACGTTCTACTTCATCGGACTCGACGGACTGAGCGTTGGAGGCACGCCCCTCTCGATCCCGGCCTCGGTATTTCAAACGGACACGTCAGGAAACGGCGGTATCATCGTCGACTCGGGAACGGCCATAACCCGTTTGCAGACTCAGGCCTACAACGCCCTCCGCGACGCGTTCGTGCGGTTAACTCGGGACCTGCCATCGACGAGCGGCGTTTCTCTGTTCGACACGTGCTACGATCTGTCATCCCATAAGTCCGTGCAAGTTCCAACGGTGTCGTTCCGGTTCTCGGGTGGGAAGTCGCTGTCGCTACCGGCAAAGAACTATCTGATCCCTGTCGACTCGGCCGGAACCTACTGTCTGGCCTTTGCGCCTACATCATCATCTCTGTCAATTATTGGAAACGTACAGCAACAGGGGATACGTGTCAGCTACGATTTGGCAAACTCGCGGGTGGCGTTCTCACCCAATAAATGTTAGGGCAGTTAGTTTACCCTTATATCCCCGATAAACTAGGTAATTTACAGGACAGGTAATGTACGAGAAAGTGGGGCCCATCTAAATAAATTCCAAATTGGCTTTGGCTTGGTGTGGTTCATAGTTATTATTCATAAATGTAATATTAAGATTGGCATGATATGGTTGGTTTAGTGGCAGTAAAGAAATTTAGTGGAGTGTTAGCGGCTATTAAGTTAGCGTGACTGTGAGTTCACGTTTCGTGTACTGTGTGTTTGGAGAGAGAGTGAAAATAATATTTTACTTTACGTAGTTGTCCTTTTCCTTAAAGGAGGGAAAGAAAATTTATATATATTTTATTGTGTAATTGTTTGTATTGAATTCGACAATTATGATTTAATCAGCAATTTCGCATGTTTTACTAAATATCTATTTTTTATATTTAAGCTAGAATAATGTTGGACTTACTGCTCGGAGGTTTTTGCTGGTAATTTTTTTTTTATTTCTTAATTATTTTTTAATTATATTGTAAATTTTTTAAAAAATATATTTAAAACTGTTAATATATATATATATAAAATAACACATAAAATTGTACTAGCTGAGCTCCAGCGGTAGGAGCAGTACCACCCTTTAAGGTACATGGTGATAATCAATTTTTTGTTGCCAACAGTATTATATATTTTTTTAACAATTATTGATAAATAAATAATGTTATATAAGATTTTAGAATGTGTAACTTCGTGTAATTTCATACAAAATATAGTTTATTATTAAAAAATAATTTTTTCATGTGAATATCAGATTTAATCATTTTTTTAAAATATGTGTAGATTTACATGAAAAAATTTATTTTTTTAATAGAGAATTTTTTTTTTTTTTTAAGAGAAGTGTGTGAAGATTGTATACTCTATGACTATATTTAGTATTATTTTTTACAAATTAAATGGGATTCCAAAATGAAAGATGGATAAATGAGGTGGTATAAGATGAGATGAACCGAAATGTTTTTTGGAGCATCCTCGTTAGTTTGACCAAATTTATCTTTAAATTTAGTCAATATCAACACTTATTTACATTTGTCTATTTTATCTAAATTCAATCACCGCATTGGATTAGCCATTCATTTTCTATATAATAATAAAATATTATTAAATTAATTTTTTTTTTAAAAATTTATTTTTATCACATTTTATCATTCTACCAATTTAATATTATTAATAATTATATTATAATTAAATTTATATTAAAAAATCATATGTTCAAAGATCATTTAATCCTACATAAATATCTACAAGAAAACACTTTAACTTTTGGTTGGAGTAAGAAAGTAACATTTTAATTTTTGGTGAGTGAGAGTGATATTTCATATTTAGCCAAACACTATAGTAAAAGTATAAACTGTTTTAGATTTTTCCAATCCAATGTGGATCTTTTTTATACAAATTATTCAAATTTTGACTAACATCCTCATTTGGCCAAACCAAAGAGGATGCTTCTACATTGTTAGTAATAAAATTACTTCAAGGCCTTCCAAGAAGCCAAACCATGTTAATCACAAGAGCTTTTTAGAGATAGCGGAGGATGTGGTTGATATGGAAGATTATCCTTTTTGTATTTATTTC
Organism: Carya cathayensis; assembly: GCA_011037825.1. Classification (NCBI taxonomy): domain Eukaryota; kingdom Viridiplantae; phylum Streptophyta; class Magnoliopsida; order Fagales; family Juglandaceae; genus Carya; species Carya cathayensis. The sequence goes on from QGSO01000262.1 coordinate 515,079, forward strand.
TTCTTTCATGAAGGCTTTTTAATACAAAAATTATATATGCTGTCATTTTTATATACATTTTTTATACATTTCATTAATGTAATTAATTGCATCATTCTTAACATAAAATATTTTTTTAATCAATTATATTAATATAATGCATAAAAATATATAAAATAATTATATATAACAAAACTCAAGACAATATTCCAATTTGACGTGAGTCGTTCTTTTTGCATGACTAATAACTTTAAGATAGTCACTTTCAAATTTTCAATAATTAGGTTGTTAGCATTTAATCATTGATTTGATTAATAGACTTTTAAAAAAACCTATACTGACATTCGAAGTTTCATATTTTCTTAAACTAATTTGTGAAATTAAAAAATATATATTTTACTGGTGATAAGGACGCTCCTACATGCACAGAAGGGGTGCACGAAAGAGCGTACCAATTATCTATTCGTTTTTTTTTTTCTATATTTAAAAAGGGGAAAAGCTCATTTGCCGCCTGAGCTGTAACGATCAAGTGTACCAATATATATTTTATTTAATAATTAAGAAAATAATTTTAAATGTATTAATATTTTTTTACTTAATGATTAAAAAAATAATTAAAAATATATAAAAAAATTACTAAACGGTACACCTAGCGGTATGAATGAGTTGGCATAATAGCCTCCCCTTAAAAATAAAGGTATAGTCTTTCGGTGCACTCTTTTGGTCTGTTTAGCATTATCCACAACGATCATGTATCAAAATGATCAAACTTTAAAGTATAAGAAATGTATTTATAAGTCTTGTTTTTTACTTACCAACACATTGTTGATGCGGAAGCAGTTATGTTAAGAAATTGTATCATGCTATAGTCACTGACACATTCTCCTGAGAATATGTCCCGATAAGTATAATTCACCTTTCTTTGTTTTTATTTTTTTTTCATGCATATTTTCGATCCCTTAAAACATTTTTTTAAAAAAAATTTATAATATTATTAAAAACCACTTTATTAATCGTTAAGTTAAAAAAATACTGTCACAACCCCTTGTCGTGACAATGTCTCGGGACCCATAATGTTTTCCTAAGAAATTATTGGTGTTTTAATTTTTCTTTTTCTTTTTTTAAGTTGTAATATGTACTATTATAAGTGGTGTGTTAATACAATGGTCTGTGTGTGATAAAATTATTTTCTAAAATATAATATTTAATGGAAAATGATAATATGACTACTAAATATGCTCACTTATATATTTTTATTTCTTAATAGTTAAGTAAGTGACTATTAGTAAATTTATATATTTTTTTAACGATTAAGGATGTTTAAAAAATACTTAAAAAAAAAAGAAAATAAAAGAAAAAATTCATTTGTACTAATGTGCACATTTGATGAGCACATTTGGTAGGCACCCTAGCATTGTCTATGTATAATATCAGGTAGAGCTATGTTATATACAGTCGCTTTTACGTATTTTTTGTACACTCCAGTGATGTGATTAGCTAAATCGGTTATTTTATATTAAAAAAAATGACACATTCAATCACATTAGTAGAATACGCAAAAAGTACACAAAAGTAATTATATATAAAGTTTTTGTATCGGATAAGATATATTTTATTATTTATAAATTTTGCTAAGGATATCAGGGTATGTATTATACTTTATATCTCAAATTAGGAGTTCGTATTATATCTTATACGTTGAATTATGCTATAAAGTAAATTATATTTTTAAGATTTGGAATAAAAATTAAATAGGACAATTAAGACAAAAGTTGGAAATGGCCTACGTGTGTGATACGTGGCATTGAGTGATGAAGTTAATTTGGATTTGTGTAAGAAGACGCCCTTTTTTTTTTTTTTTTAAATAATGCTATTCATTATTTTAATTTTTATCATCTTTCTATTATCTTATGATGTGAAATTAAATAATTAGATATTATTTATTATATTTTAATCGTGAATCTATCATCTAATACCACATCATAGAATGATAAATAGATTTTTTTTTTTAAGCAAGAAAGTAAACTTTATTAAAAAAATAGAAAAGATGATACATAAGGAGGGGGTGAGGTTTTCAACAAATACCCTAGAACAATAACAACAGTGCAAATAGGTGGATAAAAAATTAAAAAAAAAATAAGTTTTAACAATCAATTTCTTGGTCTTCACCCAAGTCCTACCAAGAGGACGCCGTCTTAAAAGACATTAATAAGATTTTACTAAAAAATTGTGAACAGTTCAGCTAGAAGCGGTGAGAGTGGCATGTGCACTATTATTTATTGTCTTGAGATGATTAGATCCGCAATCCTATCTTCAAGATCACCTGTTAGGAAAAATGAAAACATAGTAGAAAGTATGGTATTAAGTGGACTGATCTACTGCCAGTGATCATCTGCTTTCCTGCGCACTTGTGATGGCGAGAGGTAGCCATGCGTCGGTGGGAAGGAGACCGGATGGCCCAGATTTAGAAGATTTCGGCGAGATAAAGTTGCTGGTATGACGTGTATAGCTGTCGGAGGCATTGGAGTTTGGCAGAGCGTGAAGACCACGGATGGGAACAAGCCGCGTGTGAGGACAACATGCTGAGCATTTTGGTGCGGCTCCACATCGTCCCAATAGATCGGCGGCTGTAGGAAATGGTGATATTGTGTGTGTAGGCAAAAGGAGGTCAGAGAGCAATAAATCTGACTAAAACCAAACTGTTGGAAGGAGGAAGAAAAAAACACTACCTTAAAAATATATAACAGTGTTAAAATAAAAAGGAAAATGAGAAGAACGTAAAAGCCACGTCTCTATCCTCCTCTTCAATAATAGCTATCATAGAAATTGAGTTTTCTAAAGAGAAGAACGAGAATCTCTCTCTCAAGTAAAGGCGTTATCCATGACCCGTTAATTAATAATCGAGCGACCATAAGACGAAGACGCCCTCGTCATCTGTGGAAGCTTTGTCTCTTTCTTGCGGTGTTTTCTTTCTTTATAGGTTTTTATTATAATATAGGACCGACTTATCTTCGACATCTTAATTAATTTTAGTCCCAATCATCTCTCAACTATTTTTATAGTCTTTTTTAATTTTACAACATAAAATAAGAATAAAAGAATAAATATATAAAATATATTTTACCATATATATTTACAAAAATCAAAAAATTTAATGGAAAGTTACTTTTATGTATTTTTTACACATTTTATTAATATGATTGACCGCGTCATTTTTTTTTAACATAAAATAACTATTTCGGCCAATCATAACAGTAGAGTATGTAAAGAGTTTTATTCAATCTATTCAGCATTCATTTTTTTATCATTATCTTATGATATGATATTATATGATAAATTCACAAGTAAAAGATAATAAATAGTCTCTAATCATTTAATGCATCATCATGAAATGATAAGAGAATGATAAAAAATGAATGATGAGTAACATTATCCTCAATAGTAACTATTACAAGGTTATATTGCATACATCACTCTTTTTCACTTGAAGATTTGTTAAAATCTCTAGGCCTCGTTTGGTTTTATAGATGGTTTCAACCATCTCATCTCATCTTTTCTTATATCAACATCCAAACAACATTAAAATATAAATATTTTTTAATTTCAAATTTTCAAATTTTTATATAATTATTACAACTTTCTTGAACTTCTAAAAATAATACAAAAAAATAATTCAATTTTTTTAAATTTTAAATAATATTAAAAAATTATATTATAATAATATTTTAATTTTCTATTATTTTTATTTAATTTTTTCTCTCTCATATTCCAAAATCTTATAAAAAATTTCATTTTATCTCATTTGTATGACTAACAAACTTAGAAAAGGCCCCAAGGGCATCCCCCCTCCCCCCAAAACCCCTATTGTAAAAAACTAAGGACTCTAAATCTGATTTTCGGAAGAAGAGTTGGTGTCGGCTTCATTTTCATTATCTCTCTTCTTTCCTCATTTCTCCATTCACCCACCTTATTTTTCAAGTTTTTTTTTTTTTTTTGCTTAGGTTTATTTTGCTTTCTTCAAGGCCGAAAAAGACATATCTACAGGTTTTCGGCAACTCTCGATAGACACATGCGGTACAAGCAGATTCACAGGTAAAAAATTGTTTGGAGGAAAGTGGTGATTTTGTAAAAATCACTGCTTGCACCCCTTCCAGCAGCTTTTCTTAACACGTGCTAAATCACCAGACTCGATACCACCAGATCTTTTAAATCTGGCATTTATGGTTGAAAAGAGACAAGTGTGTTGTATTCACGAGCCGTATTTTGAAATCTACTGGAGTTGGTCCAAACTATAATTTTTCATTTTTCGCAACTATCTTATTGTTTTATTTTTTAGTTTCCTTATTATTAATTAAAATAAAAAAAAGAAAAGTTCATCTCTAGAACGTTTATCAGTAGATGTTGAGTCATCTCTTTCTATGAAGGGTTATGTTGAGTTTCTATTTTGGTAAATAGTGTTTTCTTTTAGACATTTGTCTGTATAGAGTATTAACAATTGTAAAGATCAGACTAACCACAAAATGAACTAGTGTACTGGTAGAGTTTTAAATACATTTTTTTGATTTATCATGTCATATTTAATATAAAGATATTTTATAATAGATTCCGTCATTAATGTAATTTTTTTTAATTAATGAATGATGACAATTTGATTTTTTTTAATTAATGAATAATGATAATTTCTTTTAAAAAAATAATAATACAAGACTTAGAAAAGACCAAACACCATGCAATAATCCAAGTTTTCGTTAAAAAAGAAATTTGTGGTGGGTTTTGTGGGGTCGCTTTGCGGGTGATGAAGAATAGATCACGTGAATTGTGGTGGCCGGTTTTTAGTAGTGGAAGACAACCTATGATTCTCTACAAAAACGGACTGTTCCGCAGAGTGGGACTGGTTCCGTGATTGTCGTTGTGCTTAATGGGGTTGCTTGATATTTTTCTACTTTCCTTTAATTACTCGACACGTGGCATTTTGAGCTGCTGGGACCAATACTGAGCTGTATTCCTACTATCCTATTCCCAAATCCCAACTGCTTTTTCTTGACAACGATTGGGGTTTGGCATCATTTTATTTGTTTGCGTTTCATAAACGGCACCGACGAGGGTGTAAATAGGTTCGGTTTGGTCCGAGGTGATATTCCATCATTTTCAGGGATCGGATGGGATCGGGTCGTACATTTCAAGAAACTAGATTGAATCGGTAATTATCGGATCTGGTTCGTTCGGTACAACTTAATTAATTTTTATTTTTTAAATAAATTAATATTTTTTTAAATTATTAAATTAAGATTAAGTAAATTATTATTGTGAATTATGTAACTAACTCATTAAAAAAATATTTTACTATAATTATATCTATGATATTGATAGTTACTACTTATTAACTTAGACTTTATTCTTAAGTATGCATAATTATTAATAATGCCATTCATTTTATATATGGATAATGAATATAAAATAATTTCATTGTACATAGAATATGTACAATGAAACTTAGGTATTTGAAAAAAATTATCTAATTATTTTAATTAAGTGTAAATAGTAGAATATTTATTAATGTATAATGTATTAACTATTTATATATAATGACATAAATTATCACATGATTTATAATTTATTATTAACTGATAACATATATTATTTTATATTTTATATGGTCAATAATAATAAATTAGATGAAAATGACCTCAATTTATATAATTACTATATACAAATAATATATTAAATTATTAAAAATATATTTATAAGGTTCGGTCCAATTCGATCTAGTTTGGTTCACAATTTGTAGATCTTGAGATTGGACCGAATGTCATCGATCCACATATTTTGAGACTGAGATCAATCGGTCTCAACTTTGGTCCAGTCTGATCGGTTTCTTCAATCCAGACTGACTGGCTTACAGCCTTGGTACTCACGCAATAAAAATTATCTTGACATGGCATCGTAATATCATAGGATTTATTGAAAGTTAAAAAAAAAAGTATATTCAAGTAAAAAAATTTGAAAATACCCAAAAAATAAAAAATCTAAAATTTTAAGTTTAATCTATTTCTTTGTGTTTATATTTTTAAATTTTTTAATAAATCACGTTGCACTACATGAGGGTCATGTTAAGAAGAGCATATGAGACATGAGTGGTAAGTTTCAAATGGCCAAAATTCCAAGTAGTATTATTCTAACAATAAAAATAATAATGACATGTATAGTTTTAAAGTGTTCAAATTCTCGTACATTTCTTTTGAAAAACTTAGAGACATTATTAAAGTGATTTTTTTTTCCTTTTGAGTAATAGGGTAGTCCACTTTTTTTTAAAATAATACGTAAGATTTACATATCCTAAAACTATTAAAATAATTTCATATATATATACACACAAACACACACACACACTATTCTTTAAACTTTAATCACTGTTTTGAAATTTGATGGTTGAGGTTTTTCTTTGAATTCAAGGAAAATTTAAGGTTTAGGATTTTAGAGAAAAGAAAACACAACATGTGGATCTTGCCCTATTTAAAACAAAATCAAATATAACTATAAATATTAGAACAATACTCTATTTTATCTTAAACCATTTTTTTTTTTATCGCTCGTCATATTTGCTGATGTGTCATATTTTAAGTGAATGTCATTTAAGTAATTGATATAAGAAGCCACTTGAAATATAACACACTATAAGTGTGATTGAGAATTATAAGATTTACGATAAATAGTAATATTGATCTAAAAATAACTTGAATAGAGATGGAGAGGGAAAATGTGTACACTCATGTTAAATTGGTTCATTTGCTTGCCATTTATAGAAGTCTTTTGCACTTCAAATGATATGATAATTATTTAGATTTATACTTATTAGAGTTAACTTTTGGCCATTTTTTAGTTACATTTCTCATAAATGTACAAGTGTAATTAACAAAAAAAAAAAAAAAAATGAAAGAAAGAAAGGAAAAGGGAAAAAAACATCATAGAATGGGTCAAGGTGGAGAGGCCTCCAATATTCTCAAAAAAGGAAGCTGCAAGTGTGGACCTTTTGGAAAGTACTCTCAATGAAAAGGAGACAAAAGGAAGGCAGGCAAAATGAGTGGAGTAATGTTTTTTGAAGTACATAAAACTAGTTAAAATGTTAAATACCTTTTGAAAACCTTAATGCCTTGACCATGTGCTTGTCCACAAACCTACATTATTTATAATATATTAAATAATGTATTATAATATATTACAAAATTTATATATTATCATTTCATTTCATCACATTGGGTTGATGCAATATTTTTCAATCCAATATTGTCTAGATTATTGAGAAATGATATTTGCAGTATTTAAGCGTGTAAGTCTCGCATATCCCATTTGAAAAAAGTAGATAAATACGAGACTTACATGATACATTATTTTTTTAATAGTGAACTCTAAATTTTTTTCAAAATAAATACGTAGAACTTACACATTTTTAATTTATATGTAGCATTACTTATAATTATCATATAAACTTTCTTTTATAATAATCTCAAGAGTTGATCGAAATATCACATTCTCACAATAGATGGTAGGAGTGACGTGGAGGTGATTGAGAATATGACGTTTTGCTGAAATAATTGATCTAAACATTTCTTTCCATAACTTTCAAATGAATCAACATTTTTCTAATTCTTAGAGAATTTTATCGAGTGAATTTCTTTGAGTTCTAATAATTCATTGATAAGGATTTTTCTATATTAACATTTTTCAATTTCGAATATTCATTATTCAACTAATTTGGCATTGAGGTGGAAAAACTCTTACAATTAAGTTTCAAGACAATAGTTGGGATTTGAAGAAATCCACCTATATAGAGCATTCCAAACATTTTACAGAATATTAGTTCTATAAGAGCTATTCTATTTGTAAGATAGTGTTTAGAGCATATCACCTACATTATTTACATGATAAAATTTAATTTGTAATATTCAAGTTTTAAACTTTTTTTTTATAAATTAAATTATCATGTAAGCAATTTACTGGATAAATATTATCGACACTGACTTTAAATAGAATTCTCCATTCTAGAATATATAACTCCAAAACTTTCGTATTAAAATTTCATGAGATGAGACAAATGGCCGGAGAACTATCTTTAGAATATGAAATTGAACGGCACTGCAGCCACCGATGAAATGTTTCGAGAAAATGTCCCGATAAGTGTATTTCTCTTTTTTGTTTTTTTTTTCATTTATTTTTTAATTATCATAAATATTAAAAAAAATACAACATAACTAAATAATAATTCTTTAATCACTAAGTAAAAAAAAAAAAAAACTGTTGGGGCTATGTTGGGACCTAACTCTTGACGGATATAGCATTTTTTTATGAAATTTATTCTCTGACATTGTCAGGCACAAACAAATTTACAATATTAAAAATTTGAATTAAAAAACAAAAAGGGTTTGACGCGAATCTTTGAAAGAAACATCAAATTTTTTGCATGATCATTGATGACAAACCCTTTCATGTGCAGGAAACCAAGGTGGGGTTGGACTTCTTTGGACACAGGTTGAAGCAGACTTTGGCAAAAAGGAAGAACTTTCTTGCATGTTAGTTTGGGCTTGAAAATACAAGTCAACCTCCATAAATTACTGCCGAAGACTGTTAATCCAAATAGACCACAGTTTCGCATGTCAAGCCTTTAATCATGGCTGAAGTCTTGGGTCTATTTTCTTTTATCTCTTTTTTTCTTACCTGCTTATAATCATAGTGCTAGATATTACTTTTCATAACACACACAATGGTCAAGAGCTGTAAATTGGAAATGAATCTTAGAGGCTAATGGGACCAAAACTTTTCAATTATTTCATGTAATATACATTATGTGGAAAAGGGATATAATAGTCTTTAGCCAATTTTAGTTAGCTTAAGTCACATTACACGCATATCGTAATCTTTTATCTCATTGTGCTGACGTGACATTATTTCTATTTATGAGATCAATTCTCTATACTACGTTTTCATTTTATTTTTATCTTATTGTGTTGATGTGATATTAGTCATAACCATTGGATTAATTCTCTCAATTTTATAGAAACAAAAAAAACTCGATTTATGAATAGTGTCACATCAAGATAATGAGAAATAAATAAAATACATAACGCAATTGATATTATATTAATGATCCGATTATCAACATCTTGATTGGGATTGTTTAAAGTTCTTCGATGCTTCCATCACTTCAAGATGGTATAACCTCAAAGTCAAGTACAAGGTTCAAACAAATTAATCATCTAAAGTTGCATGCTATTTTCCATCATACCGATCGGTCTAGAGGGATAACTATCAACAATATGACTTTGGGACTTCTGTTATCATCATTAATGTCCTTCTCCACCTAAATAGAAAATTTCAACTTCAGCTTCTACAGATGTCATTCAGTACTGACCTGAAGACTATTCTGCAATATTCTTCTGCGGGAAACTTTCAAATCTTTCTCATCAATTACTAGACACAAGGACAATGGTGAACTTCCAAAATACAAAAATTGGGGGCATTCCGAGAATCGAACTCGGGACCTCTCGCACCCAAAGCGAGAATCATACCACTAGACCAAATGCCCACTTGGCATCCTAGGATTAAATAAATTTGGTGACTAAACAAATAACTTCATCAATTTCCTGTGTATTTTGACAGAAATGGCTCGGGAAGGTTGGTTGCCTTCTTGTTTCTGGAGTCCTGATGCATAGCCTAGTTAACAGTGCAAATGGTTGTCACAAGACCAGATGGTGGGGAACTCAGATAAGTTATAGAAATTACCAAAAACATGTTCTTTTCTCTCAATCACATACCACAAAAGTGTCCTTAGAAAAGTTCAAATAAGCCTCATCCCACTATTATCATGATGATGTATATATCGACCCTTGAACTTGTCAGTTTAGAAAACAAGGATTGATCTAATGGTTGATGGAAACTGCCATCTGGCATAGTGGGATTGATGTTGAACATGTATATATTGGTGTAGCAAGACATACAAGTGACCCTTGCAAAATTACTCTCAATGCTTTTGCATGCTTTAAAAATATAAGTTCAGTTGTCAGTGCTCTTGTTCTGTTTTGTTTTCTGTTTGCAATCTTGTATTTTCTGTCGCATTGATAATTGTTGGGTGAAGTAGAAAGTTTTGGCACTGGTTTTGTTATCTCTCATTGCTTTTGCTCTCCAGTTAATTCCTTATTAATTCACCACCTGTGACATCAGTTTGCACAACAATTTGCACTAAATGCATCTCAATGATTAGTAGTGAATGATTTAATTCTAATTTTTTTTGTAAACATTAAAATTTAAAAGCCCACAAAAAACTCTTTCTTTTTTTTTTTTTTTTTTTTTTTTAAATGGACTAAATATGAAGTTAAAAGAAAAGCCCAAAGTTGCAAGCCCAGATCCGCTTCGACAAATTGGAGTTGAAATCAAATTAGAGCCTACACAAATCAGAGTTGGAGTTCAAGTCGAATTTAGTAGAATCTGACTCCGACTAAGTTGGTGCTCACCCCTAACCTCAACACAGATATATTATCAATCAGAAAATTGTCTCTTCTTACCAGAAACCAGGCAGATCGAGCAAGATCAATTAGTCATGAAAACACTGCACATATTACAAATTTCAAGCAGAGTTTACTCAACGATGAACAAATAGACTCCAAAAGGATTCCATTCTCGCATTTTTCTTTTTGTAGGGAAAGATTTTCATCTATTCAAGGCCAGCCACTAACAGCTTCACAATCACAACTTCAAATTGCCTATAAAACATAGAGACAACAAGTTCACCATCAGCTTGGAAATAAATAAATTCAGCAAAAAATTAATAAAAGCACTGATCATTAACTGAGATGCACTAATCTCCAACATGAATAATATCCACCTGTCCTTGATCGCCAGTAATTATAATTTATGCCCAAAGTTAGCCAAGTTGTTCCAGGGTTTTGGCACTGTTAGCAAATTTGGCACCGCTATTAAACCCCTCCAGCAAAAGAATCCGATCACGGCGGCTCTAATTTTTCAATTATCTATAGTTTTTACTAACACACTATTTTCTTCAGTCTATTTATTTGCTGTGGATCCTTTTTAATGATGCAAAAATGGGAGAACGTTTTAGACTAGAACTTTAACATTGTCTGAATTGCTAAAGTTGTTATATATGCTTGGAATTATATTTATACTTTTGCTTGAAAAACTAACGCACATTTTCAGGAGAAGTTTAAGTATTAATATAGGCTTCAAGTTCTACCAAGTATTTGTCATCATCAAAAAGAGAAAGATTGTTGAACCCAATGTTTCAAGTTTCGTGTAATTATAGATCTACATATGGATTTTGATAATAACAAATCAATTCAAGCAGAAAGAAATCTCAACCTCAAATTTTCTATACAAATGGAATTAAGCACATCAATGAACTAAGTATGAGTAAAAAAGGAATAAACTCACATTAAAACTCATATAGTAATATTGTACATCTTTTGAAAAATTTGAAATTAGGATTAATGTTCAAAATTAATATTTTATCATAAATCATTAAAATACATTTTCCACATGTGCATGAATATTTTGAAAATTTGAAAGATGATTGGTTGTCATTTTTCACATGTGTACGTTCTATTTGAATATTTTCAAAAGTCATTAATACTCTTTTTGACTTATGCAAAATGTATATGATTTTGTTTGAAAATTTTGAAAAGTAAATGATACTTATTTTGTCATGTGTGAAAAGTAAAAATATTAGCTTTGAAATTTTTGAAAAGTGAATGATGTTGTCTTTGACAATTGAAAAAAAAAACTTTTATTTGAATTTTTTGAAAAATGAATGATGTTGTCTTTGACATGTGAAATTTGAATATGAAGTTTCTTATACCTATAAATAGATCATTTAGTAGCTTCAAATTCACAACACCAAGAGCATACGCATATCTTTGCAAGTTTTGCAACATTCATTCAAAGTTTTCAATCTCTCTTTTCTAAGTATTGAGCCTTAAACCTTGTTCATTTTGAGAGAGATATAGTTTGTGTTGTATTGTTCTTATTTCACTTATTAAGGAGTGTTCTCTGATAATCTACCCACTATCAGCTCTTGTATCAGTAAAATGGTGTGTATAACCCTTGTGCGTGTAGAAAGTGTTCTATACAGGGAATAGTTGAATCACCACGTGTAAGATGATTGCAAGTGAGGATGGTGTTCTACACGGATCCTTTGTAGCAGTGTTATTTAAAGGTGTAATAGGTTTCTATTTCCACCTGAAAGAGGTTGAATAGTGAATTTAGGGATTCTCAAAGGTAGCTTGAGGCGAGGAAGTAGGTAGTGGGGCCGAACCTAGTTAAAATACTGAGTTTGCTTCTCTCCTACTCTTTATATTTATTGCTGCTTTGTATTTTGTTTATATTTTATATTGTGTATTTGATTCCTAATTGTTAATTTTTAAATACAACCCAATTCACCCCCCTCTTGTGTTAGTCATCTGGGTAACAATTAATTGTTAAACCTAAGGTTTCAAGTTTCGTGTAATTATATATCTACATATGGATTTTGATGATAACAAATGAATTCAAGCATAAAGAAGTTTCAACCTCAAGTTTTCTATACAAATGGAGTTAAGCACATCAATGAACTAAACATGAGTAAGAAGGGAACAAACTCACATTAAAACTCATAGAGTAATGTTGTACATCTCTTGAAAATTTTGAAATTAGGACTAAGACTCAAAATTAATATTTTATCATAAAGTATTAAAATACATTTTTTCACATGTGCATGAATATTTTGAAAATTAATGTGACGCCCCCAACTCCCACGTACGGACACATGGAAATTGAGACGTCGGGATGATGACAACACGGGTCACACATCCCATCGCCAAGTGCCAAGTGTGTGAACATGCAACATATGTACAAATAAACCACGTAGTGGATAATAAAGTCTTACAACTAAGTACCAGAATTTTGTTTAAATACAAACTGACTTAAAACCCACGTAATAAAATATTACAAGTTTCAACATTGTTTCAAATACCAATTACATAACATAAAAACAAGTAAAGATAACTTCCGACATAAAACAACTCAAAGTCAAAACTCTGGCGGAGTCGCCTCCTCGAGCTCAACCTTCTCCTCCTTAACCTCTACATCAAAATCTACGGTATCAAAAATGGTGCCGCAGGTAAGTAACAAACCAAACAAACCTCAAGATAAAAATATATCCATGCCACAACAACATGCATGAACATGATGCCATATGCATATGTCCCAAAAATCAACATTTTCCACGCACGCCAAAAATCCTATTTTGGTCCAAAACATTTCCTTTAAATATATCCTCGCCATTATCTCAGATAATGGCCCAAAAATCAATCTCACCATTTTCTCAAAAATGGCCCATTAATCAAACCATCAGAGCAATGTAGGCGGGAATCGCAGGCGGGGCTCTATCACTATCCCTGTTCACCACCATCCCTACACGTGCACCGTAGGCGGGAATCACAGGCGGGACTCTACCACCATCCCTGCTTACCACCATCCCTACGCCACGTGCACTGTAGGCGGGAATCGCAGATGAGACTCTACCACCATCCCTGCTTACCACTATCTCTACACGAGCCTCTGACTCAACTAGTCAATCCAATCGTTTAAATATACCAAAAATCATTTCTTGCTTAAAAACCTAGTTTTCAATTTCCAATACATGTACATGCATGCAATTACACGAAAACCCAATTTTCATTTTACAAACATGAACATGCGTGCACTATGCAATGTATGACATGAAACCAAATATCATCCAAATATAAGTAACTCCATCTTCAAATCCATTCGACCCTTGACTCCTCGGACTCAGTCTGGCAACTAACCAATCAAAATTTATTGTTAAAGCAAAAATATTTAAATTTAAAAGGAAGTTTGGAAAATACTTACAGCGCTATATAATAATTTCCGAAGGATCAACGAGTTGCAAACGACAAAGAAAAAACAATGTAACAATGTAAAAACACTGTGGCATTGGGTTGTAAAATACCAACTTTTGACTGGGGACAAACTAAGGCTTGAGATTGATAGGAAATATCTTAGAGATGTTTATGAAGCTAGTAGAAGTGAGATTTGGCCGTGGGAAAGGCAAAAATGGCGGTGGAAGGCCAAAATATCCAAAACGGAAAGTGAGGTCGTGGGGGTTGCTCCGGCGACGGATTGGAGCTGTAAATGGGTGGTTTAGGACAGCAAGAAGTCGGTGATGAAGCTGTGAAGAGATGGTGGCCGGAGGAGGAATGACGGCGGCGGAATGGCCCAAAAATCGTGCAGCTTGGAGGAGCCCACGGTGGCTAAAGACGGCACAGGAGGGGCTAGAAATTTGTGGGTAGGTGCACCGGCTGGTGGGGACTGAATGGTGGCGGCGATGAGATGCACGGCGGCGAGCGGCGGTGGACTGGAGGAGAAGAAGGAAACTTCGTGAAGAGGGAAGGGAGAGTTCGCGCGGGGAGAGAGGAAACCGGGAGAAAAAGGAAAGAAAGAAAAAACGAAAGAAGAAAAAAGGGAAAAGAAAAGGGGAAGGAAAAAGAAAAAGGGAGAAAGAAAAATTGAAGGAAAGAAGCCAGATCCAGATCTTGGGTCAAGAGACCGATTCAACGAAAATAACTTTAAAAGTTATAAAACAAAGAAAATAATTTAAACACAACATATAGCTAAATTATAATAAATAACTAGTAAAAACTAACAACTTAATTTTAAATCCAAAAACAAACTAAAATAAATTAAATAGCAATTTAAACTCAAAACAATAATTAATATTAAGAAAGCTCTACAAAATAAATTTCACAACTAAATAAATCTAATTAAAATCCGATAATTTAAAATAAAAGAATCAATATTTTAAGTAAATTAAAATACTCATTCAGTGAAAATACACGTAAAAACAGGATATCACAATTAAATTTGAAAATTTGAAAGATGATTGATTGTCATGTTTCACATGTGCATAACATCATTAAAAGTTTGAATTTTCAAAATATTAAAGATGATTGATTGTCATCTTTCACATGTGCACGTTTTATTTGAATATTTTCAAAAGTGATTGATGCTCTTTTCGACTTATGCAAAAGGTAGATGATTTTGTTTGAAAATTTTGAAAAGTAAATAGTACTCATTTTGTCATATGCGAAAAGTAAAAAAATTAGGTTTGAAATTTTTGAAAAGTGAATGATGTTGTCTTTGACAATTGAAAAAAACAAACTTTTATTTGAATTTTTTGAAAAATGAATGATGTTGTCTTTGATATGTGAAATTTGAATATGAAGTTTCTTATGCCTATAAATAGATCATTTGATAGTTTCAAATTCACAACACCAAGAGCATATGCATATTATTGCAAGTTTTGCAAAATTTATTCAAATATTCAATCTTTCTTTTCTAAACATTAAGCCTTAAATCTTGTTCATTTTGAGAGATATAGTTTGCGTTATATTGTTCTTATTTCACTCATTGAGGAGTGTTCTCTGATAATCTACCCACTATCAGCTCTTGTATCAGTAAAATGATGTTTATAACCCTTGTGCCTGTAGAAGGTGTTGTACATAGGAAATAGTTGAATCACCACGTGTAAGGTGATTGCAAGTGTGGAGGGTGTTCTACATGGATCCTTTGTAACGGTGTTATTCAAAAGTATAATAGGTTTCTATTTCCACCTGATGGAGGTTGAATAGTGAATTTGGAGATTCTCAAGGGGTAGCTTAAGGCAAGGTCGTAGGCATTGGAACCGAATCTCGTTAACATACTGAGTTTGCTTCTCTCTTACCCTTACTCTTTATATTTATGTCTGTTATATTTTATTTATATTTTATATTGTGTATTTGATTCATAATTATTAATTTTTAAATATAACCCAATTCAGCCTTCTCTTGTGTTAGTCATTTGGGCAACAATTGGTTTCAGAGTAAGGGCTCTGTTATAAGATTAACTATCTTTTGAATTAAAATTTAATGGCTAACATTGCAGCTTCATTTGGTGAAAGTCAATCTAGCAGTCGGCTTACACTCTTTTGTGGAGACAGTTATTCATTCTGAAAAGTTAGAATGAAAATATTCCTTCAAGCTTAAGGTCGAGAAATCTAGAAATGCATAGTAAATAGACATTATATCCCAATAAAAATGGTTGATAGAGTAAACGTAAAAAAAGAATAAGAAGAGTTTGATCATGAAGACAATATAATTTATACATTGAATTTAATTGCTATAAATTTCTTATATAATGTTATCAATGGAAATAAGTTCAATAGAATAAGTACTTGCATTACAGTAATAGAAATTTAGGATAACTTGGAAGTTACTTATGAAAGAATTTCGCAAGTCAATGAATCAAAAATTTATATTTTTACTCATGAATATGAAATGTTTAAGATGAATGATAATCTATTTCTAGTATGTACACTCGTTTTACTAATATTATAAACAGTTTGATAGCTTTTGGTAAAATTTATTTCAAGGTAAAGATAGTAAGAAAAGTTCTAAACTCTGTACCAAAATGCTGGGAATCAAAAGTGACAGAGATTCTTGAAGTTAGAGACCTAAAAAATCTCGAAATGAATGAACTCATTGGGTCACTTACTACCCATGAGTACATATTGAAAAGAGGTGAAGAAGAATGAAAGCCAAAAAAGAGCTTGACACTTAAAGCTGTTCCTTATGAAAGTGAAAGTGATGAAAATGAGAAAAGTGATGACAAAGATGAAGAAGTTGCGATGATAACAAGAAGAATTAAGAGGTTCTTAAAGAAAAATAAAACTCATTTGAGGAAATCTTTTAAAAAATTTTTCAAGAAAGATCCAAGGAAAAATGACTCTTTAATTTGTTATAAATGCAATAAGTCTGGACATACTAAGGCAGATTGTTCTATGCTAAAGAAAGATCTAAACAAGGGCAAGAAAGCAATGAAAACTATATAAGATGATGATTCAAGTAACTTAGATAGTGAAGCAAAGTAATGAAGAATCAACAAATATTTGTCTTAGGACTAAAGATGACCTTGAAGTAACAAATTGTGATAATATTGAAGATCTTTCATATGAAAAATTGTAAAATGTTTTGGAAGAGGTATATAAGGAACTTGAAAATTGCTATCAACTATACTACTTTGAAAAAGAAAAATTCTTCTTTAACAAACGAAATTAATGTTTTAAGAAAAGAAAATATCGTTTTGAAAGATAAAAATCTTGAATTGAAGAAGAAAATAACTGATTTAGAAAATATTGTTGAAAACTTTACAAATGGAAAAAGAAATTTTGAAAAACTTCTTGGTAGTCAAAGCTGTCTTATCAATGCTTGTGATATATGTCAAAACAAAAATACTAACCTTAGAAAAACTTTTTTGATAATCCTTCTACATCAAAATCCAGTATTCAAATTTTTTTTCATAAAAGTAATTTTGTCAAAGAAAGATATAATTACAATCACTCATGTTCTTCATATATGCTACATGTTATTTGCAATTTTTGTAATAGAAATTGTCATAATTATCATGCTTGTCGGTTTTTAGATAGTAGATGTTTAAGACATATGACGAGGGACAAGATTAAGTTCTTTGATCTTAGATCTAAAGAAGAAGGACACGTGACATTTGGAGACAACTCGAAAGGGAAGATCATGGGAATATGTAAAATTGTTAATAAATCTTCTCTCATAATTGAAAATGTTCTACTTATTAAAAGTTTAAAGCATAATCTTTTGAGCATAAGTCAATTATGTGATAAAAGATTTGCAGTTACTTTCAAAATTGATAAATGCATTATTTTGAATAATCATAATTGTAATGTTTGTTTTATTACTTTTAGAAGCAAAAATGATTATACAATCGAATTTGAAGAAATTGTCTCACAAGATGCTATTTGTTTTTAACTCAAAATGAAACTAGTTGGTTATAGCATAGAAGACTAGGTCATGCCAACATGAATTTATTTCCAAATTTTCAAAAATTGATCTTGTGAGAGGTTTATCAAAGGCAAATTTTCTTAAAGACAAAATTTATAATGCATGTCAATTTGGTAAACAAACAAAAACTTTTTTTAAAATCAAGAAACATATTTCTACTCTAGACCAATGCAACTGATACACATAGATCTTTTTGGACCAAATAGAGTTGCAAGTGTATAAAAAAAATATTATGCATTTGTTATTGTTGATGATTTCTCTAGATATACTTGGGTCATTTTTGTTGCGCATAAAGATGAGGCACATAATACCTTTACCAAGTTATGCAAGAGAATTCAAAATGAAAATGATTATACTATTTCAAGTATCCGAAGTGATAAGGGAAAATAATTTGTTAATAAAAATATTAAAACTTTTTGTGATAAAAATGGTTTTATGCATAATTTCTCTGTTCTTCGAACTTCTCAACAAAATAAGGTAGTAGAGAGAAAAATAGACTTTTTCAAAAGATGACAAGAACAATACTCAATGAGAACAATTTGCCTAATTATTTTTGGGCCGAAACGGTAAGTACTGCATGTTATGTTATAAATAGAGTTATACTAAAATCAAAACTACATAAAACCCCCTATGAGCTCTGGAATGAGAAAAAGCCCAACATTGGTTACTTTCATGTATTTTGATGCAAATGTTTTATTTTGAATGATAGGGATAATTTAGGCAAGTTTCATGCAAAATCTGATGAATGTATCTTTCTCAGGTATTCTATTAATAGCAAAGCTTATAGAGTATTCAATAAAAAGACTTTGAGTGTACAAGAATCTATGCATGTAGTATTTTATGAATCTAATTCTTTACTCTCCAAGAAATCCTTTGATGAAGAAATATGAGGTATAAATAATATGGAAAGTCTAATCTCAACAAAGAGAACACAATAGAGGAAGTCCAACATGGAGACATCAAGAAAGATCATCAAAATTTAATACAAGATGCAACCAAATAGTGTAAATTTATGAAATATCATCTAGTGGAACAAATTCTAAGAGAACCTTCATGAAGTGTAAGTATTCGATCATTTCTTAGAAATATTTGCAATCATAATGCTTTTCTAACTCAGATTGAACCCAAAAATATTGATGAAACATTTGTTGATGAATCTTGAATTCTAATTATGCTAGAAGAGCTAAATCAATTTGAAAGAAATGATATTTGGATACTTGTTCCTATACCCAAAAATTATACTATTATTGGAACAAAATGGGTTTCTAGAAACAAGAAAGATGAGTCCGGAGTCATTAGTAGAAATAAAGCTCGACTTATACCTAAGGTTTCAATCAAGAAGAAGTTATCGATTATGATGAGACATATGCACCAGTCGCAAGATTAGAAACTATTCGAATGCTACTTTCTTATGCTTGTTATAAAGATTTCAAAAATTTTCAAAGGGATGTTAAAAGTATTTTCTTAAATGGTTTTATAAATGAAGACGTATATGTTGAGCAACGTCTAGGTTTTGAAAATCATATTTCTTCAAATCATGTTTTCAAACTCACAAAAGCACTATATGGACTCAAACAAGCTCCTAGAGCTTGGTACGAGAGACTCAGTAATTTCTTGATTGAAAAAGGTTTTTCAAGAAAAAAAATTGACACAACTCTTTTCATTAAATACGAAAATGATGATATTCTTTTGATTCAGATTTATGTTGATGATATAATATTTGGTACTACTAATGAAAATTTGTGCTAAGTTTTTGCTAAGAGTATGAAGGAAGAATTTGAAATGAGTATGATGAGAGAACTTACATTCTTTCTCAGATTGCAAATCAAGCAAGCAAAAAGTGAAACATTCATCAATAAATTAAAATATATTAAAGAATTACTCAAAAATTTTGGGATGGAAGGTGTTAAGAAAATTGGAACATTAATGAACCCATCCACTAAATTTGATAAGGATAAAACCTGTAAGCCATTTGACTAGAAGGCATATCGAGATATGATTGGTAACTTATTATATTTAACAACTAGTAGACCAGATATTATGTTCAGTGTGTGCTTATGTGCACGTTTTCAATCATCTCTAAAAGAATATTATTTGCTTGCAGTTAAGTACATTCTTAGATATCTTAGGGGTACAATTGACATAGGGTTGTGGTATCCTAAGCACACATCTTTTAATCTAATTAGCTACATAGATATAGATTATGCTAGTTGTAAAATTGATCGAAAAAGTACTAGTGAAACATGTCATTACTTAGGTCATGCACTAGTTTCATGGTTTAGTAAAAAATAAAATTTTGTTGCATTATCTACTACTGAGACAGAATATGTTGCAGCGGGTAGTTGTTGTGCTCAAGTTTTTTACATGAAGCAACATCTTGAAAATTTTAAACTCATATATAATCACATTCCAATCAAATGTGATAATACAAGTGTTATAAATTTTTCAAAGAATTCAATACAACATTCTAGAACTAAGCATATTGAAATTAGATATCATTTTTTTTGAGATCATGTGCAAAAGGGTGATATAGTACTAAAGTTCACAAACACACATGATCAGTTAGTAGACATTTTTACAAAACCTTTGCAAGAAGATAGACTATGTATGATTAGAAGAAAAATAGGTATGATGCATGCTATGAAAATCTCTTAAAAGATAGACCAACGTCAATAAAAATAGAGAGAGAATTTTATTAATACTTTTACATAAACTTGAGGTTTTTGGCCTCATGTTTGAGACGCCCATTTTTTTCGTACAATATCATGTCATTCCTATTTATGGGAACTGGTAAGCGAAATGAAGAATCTAATAGGGATTTCAACTGTTTATTTTTCTGCCGAATGATTCATTTTCTTGTGTGAGACTCTTGAACAATTCGCCGAAGGACAATAATTTGTTTATTAAGCTTTTTAACCTCGTGGTTTCTGACTTGTAGCCGCTGTGAAAAGGCAACTATAGAGGAGGAGTAGCGAGTCCCGAGACTCACCAAGTCGTAGATAGCGTCGGAGTTTGACTTATTGACCAAATTATTATTTTCTTGCTGCGCACCAATGGCAACTGCCGAAAGAACAGGAGATTGAGGTGTAGAATACCTTATAGATGGATCTATAGGAATGTTAGAAGAATGAGCCATTGAGAAAAGAATTGAAAACTTAAAAGCGAGAATGTTGAAGAAATGCATATGAGTGTTATAGAGATGAGAAGAAGATTTTATGCGAATTGGATGAACTTTAAGATTGATTTTATAGAGATAGCATAAAAAACAAGACAAGCTATCATCTCTTCAAATCTTATTTAGTCAAAAAATACAATATATGCTGGACACATATTGTCAAATCTTATTTAGTCAGAAACGATGAACCTCTGCTATTATCTGCCGATGTTGACCTTGTATCTGAACTCTCTCTCATTCCAGCTCCTCTATTCATGGTTACAGATCATGAGCATACCAGTCTGCACATTTGTTCACTCATTGTTTTCTTGCTTTAACCTCTTATTTTTTCTATCATTTTTAGCAAGCTTCTGTCGTAACTCAGATATTTAGTTGTTAAGATGATCAATCTCACTCACCCTCGCCATTAACCTCTGAGACATGGTCGTAACAGATGCAGTATATTGAGTACTGAGCATTCTCGATTTTGCAACAATCTCAGAATCAGTCCTACTAGAAAAATGGATCTCTGCTCCTATCATGGTATTGATGACCTCATGAGAGAAGATTGGTAGTTAATGCGTAAAGGGTTCCTGATCCAAGTCTAAAACATTAATAGAAGATAATTGCTCGGCCATACTATCGTTATGGAAAAACTGAACCCAGGTCAAGGAGCAATGTGATTTTTTGGTATCTGATGGGTGAAAATGATCAGTTTTTTTTATAGAAACTCGGAGCCCTCAATCCCTTTTGTCAACAATATCAGGCGATTTTTTAAATCTCTAGCCACACTAAATTCATAGAGTTAGGTCTCTTGTTGCCTAGATGACTAACACAAGAGTGGGTAAATTGGGTTGTATTTAAAAATTAACAATTATGAATCAAATACACAATATAAAATATAAACAAAATATGAAATATCGATAAATATAAAAAGTAAGGATAAGAGAGAAGCAAACTCAAAATGTTAACGAGGTTTGGCCCCGTTGCCTACGTCCTCGTCTCAAGCTACCCATTGAGCATTCTCAAATTCACTATTCAACCTTCTTCAGGTGGAGATAGAAACCTATTACACATTTTAACAACACTGTTACAAAGGATCCGTGTAGAACACCCTCCACAGTTGCAATCACCCTAGACATGGTGATTCAACTATTCTCTGTGCAAAACACTTTCTACATGCACAAGGATTATACACATTGTTTTACTGATGCAAGAGATGATAGTGGGTAGATTATCAGAGAACACTCCTCAATAAGTGAAATAAGAACAATACAGCGCAAACTATATATCTCTCAAAATGAA
This sequence comes from Carya cathayensis, assembly GCA_011037825.1. NCBI lineage: Eukaryota > Viridiplantae > Streptophyta > Magnoliopsida > Fagales > Juglandaceae > Carya > Carya cathayensis. The sequence continues at coordinate 537,429 of QGSO01000262.1, forward strand.
CAAAGTTTAAGGCTCAATACTTAGAAAAGAGAGATTGAAAGGTTTGAATGAATTTTGCAAAACTTGCAATGATATGCATATGCTCTTAGTGTTGTAAATTTGAAGCTATCAAATGATCTATTTATAGGTATAAAAAACTTCATATTCAAATTTCAAATGTCAAAGACAACATTATTCATTTTTCAAAAAATTCAAATAAAAGTTTTTTTTCAATTGTCAAGACAACATCATTCACTTTTAAAACATTTCAAACCTAATCTTTTTACTTTTTACTTTTCCCATATGAGAGATAAAGGAATCATATTCCACACTGCAGCAATTTAATGGCTACTCTGGAGGCCTCTCCAACTAGCAAGAAAATCCACCGTCCTCCAGGACATTACCCATGCATATATGGTCTTGCTAAAATTCTCATTCCATAAGACCCTGGCCTCACAATGATGTAATAAGTAATCCAACAGTTCACGATTTTTTTTTGCACATAGCACCAATCCATAACAATAAACCCACACTTTCTAAAGTTGTTCATGCCTCATGGTTAGGATTTTTCTAAGATAAGCAGTCCAAACAAATAAGGTAACCTTGAAAAGCACCTTGCTCCTCCATATGCATTTCCAAGGAAAAGAAATGGGGGTCTGACAAGTTGAAACCTTGTCCAGGGATCAAACAGTGAATGTCCCATTCCTAGAATGTATACAAATCATCTTATCAACCTCAACACACAAGTTCTTGAAGTTTACAGCAAGCTGAAAAGCTTGGACATAACACCAATTTCCCAATCCTGTGGTGCTCTAATAAAACAAACATTCAATTGTAAGAGACAATAGGAATGTCCGAAATCTAGAATAGGGCAAATCCAAGGCCTCTGGATCATACGCAATCTGGAATAGGGCAATAAACGCAATCTTGAGGGCCTTATCGCCACACCACATGTCATGCCAAAATCTAACCCTGGATCCCTCTCCAACCAAAATCTGTAAAGACAAGCAAAACCCCTTCCACCATTCCTAATATCTTCCCACAATCCCACACCATGCGTGCCTCTCATAACCCCCCCAAAATATTCTATAAATTACTTTTCTTGGGCCATGGAAAGAAGGAGAGAGTAGGGAGACTGTGCTGGGCTATGAAACAATAGTTTGAAAAAGCCATTCATGAATTAAAAACTGTTATCTGTAGGAGAATTCTCCTATTGCATGACATCTTGGAAATTTGGAACATGACCCTAATGTACATTCGTTTTGACAGACACCAAACACCAAGAGAGACAAGGAATCCACCATCGCTAACCTTAGAAGTGTGCAAAATTATAATGGTGGATTAAGTTTTTTCAAGAAGATGATAAACATCAAAATTTTCACAATTTTTTTTTTCATATATATCTATATATATCATAAACAAAACAAACAGTTGAACACAGATAAAATAGATCAGTTTTATTATCTAAATTCTTAAAGACATTTAGAACTGCTTCTAAGCCCCTAAAACTGGATTGTTATGTTCAACACCCTGGTGTCTGACTCAACCCATTCCTTTTGTTAGTGCCTTCAAAGTATGGAATAGGAGAATTTATTTCACATATTTTTAAACATTTTTTTCAATGTTGACTTGCTTCAGTGACAAGGGCCTTATTTTCTAGTATTCCTAACAATCCAACACCATTTCAACAAAAACATATCTCACATGATGTGATAATTGCAATATTACTTGTAATGAGAATTTTATTGAAAATAGGCGAAGCCAAGTACACAGACATATACAAGAGCCACCCCTAGGCATGACTGTCTAAAGTTACAAGAAAATCATGTAAGTTCATGCCATTTTTTTTATAAGTAAAAATATTATGTATATTAATGTCAATTGGACTTACCAAGTACACTAGGCATATACAACAAACACCTAGCCCATACTAGAGAGCACCTAATGACCAATAATCCCATGAAAATTTGAAATCTATCCAAAATACACCAAGTCCGAATGGGAACAGAACACACCTCCCAAACCCCAACCCCTTATTTCCCATAAGACTAATACTCCACCCTACCAGGATTTCTTCCCTCTACGAGGATTGCTTCCCTCTACAAGGATTGCTTCATAATGTATTCCCTTTAGTCTTCCCTCTACTTGAATTACCTCCCATAGCGTCATAGTTGATTGACGAAGAAAGACGCTTTAACTCTTTGCTTTTCTTAAATCTTGATTTGGTTTCAAGTGAGTGGCCCCGCCTCAATCGTCGTGAGTAGTGCTTTAAATTGGTCTTCATATACTGCTGAATCTTGTTAACCTTATGCAAAATGCAATCAGATGATGAACCTGCTATATTGTTTATCGGAGGAAGAGATACCAGGGGAACAACATTTTCCCTAGACATAGCTCCCAACTGCACTCTCGACCCTAAACATTCCTTCTCACAAGGCACCAACGACAAACCCATACTTTCCTCCCCACCATCTCCTACATTCAAATCCCGATTCTCCTCAATAGCTATATTGTTGCTATCCATTGTTGTTGTCACCATTGGAGGTTCCTTTACCTCTAGCGTATGTGCCGTCGTTCCATCAACAAGGACATTGCTTGTAGGTGCGCCACCCCTCGACGACCCTTTTTGTGCCACTTCGTCAAACCCTACGTTCATACCATTAAAATCTATTACAATCGACCAATGGAATAAAGCATGAAGAAAAATAATTCTAAACTCGTTCATTGTCCGTTCACGATCCTCAAAACTTCGACCGTTGCTTTCCATCCATACGCACCACCATAGGCATGTCAGTATCATCTTCCATATAGCTGCAATTTGAGAATTACCCCAGAGGCCTTGCCAGCTAGCCAAACCTCTTAACACCAGCAAACATGTTCATCTTTTGGAACCCAAACCTCTTTTTTGTTTTTAATAAGTAGAAACCAAAACCACTTTATGTGCATGGGTTTCAAAAATCATTCAAGTAATGCCTACTGGACTTCCTGGGAGTGGTTCCATGTAAAATGCTCGATATGTTGATCCCATGAGTTCTTTTCCATTTGGAAAAATTAGATGTAGCAGAAATCTGACTCATCATTCATTGTTTCCCATTATTTGATTTCATGCATAGGAGAGGATCATGGTTGGGACAGGAGACAGAATCCTAGAATTAGTACATATATATTAGGTTTTGAAAGGATGCATAAAGTCATCTTTAAGTTTACCTAAAAGCCTCACTATAACTTCACTCCTAGGCTTTTGATCATGTCAATTTGGTTTTAGTGAGAAGTGGTGTTCATGGATTAAATATTGCATTTCGATGGCCAGATTTTCTATATTGGTGTTTCAATAGCTCTCGTGGATTGAGGCAAGAAGATCATTTATCCCATTTCCTTTTTTTTTTTTTTAGTCATGGATTTTTTGAGTCGTATGATTGGAGCGGCTGTGGAAGGGAGTATTTTGTTGGGATTTATGGTGGGTGATGAGTCTCGGGGCAACATTACTGTTTCTCATTTACTTTTTGTAGATGACACTTCAATTCTTTGTGATTCTAATCAAAATTATCTCTGTGCTTTGAGAGCCTTATTGATATGCTTCGAAGCCATTTCTGGACTTACAATTAATTTATCTAAGTTTGAAATTGTTTCGGTGGGTACGATCAGGAATATTTTGGATCTGGCCAATATTCTGGGATGTAAAGTAGCTTCACTACCTATGAGATATCAACATTTTTTTTTATTGGACTACCTTTGGGTGCTCCTCACAAATCTGTTTCTATTTGGGATGGGGTGATTGAGAAGATCGGGAGGAGGTTAGCTGGTTGGAAAAAGCTATATTTTTCAAAAGGGGGAAGAGTATGTTGTCTAATATTACTACATATTTCCATTCCCTTTTTCCTTTGACTTCAGGGGTTGCTAAAAGATTCGAGATGATTTTCTAGAATTTCTTGTGGGATGGTAATGGAGAGGAAAGAAAGTTTCATTTGATGAGTTGGAATAAGGTTTGTCTTCCGGTTGCTAGTGGAGGTTTGTGAGTGCGGAATTTAAAACTTTTCAACAAAGCTCTTCTTGGGAAATGGCTTTGGAGGTATATTAATGAGAGGAATGCTTTTTGGAGACATGTTGTGGATGTTAAATATGGGAGGATGTGGGGGAGTTGGCATACGTATGAAGGAAGAAGGGTGTATGGAGTGGGTTTGTGGTAAACCATTTGGAAGGGATGCGGGGATTTTGTCAAAAGTATTAATTTAAAGTGGGGGATGAGACAAAGATTAATTTTTGGCATGATATATGGTGTGGGGATTTAGCTCTTAAATAGATGTATCCTAATCTTTTTAGGATTGCTAGAGATAAAGGGGCTGCAGTGGTTGATTCTTAATGATATGTTTCATTGGACTGTGGAATTCACCAGGAATTCATCAGAGATGTGCAGGTTTGGGAAGTAGTGAAATTTCTAATTTCATTGGAAGCTTGATCAGAACAGGGAGGATTGTCTGAAGTGGGTGCCTGCAGAAAATTCCAGATTCTCTGTGAGTTCTTTTTACAAGGTGTTAACCAATCATGTTGTTAAAGATTATCCCTAAAAATGTATTTGGAGAGCTAAGGTGCCTATCAAGGTTGCATTTTCTGTTAGCTGGTGTCTCTTGGGAAAAATTAACCATAGATAATTTAGGAGATGTTCATTGGTGGTTGATTGATGTTATATGTGTAAGAAGGATGGAGAATCTATTGACCATCTTTTCCTTCATTGTGAGGTGGCGAAGATGCTGTGGAATGAGATTTTTGCTAGGGTGGGTATTGCTTGGGTGATGCCTATGCATGTGGTGGACTTCTTTGCTTGCTGGCAGAGTCTTGGGAGAAGTAGAAGCAGTGCAGTAGTGTGGAGAATGATCCTCTTGTGCTTTTGGTTGGAGAGGAGCGGGAGGTGCTTTGAAGATGGTGAACGCTTTATGGGGAAAATTAGGGAGTTTTTCTTTAGTACTCTAAGTTTTTTGGTGAAGAATCTAGTTCGTAATGGGAATATTTGTAATGTGTCATTTTAGTTGTATTATATTCTAGTTTGTATTTAGGTGTACTCATTTGTATACATCCTGTCTACTTGAGCTATGCCTATTTGCTTGGAATAAAATTCTCTATTAATTATAAAAAAAAACATCACTACTAATAGAGCTTTGAAAGAAACACTACTAATAGAAATCCCAAGGGGTCTCACTCCCTTCAAGAATCAAGGTTTAATACTTCATGGGTGCAAATAATCCTTTAGAGCCACACCCCCTGGTGAAAAGCTAGCGATTTAACCAATTCTGTATAGGAAAACTTTTGAGAGTGTAGTATACGGGACCTAAGTTTATTTTGTGGGGGTGGGTTTAAAGAGCCCTGCCTTAAGAGAGGTTCCCCACATAAAAAAAAGAAAGAAAGAAAAAGAAATCCCTTCAGCTTCGGCTATAGCATCCACCATCTCAAAGCCCATCTGAATAGAATTCCCTCGTATCTAAAGTTCAAAGGCCAACACACATAGCTCTAGCGCACTAACACTCATTAAACAAACTCGATCCCAAATATCAAGTCATAAAATTGATAATGGTTCTGTTAATAAATAATAATAAAAATTCCCCAAAAGTATATTGAACTCTGTCAAAAATTCCTAAAAGTGACTGACAGCAGCGTTTAAGAGATGGTGTTTTACAAGATTTTGTGAAAACATTGGAAATGTAGGAATGGATAAAGCTTTTAAGAGATGTTTTATTAAATTTGAGAAAGTGATGGTTTATATTGAAAATATGTGATATATTTCTTTGATTATATGAAATTTCTTTTTGATAAGTAAATAAAAACTCAAGAAAAAATGGGATTAAAATTTTATTATTGTTTTCATCATGGTTTATTAAAGATAGCCAAAGTAAGATGGTTTGATAAAAATTATTTTTATATATAAAACAATTTAAAAATATTAAAGCCTTCTTATCACATAACATTACTTTAGTTCCATGTTGAACACTGAAAACCAATTGCATGAATATCAAATGTTATAATATTTGCCTTTAGCGAGACTCTAGTCTAAAACATAAAATTTGACTAACAAGTTCCAAAATTTTACACCATCTCGCCAAAGTAGTAGCACGGTCGAGGGACTCTCACGCCAAACTCTTCTCGCTAAGGTGATGTGGTCGAAAAACTCTCCCACTAACCTAATACATAAAGGTAAAACGGTTTAGAGATCTCATGTTACACATTCTCACCAAAAGAGTAGCGTGGTCGTGGGACTCTCCCTCCAAGATCCTCTCGCCAAGGTGATGTAGTCGAGGAACTCTCCTAGTAACCTACAATCTAAAGCTACACGGTTGAGGTGGTTTCCCAGTACACTCCTCGCCTAAGACTGAGGTGGTTGAAGGATTCTCCTGCCACACTCCTCTCGCCAAGGTGATGTGGTCGTGAAACTCTCCCACTAACCCACCTATGAAGTTTTCTCATAAACAAAATAAAAGGAAGGAAACAAATGGAGACGAACAAATTACCGTGTACCTTGGTATGAAAACGCGAACATCACATAACTGTGAGGCATGAACAAATGGCTAGTAAGAGGAAGGAAATAAGAGAAGTAACATTATATCAAATCCGGTCAATTTCTTCTCGGCCTCAACTTTCTCCCTTTCCTCTATGCTCAGCTTTGTGCTTAGTTCTCACCACCCATCTTCAAGAGAAACCAGGTGAGAGACATAACTGGATTTGGGTTTCCTTAACTCTTCAAGCTTTGCTTTTGCCTGATCAAGACTGGTGGCCAAATCGTCTCACTCTTTCAAGGCCATTTCTACTCGAGCAACCAAGTTATCCCTCTCTTTTAAGGAAATTTTTACCCATATAGCTAGATCATCTCGTTCTTTGACAAAGGCTTCCATCTGGGCATCCAAATCATCTTGCTCTTTCATAGCTATTTCTACCTAGCTAAGGCGAGCAGCCAAGTCATCTCGCTCCTGCTCAACCACCTTTGCTTGATTTTGGCAAACGACAAGACCATCTCACTCCCTTACAATCGCCACCACTTGTTGACAGTAATGATAGGCGTTCGCTACGGAACTTGCCAGCGCTTCCCAAAGTGAATCAACTTGGGTGTGAAGAGAAGCCAAATCGCCATCAACCGTTCGGGAATGAGCCTTGAGTTGTGATAACTTGCTAGCCATTTGATCCTTCTCAGCACAAGCAGCGCAGACAGCACTGTGAGCCTGACCGATGAAAGATAGCATAGATTTTTTTTCTTCTTCTAGTTGTAACCGATCCTCCACCAAGTTGGTAGCAAGGCAGTCAACTCCTTGTAAAAAATGAAAGAAAGAAAGAAGGAGTAGAAAAAACTCTTAGTTAGAAAAATACTCATACATACAAAAGGGAAGAATGAACACAATTAGATTACTGATGAAAAGATGTTTTTAAGATGTTGAATAGCGGGGTTGAAAGCCTCTTTGCGATGAGCATGTGGGGATGATGAGGAACTAGATGGGCAAGAACCAGAAGAACCTCTCGGATTAGGAATTTGGAAAGAGACGTTAGCAAAAACCCCTCGAGTAGAAGCTCCCTCAGTCAGTTTGGGAGGAACAAAAGAAGGAATGCTTGTGGGTATGTCAACATGCAAACCCAAATGCACTTTAGCATCATCATCCCTGGAAGGAGACGCTCGATTAATAAGAAGATTCCCCTAGGGAAAAATCAAGGATGGTTCGCCATCGCTTGTAGGAGAAATACTAAAGAGATACCATTGGAAAAATGAAGGGCAAATCAAGAGTAACTCCATCAAAAATTGTGGAAGCAAAAGGCGAACCAGATACTACTGAGGTTTCCTCAACATGTTCAACCTGAGGAGACCCCACAAGAACATCGAAGGATTGAAAAGTTGCAGGTGCGGATAAAGGCACTGTAAGTAAATCAAGATTCAAAAGGACAATTTCATCATCATCCTTCAAATGGATATCATCACCTTCCTGATGCATAGTACTAGTTGGTGCAATCGAGGACTGAGCGGCCTTGCTACCTCACCCTCAGCGGCAATCGCAACAGTAGTTTCAGCAGCATTGGTAGAGTTACAAAGGTGGTTGGTTTGCTCAATTGCTCTTAAGGAACAACTAACTTAACACTATCACTCACCTGAGGAGGAGGCGAGGAATCACGTCTTGTCGAACTAGACTCATCCAAATGAGGCGAAATTCGAGCTTTCTTGATCTTTCTCTTATTTTTACCACCAACATCAAGTGAGGACTTTCTCTTCTAATCATCTGCCGGCGAGGGGGCACCCAAAAACTCATGACCCAATATGTGGGCTCGACTAGGCACCATCAGAAACCTTTCGATATTACTAGGGGTTAAAATAACGTCTAAAAAGCACGACTTGGGAATATTATGAACCCAAGCCTTTACCAACTGCACACGAGCCTCTTCACGAGGGGAAAGAAGGACCTCAAAATCATCCTCATTGGGAACAAGGGACCAACAAGTCCTAAGGGGAAACTCCAGATTGGGAACTTCATTTGCAGAAATTCCTAACTCGTGCAAGAAATAAATAAAAACTTATTTCCCCAATCTATAGCATGAGAATACTTGCGTTCTAATTCAACCAATTTACTACGGGACCTAAAACTGCAAAGGTTCCCCTCCAAAAGCCTGAACCCATGAAGTGAAAAGAATTCACGGGCTGTCAAGTAAGGATACTCATCGCCTGTGGATTCCAATACGCTTCACCAGAAAACGCAACATGCCATCAAGATTCTCCAAGCATTGGGCATCATGGGCTAGGGAAAGCCCTAGGACATCCAACACATCGCAGACTGGCCAGACAAAAGGTAATCGAAACCCCATAGTGAACATCACAAGATAAAGGGCAGTGGAAATAGTCATACCTCTTGAGTCAACAACCCTCTAGTTTGGGGTGGGTGCCCTCAGAATAGCAAAATCAGGAATGTTGAAGTTGTTTCAGGCGTTCTCAAGTTTGCAAGAAGAAACGTTTGAGGACCATTGATGGCCCAAGAATATGGATGCCAGAGTATACAGTGGCAAAACCAACAATTTTTCTTAAGGGGGGCTAACTTTTCTATCACACGATATGTTTATGTAAAATGAAAAAATATTACAAAATCATAGAGCATCTATAAAATTAAACCTCGATAATTTGTCAAATAACATAGAAATAAAACTTTAAAAACACAACTTAATGTCTGTTTTAGGTTTTTTACAACAATATTTCATAGAATAATATTCATCCATTATTATTTTTATAAATATAAAATATTTAGAAATTGTTTTCTTTGTATAAACTATCAAGTGATATTTTAGAAACTTGAATTATTTTTTTGGTATTTTTACTTTGGATTCTATATTACGAAACTTAATATTATATAATAAAAAACTTTGGAGTCAATGTTAATAATTTATTATTTCTCCTAATCTTAGTTTTAATTTAATTTTAGTGTGGCCACATCCTTGAAAATAGATAATATATAGAAATTATACAAAATCTAGAGGTTATAGGAAAAGAATTAGAGTGAGACATTTCTATGTATATGAAGATTTGACAAAATTTTAGAAAGCATATGAGAATAAAGAAATTATAAATTTTTTTGGGTGGGAGGGCCAATTTCTATATACATGAAATTATGAATAAAATTTTGGGCGGGCCAAGCCACATGTAGTTCCGCCGCTGGGAGTATTCTCTGCTAGGGTTTGTAGAAGTATCAACGATGCTAGTGGAGGAATTGCAGGGTGGTGAAGGATAGCGAGTAGAGGCCGTGGCTTTGCCCTTGGAAGAAGGCACCATGGAAGGGAATTGAGAGTTCACAAGAAAGGATGAGACAACCAAGAAACAAGGCAAGAACCCAAGAATGGCAAGAAACTTGAGAATGAGAAGGAAAAGGACTCGAGAGAGAAGAAGAAAAAAAAAAGAGTCGAGGAGCCTTAAATATGATTTCCAGTTGAGGTACAAAAAGGTACGAATGTGAAACAACACACTGACAAGTAATACTCGATCACTGAAACGATGCCCTGACAGTTGGATTCGGGCATATGGAAATGACATGGTTTAAAGTCCCATCACGCCGCGCGTGATGAGACTTCGCCGGGTAACTAGAGAGGATATTATAACTAGTTAATCCCAAATGAGCTGTAGCCCACCTCACTACCTAAAGCCCAGTTCGGTTTTGGGAGGGTTTGGCCCATCTCCTACATTGATTGGATAACCATTCGAAAGTGTCATGGGATCAAAATAGTTATTGTTTCAATTAAATATGAGATGAACCCCTCATCTCCAGGTTTGAGTTTCAAATAACAAATGTGTTTGTTATCACCTAATAACATAATATTTCAAAGGCTCTATATAAATAAAGAACCCAACTATGTAAAAGGAATCTGATTCATTGGTATTCAAGAGTTTATTCGATCACTTAGGCATCAGAGACGTTCCATCAAGCTGTTTTATTCTTTGGTTGTAGGTGATCATGAGTAGGTGGCGGTGAAATATGTCCACAATACTAACAGAATTGATATTGTAGTTGATAATACAGCCTGACCTACTAGAGGCCAAACTCTTTCCCACATTTCCTCTTTCAAATGATTGTATGTATAAAAGCTATCTCAATTTCTTTCCTGTCCTTTGACGAAGAGTAAATATCTATTATCTATCCTCTCATCAAAGAAAAGTACTATTTATCACTTTTTAATATCATTTTTTAAAACGGTATCAAATAATTGATATATGTATTATTTTATGCTTATTTTTTAATTATTTAATACCACTTGGGAGATGATGATTAAGATGACGATAAATAATATCTTTTTTTCTAAATTTATAGTCGAGATAATTGCCAATTTACATGGTCCTAATCAGTACATTATTTGGGCAAGTTCACCACCCTTTTTAGGCAACTATATAGTAACAGAGAGCAAAAGAATCCCAGCACCTCAAAATTCAAATGTCTCTTTTTTTAACCTTTTTTTGGAGAATGTCTTGTACGTAATAAAGGTTTCTGTTAGGCCAATTTTTTCTGACGTGTTTGTAATTTGGTAATGTTGGCCATCAATCATTTTATTTTCTCCTAGTATGGTTGCTATACAGATACAAGGCTAAGCATGTCAAAGAAAGTGCCAAACTACTTTGATTCTGCAACTACCATTTATAGTTATCCCAACTGTAAGGATGCATATGTAATGTTGTTAGATACAACCCATTTAGTTAGATTGTCCACAACCACAATGATACTTACAGCATCCACATCTGGCTTTTAAAAAATTTTCTTAAATTTTGGCCAAAAATCATGTTTCTCTGAATTTTTTCCTAAATTTTACTCGTATTTAAAAATTATTCTACATCTCATTCTCTATTTTTTTTATATTATAATAAAATAATCGTCGTGCTCTATTCTTTCTTTAGTTTTTTCTCTCACTTCTCTTTACAATCTTAACTACTTACTCTTTTATTTTTTTTTCCTTTTAATTTAAACGCAAAGGATAAAGCTATTTATTTTCCGGTATGATCAAGTTTTCAAAATTATTATGTTTTTAAGAATAATATAAATTTTCCTCAAATGCTGCCTTTTTCAACATTCTACCCTCTATTATATTAAAACAAGGGAAATGATGCATCTACTATCCTGATAAAAGCTACTGATTCTCATTATTTTACAATTTGTGATTTTTTTTAATTGTTTAAAATGGTTTAAAAAATGCTTGAAAAAATTATAAAATAAAAAGATATATTTTGCACTTCTCGATACAAATTCTCAAGACTATTCTTAGTGGCCCTATCAGGGCTCCTAAAATAATCTTTATTTATTATTTTTAACTCAAATCTTTTTCCATTTTTAATTACTAAGTTATTTTCCTATTTATCTCTAGCAAATGGTAATGTTTTCAAAATGTGTATTCCTAACAATAACATTTTTTTAAAAAATTTAATTTTTACAAATGGTGAGACGAAAAAGAGGGATTGGGTGGCTATGGTAGCGTTGCCTATTGCATAGAATGGACTTGTAGCGTAGGACAAGATCATGTAGATTTGGGAAAGAGGGGTTGCTTTGGGGTGTGGTACGGTTGAATAAACAATTGATCCGAAACTTAAATAGGGAGCTAGAGTGACTAACTAAATATAGAAAGTAACTGTTTTTTTTTTATTGGTAATGGGTGTCTAGGAATAACATTTGATTAAATCGTGGGTGTACAAGCTCTCGACAAAAAATTTTTCACTAGTACACATCAAGTAATTTAAGGAAAATTTTTTTCAATCCGATGGCCTCTAGAAATAGTTTGTATTCAAGGGAATTTGAACCTTAGACCTAGGGAGGGCATACCCCAAGTCTAAGGCTTTTACCACTTGAGCCAATGCCGCGTGGTTTAGGGAGTAACTGTTTAAGTTTCAAACTTATTCTTAAAATTTGGAGCTGGATGTGGATTTTTTTTTCCACAAATGTTAAAGTTTTCTCAATATTTAGGCAAAGAACAAGAATGAGGAGTTGGATGTGAATGTTCTTATACGTGTCTTGACTATCTATCATGATTGTCCTTGCAAGCGAGGATATTTTATAGTCTATTATTGTATGATTTTCTTGAATAACTGCAATGATGTCAAGGGAGTTTTCTTCTATGATCAAATTGTCCATGTTAATTGTGACGCTCCCAAATTCCGCTTGGGATTGAACGGACATTTGAAGCGTCGAGACATGCAATACAAGGTTACCTGCCCCCGTTCATGACATATAAGATGCAATGTTCCTAACATGCATCTAGCATTATGCAATATTCGCAGCGGATAATATTTTTTCTTTAGCAATACTATGCACCAAACTAAAAATATCCCAAATATTTGAAACATATTTCATACATAAAGGCATACTAAAAAGCCGTGATCACCACACTAGTCTAAAATGGTTGTGATCAAAAGAATACTTGAGATACAACTCCAAAAGTATAAGTATTAACCTAAGTTAAATACTATACCATCATCAACATCGCACCGTGGTCTAGTCGTACGTATTCAGTTGGTCAGATTTCAATTCTCCTTTGGGTCCTGTAACAAGATCTACCATTCGGGGGGAATGGTAGTTGGGACTACCAAAGTGAGATTTGATTACAAATCTCAGTAAGTTAACATAAAACTCACACACAGGTTAAAAATGCATGCATGGCAGTAAAAGCATAAATGCATAAGTATAGTCATCCATAAACATAGTATAACTTGACCTATAGCATGACTTAACCAGAACTTAAACGTGAACTGAACTTGACTTAACATGGCATAAACTTAAGCTTAAAACATAACATGAACAAACAACATAACATGAACGTGAAACATAACATGGACGTGAAACATAACATAACATGAACGTGAGCTTGAACATATCATAAACGTGAACATAACATGATGTGAACATGAACTTGGAACATAACATGAACATGAACATAACATGTACGTGAGCATAATAAAACATGAACTTGATCTGAAACTTGACTTAACATAAACTTGGAATATTATTCAATTGTCTTGATTAATAACGTGCGTTAATACGTACTCCACAGTTGTTGTGGCCCCACGCATTATAAGTAACATAAATATAATACGTACTCCACAGTTGTTGTGGCCCCACGCATTATAAATAACATAGAATATAATACGTACTCCACAGTTGTTGTGGCCCCACGTATTATCATAACATAACATAAGATATAATACGTACTCCACAGTTGTTGTGGCCCACGCATTATAAATAACATAAATATAATACGTACTCCACAGTTGTTGTGGCCCCATGCATTATAAGTAACATAAATATAATACGTACTCCACAGTTGTTGTGGCCCCACGCATTATAAGTAACATAAAATATAATACGTACTCCACAGTTGTTGTGGCCCCACGCATTATAAGTAACATAAAATATAATACGTACTCCACAGTTGTTGTGGCCCCACGCATTATAAGTAACATAAAATATAATACGTACTCCACAGTTGTTGTGGCCCCACGCATTATAAGTAACATAAAATATAATACGTACTCCACAGTTGTTGTGGCCCCACGCATTATAAGTAACATAAAATATAATACGTACTCCACAGTTGTTGTGGCCCCACGTATTATACGTAACATAACATGTCTTATCTTTCTTAATGCATGAGATATTATTTAATATCATATACTTTTCTAACATGGCGTATGCTTGTAAATGGCACAATATGATTTAATCATAAACATTTAATGGCATACATGTATCATATGGCATACTTAACATGACATACTTATAACATACAGCATTGTATGACAGAAAAGATTGTGTAACAGATAAATATTCATGAGAGATTAAATCATACGTAACAGATAAACATGTAATGACATAGCATGACATGGCATATACGATAACATACATACATAAATTTTAGTTCCCTTACCCATCACACATACACAATAAACTGATAGTAAGTTAGAGGCTAACTTACCTCGATCGTCGCGTTCTATGAGAATAGAGTGCGAAACACGAGGAACTGCACAACAGCTGGAAGAGGAACACTCAAGTCCTTAAGATTTTCACTTCTGAACTTAATTGTCATATTATGAGCACTTGCAACACCACGGGCAACGTGAGGTTTCACTATACCCAGAAGAGATAATTTGACTTCAGAAAGCCTTTGCACTAAAACAAGTTCATTAAAATTATCAATAATAACCAAACAAACAATTCCTTTCTCAATCCATATACTCTTAGCCATAGTCAACCACAAGATGACATCAATCACCCCGGACTATAATCCATATCATCACTGTTTCGGGACACTGTCATACAGTTTCCCAACACTACACCATACGCTCCACACTTCTCTGCTACGCCATCCAACCCTTCGTGACACGCCATCCGGTGTATCACGACCTAGTACAGAGTACACTCACGTGAACTCTCTTCCATTCACACTACAAAACCCATCACTGCGATACACGTCTCACGGTGCATCGCTACGCGACACGGAGTACGCGCTACGCGTACTTCCTTCGCTACAACTCTCATCAACACGATGCACATCACACGATGCATCGCCATACAACACGGAGTACACTACATGCGTACTCCCTTCCTTCTACGACACACATCACTACAGCGCACGTCGCGCGGCGCGTCGCTGCATTACACAGAATACGCTACACGCGTATTCTCTTCACACAACCCGCCGTATCACATCTACGGCATCCATCTCACGCCTATACTTCACAGCACAGTCCACAAAATACACAATCAAACTCAACACTTCACAACCACACTTCGCTTCACAACTACGCAACGAATTCCACAAATACAACTACACAATCCACAAACCAACCAACTATTTTAAACGTAAAATAACTAGAGATAGAAGGTTATACCATCGACGGGATAACCCGTGCGTCGCTCGTTGTTCGTCACGAACATGCGTCGGAGGAACGTACGTGGCGGCGTACGGTGGCTGTCCACCACATAAAGTGGTAGTTTGGGCTTGAGAAAGGCTAGGCGTGGTCTTGGAAGACTCATGATTTTACAGCTGTCGGTGAAGAACAAAATACGTGATTTACGGAAAAGATAATCTATACGCGTGATTCCAGATGAGGGTAAAGACGAGAGAGATGTGATTGCTGTCGGGAAATAATCCAAAACTGATAATTTTAGCGGGCTGTTACATTAATGATGTCAAGGGAGTTTTCTTCTATGATCAAATTGTCCATGTTAGGACTCCTTATCTTTTAATTATCATGGAAAACTTGTTGCAAGCATCTAAAGTTCTTCTAGTATAGAAATGAAGTCATCCATGGAAAGGGATTTAGACACTCAATGGGACTTTTCCAACCTGCTAAAAAAGTTCTTACTTATAGAAATTCCAATAGCCATGTCAACACAGCACCAAGCAGAATAGCATAACCACAAACTTCTTGGTAGAAATCAACCGAGGAGTTTTATAAAGTAAATTGGGATGCTGCAACTAAGCTGACTAAGGGAAGGATAGTCATTTGTGTGGTTTCTAGGGACTTCCAAGGGTAGGTTATTGGTACTTTACAAGCTTTTAGATCAATGAATGAAGACTCATTTTGTACTGAGGCCTATGGTTTTCTTTTGGTTGCTATTTTTTGCAAAGAAATGGGACTGTGAAAAGTTATTCTTCTTCTAGTATAGCCACATCAAAATTGAGCTTAATGTGATTTGGGTGAGGAGGTGCCCATCATCAACATTCTACAACTTCAAATTTTTCTTTACAATTAATGAGGTAGGTCTATTGATCCCATCATTTTCTTTTGATAGATTAATGTTGCTATGGAACCATTTTAATTATGCCTTGTTAAACCTTAATTGGATACATCCGGTTTGAAAAATGAACAAACATTTAAAGAAAAAATAAATTGAATTTTTTTTTATCAATCTTTTAATCTTATGCATTCACTTCTCAAAAGAAGATGTAACCTGTAAGGGGTTTTTCCCCCCTCTTCCTTTTGGACCCAATATGGGCCAACCAAGGAGTAGGAAGATGGGCCCTCAGCCCGACCCACGGGCAATCCCCGGGGAGGGACGTGCAGACTTGGTAGCTCCTCGAGTGACGCCCGACCTTCAAGTACCTGTCCGCACGTGCCAGCGAGAAATAAGGAGGAACATTTGATTCTCTAACATAGCTTCATCAATGGGCCACAGGGAATGCCAACAGAACAAGGTCAAATGGGGAACCATGCCACATTAATGGCAGCCCAACCCAAGCCATGCACTGCATTAATGGTGCCATCATGGAGGCACGCTGCATTAAAGAGACTAAAAATAAAGAACAATGACATGGACAAGGGCCCCATGGGAGTAGAGAGGATCTGCCCCCCCTCCAGCACTGTTATAAATAGTCATCCCCGGGTATGAGGAAGGCTCTCTCTCTCTCTCTCTCTCTCTCTCTGTGATTACTTACAAACGTCCAAGAAACCTTTTACTGACTTAGGCATTAGAGGCTCCTCGGCCCCAATGCAGCCCTCCCCAAGTTTCATTTTCTCTATATTTTGCAAGCCTTGTGTCGAAGACTCGAGTCATTGGAACCTAGCTCAAAGGCTTACAAAACAAGACGTTAATAGTGGCGTCGTTTGTGAGATCGGATATAGGTCTTATGTGTACTTTGTAAGCCCGTGACAACCTGTTCACAAGCGACCCGGGGCCAGGACAAAATTGCCATGGAAGCAAGGTTGAAGGCAATAGAGGAGTGAGTAACTAAGCTAACAGGCAAAGTACAAAAACTTCGCTAGGAGAATGAGGACATGTGAAAACCTTATCCAGAACACACTGAGGAGGTCAAACTCAGCAATGGCGAGCATGAAGAATCTTGGAGCACAAGAGTAGGGGCAAACAACACGGTGGAAAGAAAAAATATGGAGGATGAAATTCACAACCTCAAGGGGAAGTATGAGGAGATTGCGAAGAAGGTAGGCACATCGTCATCAGTGGGCTAGCTGCTCACAAGCACGAGATTGCCTTACACGAAGGAGGTCATGGCCATTCCTCTATCCCAGAAGTTTAGGATTCCCACCATGGAACTGTACGATGGAGGGCGAGACCATTTCGAGCACCTGGACACTTTTAAAGCTCACATGGTGCTACATGGATACCCCAGTGAAGTAGCATGCAGAGTGTTCCAGCTGACCTTGAAAGAGTTGGCATGATTGTGGTTTGGATCCCTGGTTCCTGGTTCCATGGATAGCTTTGGTGAGCTGGCCCAACTCTTCTTGACCCAGTTCATGCCAAGTCGAAGAAGGTGATGCCCTGCGGCTTACCTCCTCACCATTAAACAAATTGAGAAGGAGAGTCTGAGACTCTGAAGACATACTTGGCAAGGTTCAATAAGGAATGCATAACCACCAATGACCAAGATTAGAAGATAACATTGGCGGGACTCCTGGGGGGAGTCTAGCCTCGGTCTCAGTTTATGTAGAGTTGACCAGAAGAACCCTTGTAACGTTGTGAGAGTTCATGGACTAGGCCGACAACCTCATCAATGTCGAAGACACCTTTTTGAGCCTTGATAGAGCCAAGGAAAAAAGAGTTGGAGAGAGCAGAATGGAGGGCCAAAGCTCCAACTAAAGCCAAGGTCTTCGAGAAGCTGGAGAAAGGCTCCCACAAAAAGACAAGGGAAGAAGCCCCCAAGCAGGGACCAGGACCTTGCTTTGATTGGCTTGTGTTCACAATCGATGAAGTCGACCACCTCCCTGCTTGCGAGGACAATGACAGAAGCATGGGTCGTCACTACTACGTGTATCACAGGTCCACAAGAATGAGGACTATAGCTCTCAGCAAGAGCAAACAAGGCTGTGATACCCACCCCTCCGGAGGTAGGACAGGGAAAAAAGGGATAGGTTGAGGCAGAGAAGCACTAATCAAGTAGATTAGCGTAGGCGAGAAGAAAGCCAGCCTAGGCCGCCACTAGAATGAGTGGGGAGCGACCCCCGCTCGGGGAAATCAGGACCATCTCTGGAGGTTTCACCGGTGGAGGAGCCACCTACTCTAGCAGAAAAGCACACGCATGATGAGCTTTGTACCATAAGGTGTACTCGGCAGAGAATCACCCAACCAAGCACCAAAGGAGTGAACCGATAGTCTCTTTCAGGGCGAATGATAAAGAAGGTGTATTGTACCCCCACGATGACACATTGATTGTAACAATGTTGGTCACCAACTTCACCACGCAAAGGATTTTCATCGACAACCGTAGCTCTGCAGACATCCTATTCTATAAAGCTTTCACCTGAATGGGAATTGACGTTGCTTGACTACAACTGGCCCTAACGCTTCTGAAAGGTTTGTCTAGGGACATGGTCCACCCTGTGGGAACCATTGCATTATTGGTCCTCAAAGGAAGAGTCCCCTACATAGCTGTAATCATGGTCGACTACCTGGTGGTGAAGGCCCTATCATCCTACAATGCCATCATCGACAAGCCCACCCTCAATAGGCTACGGGCGGTCACCTTGACTTACCACCTCAGGATGAAATTCCCGACTTCTCGAGGAGTAGGAGAAGTTCGAGGGGAACAAGTCTTGGTGTAGGAGTGTTATGTCCAAGCGCTTATGGGCCCATGTAGGCCTTAGCCTACCTACCCTATTGGGCTCATAAGGGTGGAGGGGGTCCGAGAAGAATATGTAAGTGCCAAGGTCAGGGTGTCACAGGGAAAAGCTCATCGGCCAAGAACCTGGTTCCCACTCTTTTTATTTTGTGAACTTCGTCAAACACTGTAAATTCTTATTGATTAATGAAAGCATGTCATTTTTCAGGAAAATATACCACACTCACCTTAGAGGAACAAGATGATGATCTCTTAATAATGTGAGCAATGGGTGACAACTTCACCACCCAATATTTACCTTCCCTGCGATGTTAAGGGGAAGGAGCGGGTCCAGCTGCAAATTGCCTGAACAACTTACCTCTCTACGGGGCAAAAGAGGTGGGTGGGGCAAAAGATGAGGGTTGGGCCAAAGGCCGCTTTGCCTCTCTCACGGTACAGAGTAGGTCCACCCCCCCTGACGGCCTGAATGACTTACCCCGACCCCCATCGCAACAAGGAGTGGACCAGGAGCATCACTGTCCGAAGAAGTTACCTCCCAACGAGATACTGAAGGGATGAGTGCTACTCCAAAGGCTGCTTAGTCCTTTCCAACGGTGGAGTGCCGGTCAACCCTCAGCCACCCAAAGACAAAGACTACCTTCCTTGTGTGCGTCAACAGGCAGGAGTGGGTCTAGTCCCAAATTGCCTAAACAACTTACCACTCTGCAAGCCTAAAGGGGAGAGTCAGGCCAAAGGCCACCCTACCCCTCCCATGGTAGAAAGTAGGTCCCGCCCCTCCAACGGCTCAAACAACTTACCCCGACCTCCGCCACAATGAAGAGTGGGTTCAGCACTATCCTGGCCCAACACTTACCTTTCCTACGATGTCAATGGGTGGGAGCAAATCCAGTCACAAACTACCCAAACAGTGTGCCTCCCGCGGGATTAAGGGAGGTTGAGGCCAAAGGCTGCTCTAACTCTCCACCCTCACGCGGGTGAAGGAGAGCAAGTCATGCCCCCCTCGGTGGCCTAAACAACTTACCTCGACCCCTATTGCTGCGAAGAGTGGCCATCTGCATCGCTATCTGAATTTACCTTCCTACGAGATACCATAGGGATGAGTGTAATGCCAAAGGGTTGCTTTATCCCTCCCGCGACAAAGTGTGAGCTACCCGAAAGAGAAATTGAAGTTACCTTCCTCGTAAGTGTCAATAGGAGGGAGCGGGTTCAATAGTAAAACTGCTTGAAAACTTACCTCCCTGTGGGGTTCAAACGGATGGGTACGTCAAAGGCTACCTCACCCCTCTCGCAAAGGAGAATGGGTCTAGCCCCTAGGGCAACTCAAATACTTACCTTGACCTCAACCGTGAATGAAGAGTGGGCCCAGCTCCAGTCTGACCCAAGTCTTACCTTTCGCTACGATATCAATGTGCAGGAGCAGGTCTAGACTCAAGCTGCCCTAACATGTTACCTCCTTGTGGAATCAAAGAGACGGGCACACCAAGGGCCACTCAAACCCTTTCGTAGAAGAGCAGGATGTGCCTTATGGCGACCTGAATACTTACAGTGACTCCTATTGCAATGAAAGAGTAACGAGCCCACAAAGCCGCTTGAAGAAGTTACCTCCTCGGGGGGATGAAAGAGGTAGGCTAACTTGAGGCACCATGTCCTCTCGCCGATGGAGTGCAGATAGGTCCTTTGACCACCCAACGTAGAGTATTGACTATGACAACAAAGCAAATGATGAATGCAACAACCTGGAGGACATATTGAAAGAGTTACCTCCTCGGTGGATAGAGGGTTGGGTTGGCCCAAGGCCTCCCGACCCCTCCCCAACAAAGAGCTGGACTAGTCCAGGTTTGCAAGGTCTAATCTTTCATAAAGCTAAAGATGAAATCATGAAAACACACCTCTATTTTAGATTGGAATTAGATGGGTGAGGCCAACGCTAGAATGACTCACACTCCCCCCCCCACCCTGCCCTTCAGAGGGGGCCGAAGAGGAAGGGTCAAGCAGACGGCCGCCCTGTCCCTTGTGGTAGAAAGCGAGTTTAGCCCTAAAATCAGCCAGGCAATAGGACAACGAAAGCTACAACAGAAAGATAGACAACGAATAAAAGCACAGCAAGTAGGAAGCTGATGGCCGATGGGGTCACAGGGATGAGGATCATGGGGTTTGGCACTGGTAGGGTGAACTGAGAAGCTCAGGAAGGTGGCAATCCCCTATCTGATGCGAAACCCCAACTATTCCACCTGTTTCCCCCGAGCCAGACCTAGCAAGGAAGGGAGAGGGAAAAAAAAGAGTGCAGGAAAGAGAACATAGAACAATATCCAAAGCAAGCACTGCAAGCGCAAAGGAATTTTATTAAGGACGACAAGTTAGAACTTAAAGTTCCAATACAAAGGATGACAAGTTACAATTTAAAGGTCTAATACAAAGGACGACAAGTTACAACTTAAAGCTCCAATACAAAAGGCGACCGGCTAAGGCAAGAGAGCACTAGGTAGCAGGGTTGGAACCCTACCAAAATGATTGAAGACTGCATCTCATGAAAACGTCACTAGAGCAAATCACTTTCTAGTGGAAACAGCGAATAGAGATCCCTATCACTACGATGAGCCAACAAAGATTGTGAGAGTCTCCTGCAACCCCTCTACCTAAGGACGCCCAAAAGAAAATCAACTAAAAAACAATGTCAATGAAGAAAGGCCCCAAGAATCAGAATATCTTGGAGTTGATATCTACGATGAGAGGGATCAGGAGGGCGAGGTGGTTAAATTGAGTTGAATAGATTCCCCACAAACACACCAACGAAGTCTCGAAGCATGAAGAAAGAGAATGCAATTCTATACGAACATGCTGGCCTGGATGAAAGAAATAGTCAGCGCTTATGACCCAGGCCCAATAAACTAGATACATGAAAAACAGTAAAGCATTTTGATGCAAGAAAGATGAGGCATGTCAGCACCATGGGGGCTAGGCTTCCCTAACTAAAGGGAGGGAAGAGAAGTGGAATGTTAAATACAAAATGGAAGGTATGGGAAAATAAGGTAAGGCACAAGACTCATAGAAAATGGAGAAAGGGAATGAGGGAGGCCTTATATAGGCGAACATGACGGTTGAAATCCAGGGCAACTGGTGCCCACACGCCCAATCCAAATCTCATGATTCACGTGGGTCAAGTAGCATGAATCTAATGACATGACGTGGGAGGGAATAACCGACAAGCGGAATTAATGGCAGGAAGATCAAAGAGAGCTTTAAATGAGAAGCGAAATCTTCAGCTTTTGCCATGATTATGGAAATCGAGCAGTTGCCACAAATGCACAGGAAAGGAGGAGGCACCACCAACGCAATTAAGACACAAGGGAGTAACAAATGGAGGCCACCTAAGATATGATCACACGCTCAAGGAAAGAGGAATGCCGAAAGGCTTGGCCGGTTAAAGCCCCACCTAGAAACCGACGAGGCGCGGCAGGGTAAGGCCTTACCTAAAGACCAACTAGGAAGAAAGGCCAAGGCACTCGGCGAGGTGAGACCTCACCTAAAGACTAGCTAGGAAGAAAGGCCAAGGCACTCGGCAAGGTGAGATACCACCTAGGGCTCGGTAAGTGGGCAATAGTGGAAGGACAAGAGGCCAAATAAATTCTCATTGTGCATGCCTGATAGGAAGTGACTGGGTAAAACCAATGGGAAAAGGAATATAAGAAAAGAAAGGAGATCCCCCCTCCCTAGAAGAACAAGAAGCATAACAGTAGCCTCAACCAGTGAGAAAACATTTTAGGATGAGGCCACCACCAGGGCATGACCCTTAATGTCGGTAACACCCTTTCCAGGCTTGGGAATTTCAAGCACTGCAACCCCAAGGGCATAGCAGGTTTTCGACAAGCGACACCAGGGATCAAGAACCAGCAATCGACAAAGTTAGGCGGATTAGGCTAAGCCCCAACTGGATGAACGAAGAGTCTGAAAGTCGGGCATCCATGTAGACAGCACAAGCGCCCTAACCCTCACCGCCGAAACTCCCCAAGATGGAAAAGTGTCAAAGAGATCAGCTGAGGGCAAACGATTGGACAAAAACACCACAAGTGGCAAAGGATATTGTTTTATTAATAATCGAGCACCTACACATAGGGCGAGTGATGGCTGCGTCAAAAAAATAAAAAATAAAAAAACTAAGGAACAAGTACATCAATTTCCGGCTCAGGATTCTCAGCCAACTCAGCGGTGACCGTCAGAGCAAGTGGGTTTAGATCAATAGGAACTATGAAAGCATCATGCATAAGGTCAATCCCCAACCAGAGACCTCGCTCAAAAGATTCTTCATCAACATAGATCTTGCTAAGGTCAAGATCGCATAAGAACCTTTCACATTCCTGCAGGAATCGCTGTGAACTCTCTAGAAGATGGTCTTGCATTGACTTGAGGCTCTTCGCACACCCTTCGGCCCACGTAGCATCGCGAAAAGCTACAACCAACTTCAACTGGCCGTCTAAGCGGGAGGCGACACCCTGCACATGAGAAAGGCCCCTCTGAAGATCTACAACAAGTCGCCCCTCGTCTGAAAAGTTCTTTTGAAGATCAACAATGAGTTTCCTCATGTCCTTTATCAACCTGGCATTCTTCTTCACTTTCTTCTTCAGCCCCCTCCCAACAACTTTTGAGTTTGGCCGACCTTTTATTGGCTTCCTCTAAAGCTGAGCGGACAGTAACCAACTCCTACTCTAGTAGCTCTCATTCCTCCCTCTCACCACCAGCACACTGCAGGGCTATCTAGCTCATTGCACGAAGGGTCTGGTTCTCCTTCAATATTGCCTCCTAGCTATCCACGATGAAAGCAACCAAGGTGAAGGAACCCTGTTGACAAAGAGAAACAACGCTAAATAAGATGCAATACCCAAAGGGCTAGCAAAAGATGAAAGAAAGCGGAAAGGGAGGGCAAAGTGACATACTTCATGGAAAAGGGTGGACAAATACTTAACAACCTGGCTGATGGCCTCCTCACGCCGCCCCCTCTAGGCCATTGGGCCAAAGGAGGAATGACCTTAAATGAGTCCTCCCTGCTGGATCCTTGTGCGGCTGCCTCATCCCAATATCCCATTGACACCGTCTCCACTATGAGGATTAGGGAACCGACCCCCAGTCTCATCAACATCTGGATGCTCTGTCCTCCCAGCTAGCACTTTAGCTTGGGCAAATGGGTTCTCACTCGTACCTCCCGGGTCATGGCCAACTGCAACATTCAGAAGGAGCCCACTTCCTAATGAATGATCGACCTCCTCAGCATTATGAGCCGTAGTTGCTGATCTTTCTTTAGCTCGATCCAAGCTCCCAAGTCGTTCAAGAATCTCCGTGCCAATTTTGGGAGCCTCGCTACCTCGTTCCCAGGCCATGAGCTAGGGCATCTCGGAGAACGTGCCCATAACATCGGCCTCATCCATGGGGACGTGGCCATCTATAGCTGAGCGTGCTGACAAAGCAAGAATGATCGCCGATCTGACAACAAAAGGACGCTTACCCACACCAACTCATCTAGAATCCATGGTTGCCAGAGCTCCTAGTAATAAAGTTGCAAGCCTCTTAGTCTTCAGAATTGCACCACGATCTCTGAGACCAAGCGGTTGCTTGGAAGGAACCGCAATCGAGGTGTCCCTCACCAACAACTCTGAAGACCCCGAACAAGAAGAGTCCGTAAACACCCTCACGGAAGCTGAATTGTGAGGCGTCCCCACTGAACATGTCGAAGCCGCTAGACGAACAATCTCAGCGGTAACCAACACCCATCCCTCAAGAATTCAAACCTCTGCCGTGGGACAATCACCAATGCCTGCGCTTTCAAAGTGAGGCTTCTTCCCTTTGGTTATAGCCAGATGGTGAGAGGGCCGTTTCTGAGCAAGGCTAGCCTGTGGGTAAGTCGGAGCGACCGCTGGGCCAAAACTAGCTCCACCGTAGGGAGAAAGGTAGATCTGAAAATTCTCCTCCAAAAGAAGAAACTGAGATGAAACATTGGTGGCATGATTCTTCACCTATCCCTTCATGTTAGAGATGTGATCTACGTCAGCCGAGGAAGGTGACGAATAAACCGCCTTGTCTTTAGGAACTTTGCCCCAAACGGATTGAATAGGGAACTCGCAACGGTTCGCGTGGCCCTTAAGGAACTCCAACCTAGGCCCAGACGTGAAAAAGAACTTAGAAGTCCAGTTCTTCACTTACGGTACTGCTGTTCCATGTGGACAAGGGACTGCATTGTCCTGAAGCAGCAAACCTAACCATTGGTCCCCAAGACATTATGGGTCAAAAGGAATTCACGGCAGGTGGGATTGGCATGTTCGGGATGCGACCTCTACAGGGCTTGGCGCCAAAGAATGCAACAACCAGTCAGGTGCCTCCATGCATTAGGATGAAGTTGCGAAGGGGCAAGACTAAGAAGATTTAATACCTCGGGATTCAGGTGAGAAAAATGTAGTCTCAAGTCATTGGAAAGCATGGCAAGGAAGAGGGGTACCTTAGAGGAGTGGCTCTGGGTATCTACAGCCCCTTCGTTCAGGCTAGGAACTTTGAGGACTACAGTGTCGGAAACCTAGTAGGAGGCAAGTACATTCTCCAACGACCGACTATCGATTGTAGAACGCCAACCGCTGTAGGCAAAAGGCGGATCGATGTAGCTGCCTTTTACAGGGGTTGCGAAAAGGGCAGTTTTCTCATGAGCCATCGGAAGAGACAGGGGAGATGATGAAATGGGAAATGCAAAAGATAGGAGTAGGCAAGGAAAACGCAGTATGAAAAAAGAAAATGGGGGGAGAGCCCCTCAAGTTTAAAAAAGGAAGGAAGAATAACCAATCTAAGAGGACATGTGGCGGGAAGGTGAAAGGGGCAGTTCGAATCCCGAGAAGTAAGTGCAACGAGGTGACGAAAAGATGAAGAGCTATTCGACACGATTGAAGGGACACTCTCAATAGTAGCTATCTTTGGAAAGCGCGCCACTAAAGGAGAAGTTAAAATGTCATAACAACAACAGTCACTTTGGATTGCGAAGATGGCCATTCCTCCTACTAGCGGTCATGGGCCTGACAGCGAGACTAGGCATTGTGTTGAATTCCCATCGGCCTTACCTGATCAAAATTAGGGGGTAACTATAAGGGGTTTTTCCCCTTTCCTTCTGGACCTAGTATTTGCCAACCAATGAGAAAGAAGATGGGCCCCTTTGCCCAACCCATTAGCAATTGCTAGGGAGGGGACGTGCTAACTTGGCAGCTCCTCGAGTGACGCGCGACCTTTGAGTACCTGTCCGCACAGGCCAACGAGAAATAAGGAGGAACCTTTGATTATCTGACATAGCTTCATCAATGGGCCACAGGGAATGCCAAGAAGACAAGGTCAGACGGGAAACATTGTCACATTAATGGTAGCCCAACTCAAGCCATATGCTAGAATAATGGTGCCTTTGTGGCGGCTGCATCATAGAGGCACGCCGCATTAAAGAGACTAACAATAAAGAATAGTGACGAGGACAAGGGCTCAACAGGAGCAGAGAGGATCTCCTTTACCCCCTCAAGCACTAGTATAAATAGCCATCTTCAAGTACGAGGAAGGCTCTCTCTCTCTCTCTCTCTGTGATTACATACAAATGTCCGAGAATCCTTTTACTAAATTAGGCATTAGAGGCTCCTTGTCCCCAAGGCTGCCCTTCCCAAGCTTCGTTTTCTCTGTGTTTTGCAGGCCCAACGTTGAAGATCCTAATCGATAGAATCTGCCCCAAAGGCGTACGAAATACGACATTAGATGTAACCAATAGTCTTTTCTAGTAACTACTGATTGAGAGGCCCCATTAGTGACCATAATTTCAAGTTGATATTTCTCTTTTTGACTTTTTATGTGACGCAACGACTCCCACGTATGGAAATGTAGGAATCAAGACATTGGAATGGTGACAACAAGGGTCACACATCCCAAACGACAAGTACTAAGTGTGTGTACATGAAAAAAGTGTACAACAAAAGTCGTAGCGGGTAAATAAAGAAGTTAGTTAAGTACCAAAATTTTAAATACAAGACTATCCAAAATAAAAGTATTGCAAAAAATTATACAGTTATCCAACGAAAGAAAAGGAAAAACCGATATTTACATAGCCAAAAAGTGATACATATCTCATGATCCAAAAGTGACCACATGTCACTCCTCCGGCGGGGCCAATCCTTTAGGCTCAACATCTACCTTTGCATCAAAATTTACGATTCCATAAAATGGAACCGTAGGGTATCAAATACTACGTGAGATTATCAATCTTAGTAAGTAACCAACCAAACAACTCAAGAGATAAAAATACATTCATGCAACCAACATACATGCGTGTACATGAATAAATAAGCATGTGACCCAAAACCATCATTTTCTCCTGAAAATGACCATTTATCGCCAAAAATTTCATTTGACCCAAAACACGCCATTAAATACCATGCTCCATTTTTCCAAAAAATCACCCAAAAATAAACCAACTATCTTCCCAAAAAATGGTGTTCGTATCCATTTAATCATAAACTGCCACTTTTCCAAAAAGTGGCCCAACCTATCCATTTATCAATTATTGTAGACGGAAAATCACGGGCGGTAATACTACCATTCCTACTACGTGCACCGTTGGTGAGAATTATAGGTAAGACTCTACCACCATCCCTACAATCTCTTTTCCTTTCTTTCGTTCCTTTCAATCCATTCAAATAAACACATACCCAAAATCCTTTTTCAACATGAAAACCCAATTTTCATCCTTAACATATGAAAATGCATGAACATAATGATGAATGTCATGACACCAAATGTAACATATGAAAGCTTGAGCATAAATCAATTTACAAACAAACCCATCCTCCTACCCTACCCAACCCAACCCTCATACTCCTCGGACCTAAGGCTTGTCACAACCAATCAAACTGCAGCAAATATGTTAGTGTGAAAAATATATTTAAATTTCAAGAAATTGCTTAAAAATTACTTACAATGGCGGAAGAAAATTTGGAAGATCAAGGATGACGCTAAAAGTGGCAGAGCAGCTGCGGACAGCGGGTTTCCAAGTGTGGGCCGTGGGTCTTAAAGCATGAAAAATGAAGGGGAGCTACGGGGAGACTTATGTTGGCCATGGAGGGGCTTATGGAGGTCAGTGGAGTTAATGGTGGTGGCTGAAGGCTGTGAGTGGTGACACACGGTGGAGATAGGAAAAGAAGAGTGCAAAGAGAGGTTGTGGAAGAGTGAGAGAGAGTGTGGTGGTTAGGGGTCATGGTGGGGCATGAGATTGGATATGGGAGGTCACTAGTGGATTGGGAAGCCATTGGTGGTGGTGTGGCGGCCAAGCGACGGCGGACGACGATGGAAGGGAGGAAAAGTCGTGGGTCTTGGTGGGTTTCGTGGGAGCGAATGGCAGAGAGTTAGGGGCTAATCTTGGTAGAGGATGATGGTCGGCTAGTGGGGAAGCTATGGTGGTGGTGATGGCACCTTTGGGCGGTGCATGGCGGCACAACAATTGGAGAAACCGTTTGGGCTATACATGGCTAGGAGAGAGAAAGAGGGGGCATGGGGGTGGTGGCCAGGGTGGGTGAGGTCGTCGGTGGGTGGGGTAGGCGGTGGGATGAGCGGTGACACCAAACAGCGGTGCATGACGGCACGCTGGAGGAGAGATAGAGACACACGATGAGAGAAGGGGAGAGGGGGGTAGCGTGCGGGAAGTAGTGGAGGAAAAAGAAAAGAAGGGAAAAGAAAAAGAAGAAACGAGAAAAGGGAAAAAAGAAAGAGGGAAAAAGAAAAAGGAATGAAAAGAAATGAGATCCAATTTTTTCAACCTGGGTCTCAAAACTAATTCAACGAAAAGAATTTCAAAACGACAATTTAAATAAAAGTAATTTAAACACTGACTAAGTAAAATAAAATAATAAAATCTAACAACAAAATAATTTATAACAAAAAGCATTTTAAATAATGAACAATAAATAATAGCAATAAAACACATTAAATTAAATTTCACAGTTAAAAGTCATAAAATAATATCACGTAAATCCTATAAAATTTAAAACAAGGAAGCTCATAATATTAATAAGTAAAATAATTATTTAATTCAAATACACATGAATACAAGGTATCATATTTTGGATTCCTCTAGCATGTCTTGTTGTGTTTACAAACAAACAAAACTCCTGCTTTTTAAATTGGTACACATAAAAGTGACCAATAATGCAATACCCATTTCCTATTGAAAGTTATAATTCTATAAAAACATTTTTGGATGGCAATATTCGAAGAAAATTATTTAAATTTAGGCTTTTATAATCCATTTTTTTTAAACATATATTAAAATTCGAATTTAAATTTTCACCAAAATCAAACAAAATTTTAATCCTTTTAAAATCTTGAATTTGAAATTATATTAATTTGAAGTCCAAATCCAAGAGACTATTGCACTTATATAATGCACCTATATAATGCAATCCTGTAGATCAGCCCCACACCATCCCGTCCCTGTAAATGTGAGGCTTGAAATTACTTATGAAATGATATATCATATATGTTTTCTATTGAAACAAACGCTCAGTGTTATCTTATCTTATTTTATCTTATAATAAAAAAGTGAAAAATAACATAATATAAATTAATTTTAATTTTCCCACGTCGCTTAATTAGTACGAAGAGTAATGTGATACACATACAATTATTTTTATAATTTTTTACACACTTATATTTTAAAATAAATGTATTTTAATAATTTGTTTTACCAAAATACCATTCATTTAACAAAGAGAGTCATCAGCAATATATTGAGCACATTAAAAAAAATATATTAATTAAATAGATTTTTCTCCAAAAATTGTTATATAAAAGATTTTGCGTCTATCGTTTTCATACTGCGAAACCAACCAACCAATGTTAATCTCACCATTTTTCAAATCCCGTGATACAATGTACCATTAATATATATATTAAATTATTATTATTTAAGTAAAAAAAAAAAATTATTTATTATATTTTATAAATAAAAATTACGGTAGAAAATATAAATTATAATTTTAAAGTTTATAATTTATAATTTAAGTAATAAATTTTATTATTAAACATTTTTTTTTATAATTTGATAACCATATATTTAAAACACTTTCAAATATATATTACATTTATTTAAAAATAAATTTAAAAGGTGCTTTCTGAGATAGAAATAACAATAAATTGATTTTTTTAATATCATGACCATATCTTTAAAAGTTTAAAAGTTATAATTATTTAAAAGTTGTATGGATATTTTTGTCCATTAACAGTCTTTTTAAAATTTAAACTACATTCTAGATTATTCGAAAAAATGCATTTGAGGAAAAATACCAAAATGATATTTTTCCTCAAATGTACTTTTTGTGCGTGTTTGGAATTTTAGTAGGAAATATAACTTATAGTTTTAGTGTTTATAACTGAAGTAATAAATTATATCATTAAAAAGTTATTTATTGTTTGACAACCAATGTTTAAAACACCTTCAATCATGTTATATTTGTTTGAAAACAAATTAAAAAAATGCTTTCTGAAGTAGAATTAATAATTATTTGAATTTTTAAAAATTATTATCATATTTTTAAAAGTTTCAAAGTTGTAATTATTTAAAAGTTATATAGGTATTTTCATCTATTGATATTTTTTAAAATTTGAATTATGTTTTGCATTATTCAGAAAAACACTTTAAAAAAAATCATTTTTTTCAAATATACTTTGATATCTAACATTCAAATAACCTAATTATTCTATTAAAGAGCTTTTAAACATATGTAATCACTTTTTAAAACTCCTATTACAATTCCAAATAAACCCTTTAGCTCATTTAAAATTAAAAAATAAATTTATTTGTAATATCCAAAAAATCTGATTTTAGTTTTTATATAGCCTTTAAAATTATTTGATCACTTCTTAAAACTATGTACGTAACCCCAAACAAGCTATCCATGCAGCAGACCTTACAAATGGCTCCGAACGCGTACTTCTGTTTCTTCTTCTCCACCATTTTCTTTGCTTTTTCCGTGATTTCTCTGTTTCCTTTGGCTTTCTCTCGAGACTTACCCGAGACTACTCATACATTCCTTGACGTCTCGGCCTCGCTCGAACAAGCCCGTGCAGTCCTCAACTTCGACCATGAAACCGTTAAGCCCTTGGTTCAACAGAAAGAGCACCTGCAACAAGCTCAGGTCGGTAATTCCTCTTTTTTCTCTGTTCAGATTTACCCACGAGAGTCACTTTACAAGTCCTCGCATGAAGACTACAAGAGCCTTGTTCTTGCTCGACTAGAGCGCGACTCGGTCCGGGTTGAATCTCTCACCACCAAGTTCCAGCTCGCCCTTGACGGTGTGAAGAAGTCGGATCTTAAACCTGTGGAGGAGCTTCTCCCCGAGGATCTGTCCACTCCGGTCGTGTCCGGAATTAGCCAGGGTAGCGGTGAGTATTTCTCGCGCATTGGTGTGGGAACCCCCGCCAAGCCTTTCTACATGGTGCTCGATACTGGCAGCGACCTCATCTGGCTCCAATGTAAGCCCTGTGCACGCTGCTACCAGCAATACGATCCTATATTCGACCCAACTTCTTCCTCTTCCTACGAGTCCCTTTCCTGCGCTTGCCCGCAATGCCAGGTCGTCCAGATTACAGGTTGTAGCGCAGGAAAGTGTCTTTATCGCGTCTCCTATGGTGACGGGTCGAACTCCACTGGCGACATGGTAACAGAGACAGTGTCGTTCGGGAGCTCTGGAGCAGTGAACAATATCGCTTTGGGCTGCGGCCACGACAACGAGGGTTTGTTCGTTGGGGCAGCCGGATTACTCGGACTCGGTGGGGGTTCACTCTCGTTTCCCTACCAGATCAAAGCGTCGTCGTTCTCATACTGCCTCGTGGACCTTGACTCGAACAAGTCCTCGACTCTCGACTTCAACTCGGCTCCACCCGCTGACTCGGTCACTACCACTTTACTTAAAAATGAAAAGATTGACACGTACTACTTCATAGGACTCGACGGACTGAGCGTAGGGGGTATGCCCCTCCCGATCCCGGGCTCGGTGTTTCAAATGGACGCCTCAGGAAACGGCGGAATCATCATCGACTCGGGCACGGTCATAACCCGATTGCAGACCCAGGCCTACAACGCCCTCCGCGACGCGTTCGTGCGGTTAACTCGGGACCTGCCATCGACGAGAGGCGTAGCTCTGTTCGACACGTGCTACGATCTGTCATCCCGTACCTCCGTGCAAGTTCCAACGGTGTCGTTCCTGTTCTCGGGAGGGGAGTCGCTGACACTACCGGCAAAGAACTATCTGATCCCCGTCGACTCGGCCGGAACCTACTGTCTGGCCTTTGCGCCTACACTATCATCTCTGTCAATTATTGGGAACTTTCAGCAACAGGGGACACGTGTCAGCTACGATTTGGCAAACTCGCGGTTGGCGTTGTCACCCAACAAATGTTAGAGCCTTGCCGTAGGAGGGCAGTTAATTTACCCTTATATCCCCGATAAACTAGGTAATTTACAGGACTTGTAAAGTACGAGAAAGTGGGCCCATCTAAATAAATTCCAAAGGAGAGCTTGGCTTTGGCTTGGTGTGGCTCATAATTATCATTCATAAATGTAATATTAATGAATAATGTCATGTAAGATCTTTGTATGCGTAAATTTCGTATATTTTTATAAAAATTAGTTTATTATTAAAAAAATGATTTGTTTATGTTAATTTTAAAATTATACGTTGTTTTTAAAAAGAGTGCAAATTCACAAGACAATTTATTTTTTTAATTTTTAATAGAGGATTTTTTTTTTTAAGAGAAGTATGGGAAGACTATATACTCTAGAACTATATCCAGTATTGAAAAAGCAATGATTCTACCTAGGGTTGGGCAATCGGGCCGAAATGTCTGGCTCAAGTTTTTCTTAGGCCGGTACCCGGTTTCTAAAACCCGAGTGTTTTCTGACCTGGTACCGGATTTAAAACCCGGGTACTAGGTTTAGTACCCGGGTTTTTTTTTTTTAAACCCAAACCCAGTGCCAAAACGAGCACTGGGTTATTACCTGACGAACTCTTTTTCCCGATTCCCCCGTTCCCCCCAATAGAGCTAGGCAACTGGGCCAAATTTTTTTTTCGGGTTCCAGTTATGGGCACTAGCCTAGGAAAAACCCGGGTGTTCCCAAGCTGGGTACCAAATTTAAAACTCGATACTTAGGTTTTAAATTCAGTACCCGCGTTTTTTTTTACACTGAGTTATTACTTGACTAACTTTATTTCCCGATCCCCCCTCCAATCTGACTCTCTCTCTCTCTCTCTCAATGAATCTTCTAGAAACCCTAGCCTCATCCCGTCGTCTCCGTCATCGAATCATCGTCGTCATCCTGTCGTTGCTTTCATTTGGTCATCCTCAGAAACACTACAAATTAGGTTAGTTTTTGATTTACTCTTTTTCCATTTCGGTTTTTTAGTTTATGATGTGGTTTGTTTAGTGGGTGTGATTTGTTTGGGTGTGATTTATTTTTGGGTGTGATTTGTTAAACAGAGACTTCATTCCTGACTAATCCAAAGTAAATGGAGCATTAAGTTTCTAAGATGGCTGCAAACCTATAAATGGAGACTTCATCAACTTTTTCCTACGTTGTTTAAGGGATTCCAGGAAATGCTTCAAGGCTAGTATTTTTTTTCTGAGTTTGAGTGAGAACCAATTTTTATTTTTTATTTTTTGGCACTAGTATTAGTATTGTTGAGTGGAGCTCTGGTTGATGATTATATCTTATTCTTAATCATGAAAACATACTTAGAAGCTAGCACAAGCACGTATTTAAATTATGGTAATATCAAAATCAAGCCCGATTAGTTCTCTAATTTTTAAGTTCTAAGTACCAAAACAAAATAAGTTTCCTAAAAGGTCAAGAAAATATTCTTTTGGCGGAAGGAGTATTCACGGACAAAAGGATTGAAAAAGAGTAGGGAGGAGAAAAGAACCTTTGTTTTCTACTCAAGGGATCTAAATGTTCCACATGATTTGAATTCTAACCCAAAATCAGCCACGTACATACAGTAACTTGTGTCTTCAATATCTGTTAATTGTTCAGTCGAGAAGTTTGGGATTTCAAGACAAGAAATTGTTCATATGCTTCCCCTCCTCTCCCTAAAAATTTTAAACTAATGAATTTAAAGGTAATCAAACCTGTTTTTGATGCACAGATAATTTCTCAGCCCATCAGGTTAATATATTTTACCAGTATATATGACCAAATCTTGAAACTTAAGCATGAATCCGGTACACTTGAAGAGATGAGACCAATCAAATATAAATATGATAATATATATATATAGGCGTGGTCCAAAGTAGATTATGGCCGGAGAGGATACATGAGTTGGCCACTTTGCTGCAAAGTACTTGTTGGCTGGCTGCCTCCGAAATCTGTATTGTAAAAGCAAAGGGCCGAAGAATAAGATGAAAGACATCAAGACATAATCGTACGAACGATGGAGACAGACGCTACGAATCAGCATATGTAGGCTGCAGCCTGAGAGGTGCATATTAAATCATTGTACCAAGCAAAGTAAAGAACTTCAGTACCTTTCGCCACAGGAATATGCATAAATATATAAATACTTACATACATACGGATATATGGTATTGTTAAAGGTAAATAATAGTAGCGCAGTCCTATAAAGTGAAACTATTCATGTTACTACTGTACGTCCAGACCTATTGGTAACTTGTGGATTAACAACTTCATCCAGATGTCTACTTTTGAAAGCCAATATTCATGTTAATTAACCTAAACATGCAGTGTGATTTTAGAATATGCCTCACAAATAGCATTTGTGAAAATTGTTGGGTTGGGGGGACCATTACTCTTATCCTCTGAATATCTTAGTATTAATAAGTTACTGTATGACATACATCATCTTCTTCAGTTTTCACCACTACTTACATATAATATTGTACGTATATTATATATTGTCTACATTGAATAGTAGTAATTTGTCATACTTGTGTTTTAATTTCCTGTTTTTATTTGATTTTATTGTAACTTTAACAGATGGAAGAAGATTCTGTAAGTTGTAATTTCGATAAAACCTAAGAAGTTAGCGACTCCTCTTATATTCCATTGGATGTAGAGGAGCTTGGGACTCTTTCAACCCCTTCTTCATCCACACATACACAATAACCTATCCGTTCCATCCCACCTTTACCCAAGAAATCTTAAAAAAAAAAAAAAAGCCCTAGCAACCAATTTGTGGTATGGGAACATTATACTAGAGTGCAACCTATTGACCATGATAATCCAAAAGCTCAATGCAATTATTGTGCTAAGCTATACAGTTGCCACTACAAAAATAGCACTTCATCTATGTTACACCACCTCTAGAATGCATGTAAACTTCCCCTCTTAGAGTTAAAGGAGTTGGAAGAAGTCAATCTTCTAGTGTTAAGAGGGATGCCGAAAGAAGAGTGTGTAGTCCACAAGGCCTAGTGAAGTATGATGCAGAAAAACTTAGGATGTCAAATGCCAAGTATTTTATTAGGTGCGAATTGCTTTTTAGGCTTGTGGAGCATGAAGGTTTTATTGAATATATAACTGATTTAGAGCCTCGATTTACTTTGCCATCCCGAGCCACTTTAAAAAAGGATTGTATTAAACTGTATAACGAAGAGAAGATACAGCTAAAAAAATTGTCACATGGTCAAAGAATTTGTCTTACCACCGATACTTGGACGTCGGTGCAAAATCTGAACTACATGTGCATTACTGTACATTTTATTGATTGCAATTTGAGATTACACAAAAAATACTTAAGTTTTGTCAAATTCCTTGACCATAGGGGCGAAACTATTGGGTGAGTGTTAAACTCATGATTGTATGAATGGGGCGTTGATAAAATTTTAACCATTACAGTTGATAATGCATCCTCAAATGATGTTGTTATTGATTACATGAGGAGGAGAATAAAAGACAATGATCGTACTATACTGGGTGGTGAATTTCATCACATGTGGTGTGCTGCCCATATATTGAATTTGATTGTTATGGACGACTTGAATGATGTAATTGATTTTGTGTCAAAGATTAGGGATGCCGTCCGGTATGTGAAATCCTCGCCTTCAAGATTTGCCAAGTTCAAGACTTGTGCTATAAATGAAAAAATTAGTGGGAGGATGATTTGCTTGGATGTTCCTACTAGATGGAACTCCACATATTTAATGTTGAGTACCGCTGAAAAACACAAACAAGCTTTTGAACAATATACGTTTGTGGATGACCAATTCTTGAACCCCACTAGCAATGATTGGGAAAATGCACAGATTTTTATGGAGTTGCTGAAAGTTTTTTATGATATTACATTGAGCATTTCTGGTTCTTTGTATGTGATAGCTAATGTTTATTTTGAGCAAATTTGCACAATTGAGGATGCATTAAATGATATGTGCTTGAGTGATGATATTATCACTAGTACTATGGGCATAAATATGAGAAACAAGTATGAGAAGTATTGGGGTAGCACAAATAGGTTCAATTTGATGATATATGTTGCTTTTGTGCTTAATCCACGATATAAAATGATGGCAATGAATTTCTGGTTGCAAAAATGCAGAGGGTGTGAGTTGGCGAATAAGATAGAGGACAAGGTTAA
This sequence comes from Carya cathayensis, assembly GCA_011037825.1. Taxonomy (NCBI): domain Eukaryota; kingdom Viridiplantae; phylum Streptophyta; class Magnoliopsida; order Fagales; family Juglandaceae; genus Carya; species Carya cathayensis. The sequence goes on from QGSO01000262.1 coordinate 574,094, forward strand.
ACTCCTTTTAGGCCGCTTGATTGAGCAGTATAACACATTTCGTGTGGCTAGTGGGAGGAGTTCTAATGTGGCTCAACGGGGGCCAAGCACTACTAATATAAATATTGGTAATGAGCCAACACCGGTTCCTACTAAATTTAAGATCATGTTTATCAACTTCCTTAAGGAATAGGGTGTTACAGAGTTTAGATCGGAGCTAAATAGATATTTTTCTTAAACGTGTATAGACAACTTGCTCGGTTTTGATATCTTAGATTGGTGGAGAATTAATGTTGTTAATTATCTTGTCCTTACTGAGGTAGCACGTGATGTGTTAGTCACCCCCATTTCCACTATTGCCTCGGAGTCCACATTTAGTACTGGAGGACGCATATTGGATCCTTTTAGGAGTTCCTTGTCTCTAGAAACTATAGAAGCTCTCATTTGCACCCAAAATTAGTTAAGGACCAAACTAATCAATATTCAGGATTTGGAAGAATACATATAGTCAATGGACCTTGAAGGTAAGTTTGAAACGTGAAATATCTTTTTTAATATCTATCTAACTCAATTTTTAATTTTTTTTAGATGATCATCTAGCTTCATCTTTAACTGAGGCTGATGTGAGTCTCCACCCATTCATGCTGAAAAGTTTACATCCTGTTATGAAAGAGAATATCTTAATCTTCAATGGAGGTAAGAGATTTGCACCTAAAAGTTTTGTTTCTTTTTAAGGTGCTTCTGGGGTATTTAATTTTGCTGAATTAACCCAAACTTGCTACCTTGGTTGAGTTCCAAAGAGTTTATTGATTTGGTTCTGTCATGTAGGTTCTGACATATTTTGTGCTTGCTTGCTGGTTCTGGGGGGTTCCTGTTGCCACCATATCTTAGCAACTTGTGCAACCATTTGGTAATGCTTGTTGCCACTAATCATTTTACTTTGTTCACTTATGCTGCTGAAATTATACTCTTATAGACTTGTAGTTTGATTGATCAGCTCATACTATCTTCCTTTTGTAAACTAACTAAAGAATATGTAGAACTAGCTACTCTTGCTCCCCATGTGAAAGGTTTTCCTGTAAAAAATGAGGTTACATAAATAAAATTGGATTATAACCTTATTTTAAAAAGCTAAAAATGGTTTTTTAGGTGCATGGGTTGTTGTGGATTAATTGTTTGGTGTGAATATTTTTGTTCTGGAGTGCCAAAGAAATTTATGTTGGGAGAGAAACAAAAATAGAGTATTAGGTAATTAAAGAATAATTTTATTTGGTCAATTGATTACCACTGTGGCATGGAGAACTTTACTTAGTGCTTGTAGGATTTATGCAAGCACAAAAATTGCAGAAAAATCTGCAACAGAAATTATAGAACTTGATGCCAACGATCATGCTTCATATGTTATACTCTTAACATTTACTCTGAGGAGGGAAAATTGGAAGAAGCTATGAAGTTGAGACAGAAAATGGCCGAGATTGGGTTGAAGAAATATCCAGTGAGTAGTTGGTTGATATATTGATATATAATTCACTAGTTTGCTCTATCTGTATGAGGAGATGGCTACATTTTGTTGACAGAGGCTTGAGGAAAATGTAGGAAAGCTTTGAAACTCAGATTTCTATCTGTATGAGGAGATGGCAAATGTAGACAGCCCAATATTTGCCTAGCGTGTGTTTGCAAGTGTAGGTGTATGTATATTTATATGAATGAAATGATTTGTGTTTATGCAAGAATCTATGACCTTCAGTAGGCATAAAAAATTTGGTGGGATTTTTCACTTACAAGATTGCAACTTTCATTCAAGCTATAGAGGAATCACTTCCAGTTGTTGGAAAAAAAACCTACATTCAGTAGTGGATTATGTAATTTTTTCAATAGTCAATATAGATGAATATAGAATAGTCTTTCAATTTCAGCATTTTTTCATGAATATGTAATTTTGATATGTTTTCTTGAAAAAAGTGTAATATAATATAGGCTTTCAGCAATATTTTTTTCTTGAAAAATAATTTAATAATATAGGTTTTGTTTTAAATAAAAAAAAAAACCCCTGGGTATAGGTTGAAACCTGGATTTCCAGGTTGTAAAAACCTAGATCAATCCGGGTTCCAGCTCGGGTCATAACCCGGGTATATCTTGCCCGGATTTGGAATCCGGATTCCGGGCTGGGTATACCCGGATACTTGGTCCGGTACCCGGTTGCTCAGCCCTAGTTCTACCCCAACACTACACCTAGAGATGGGTGAATAAATTCAAATTTGGTTGCCTATTCAAAAATATAGTCAAACAAACAATTAATCAATAAAAAAAAATCACACAAATAATAATCACAGCAATTTTGGTCATGAAGTGGAAACTCATTTGAAAAATGTTTTTAAAATTTAAAACAACTCCAAGTGTAAGACACAACATCAAATCCACTATAGAAACTTTAGTTTGTTACAAACAATTCAGAGACACTCACAAAACCTTTGTAATAGCTAAACTTGACTTGCAACACCACGAGTGTTCGACTTGATCTCTACACATGTAGTGCCAGAACTCTGACCTTACTATAGCTTCCCATGAGTGCCTCTCGATCTCTGCATCAATAGCAGCTTCGGAAACCTTGAGTGTGATAAGGTGGAGGTATATTTTCCAAGAGAGATTTTGCTTCAAATGTGGAAGAGAGTTTCTCTCAAGTGCTCTTGACAGGAGGCTCTGTTTTAGCTCAATTTCTCCACACCAAGGTAGAATAAACATGTCCCTTTTATATGTCCCCAGAAGCACGGCGCTCAAACCCTAGAAAAATTAAGTTGTCTAAACATTAGCTTGAGTGGAGTGTCTAGCGCGAATCGAGCGCACATTGAACTTTAGAATAAGCTCGAGCGCTACGTTGAGCGAAGCTTGAGCAAAATTTCTGTCTGGGTTCTCGTTCGAGCGCTATGTTAAGCGCATATCGAGCAAATTCTCTAGATGAGTTCCGCTCGAGCACCAAGTTAAGCATATGTCGATCGAACTCTTTGAATGAGTTCTGCTCGAACACCAAGCTGAGTGCACGTTAAGCGAACTTTCTTGATGAGTTCTGCTCGAGCTCCACTTCGAGTGCGTGTCGAGCGAACTCTTTGGAAGAGTTCTGCTCGAGTGCCACGTCGAGCTCATGTCTAGCGAACTCTCTGTTATAAGTTCTGCTCGAGCCGTGTTGATCACACTTCAACCCTTTTCATGTCACCCCACTTCAACACTTATTACAACACACTTTTACAATGCTTTTCACAAGAATATACCAACCAACTCATTTTTATCTCAACAAATATCATTCTTTATATATTAAATGGGGTTTGAAAAGGGAAGATGGATCAATGAGGTGGTAGAAGATGAGGTGAACTGAAATGCTTTTAATGATATTTATGAAAATGGCCCATTTTGCTACATTGTGAGTAGTGAAATTGACACTTCATGGCCTTCTGACGGAAGCCTCACTCTCACTCACTTGTGTTTGGCATGTTGAGTGCTTAGATTTAGGGTTTGTGGCATGTTGGTTGGCTAGATCTAGAGTTACCTCAAGGCAACGCAAAAATCCAAATTGGTTTGTTGGTAAAATTAAGACTAGCTTGGGCAAGCACTTAACTCTCAAAGTTTTGGAAGAGAAAATTCTCATTCATTGAATAAAAGCATAACAATAATCATGAAATAACAATGCAAACCAAAAATATAAATAGGGAACACTAGGGTTGGAGCCACCTTGTCCCCATTTACTTCCCTTAACCTAAATCTAGATCTAGATCACAATCATAGATCCAACTCCTAAGTTTAAGGAACCCTAAGCTTAAGGAAACAAAATCTAATGCCTAAAATAAAGGAAATAAACTAAGAAATAAACATAAATACATTAAAACTAGATAAATCTCCTAATTAAAAGGAACATGGCTAGCAATCACACTAGAAGTCGCCCACTCCCCTAAAATTAAGGGGTTTACCTCCTCTCAACCCCTAAAATCAAGGAAATGTGATATTCTTCTAGTAGGCCATGTCTTGGATGCCCAAGGTCCCACCATCTGAGCCATGCATGCACCCCAATGCCATCCTCCTAGCCTCAACACTCCTAGCTCTCCTAGTGGCATTACGAATGGCTCGTATTGCATCTCCATCAATCCTCTCCCCTTCAAGACTGGCCTTGTCCTCAAGGTCCAAATTTGGAAATTAATCTTTGAGAACCCGAACTCTCTCCCATGTAGCATCCTCAGTTGGAAGCCCCTCCATTGAACCAAGGCTTCAGTTCTCACTTGGCCACCCTTTCTCACAAGCCTATATTTCATGATCTTCTTAGGTTGGATTGCTATTCTTTTCTCTTCATCCACCACGGGCATCTCACTCACCACCTTGGTTGGATATCCAACATTCCTCCTTAACCATGAGACATGAAAAATAGGGTGAATGTGAACCCCGACCGGTAGATCTAGCTTGTAAGCAAGCTATCCGTACTTCTCCGACAGGTGATATGGGCTAAAATATTTAGCACTCAACTTGCTCAATGTTGATTTGGATAATGCCTTGTGCTCTATTGGTAGTTACTTGAGAAAGACCCACTCACCTGGTTCAAAGGACTCCATAGTCCTCCCCTTGTCAAAATGCTTCTTCATTTGATCTTGAGCACGTGCCAAATTTTTCTTGAGTTCCTTCAAGACTGCATCCCTCTCTCTAAGCTGCATATCCACCAAATCATTTGGCGAACTCCCCACTCCATAGGCTACAAGCATCGGTGGTGGTCTCTCATAAAGTGCCTCAAGTGGTGTCATCTAGATAGATCGGTGGTATGATGCATTGTACCAGAATTCAGCCCATGCCAAATACTCTTCCCACTTCTTCGGGTATTGGTGCACAAAGCACCTAAGGTATTGCTCAAGGGTCCGGTTGGTCACTTCCGTTTGGCCATCAGTTTGGGGGTGATAGGTTGAACTTCGGGCCAACTCCGTCTCATGCATCTTGAAGTAATCCCTCCAAAAATTGCTCATGAACATACAATATTTATCGATCAATATGCTTCTCAACATCCTCAAATATTCAAAGTGGTCATTGTGAGTTCGAAAAGCTATCTTGTGAATGTCCATTTCAGGTACCCTAATTTGATGGTACCCAACCCTTAGATCGAGTTTGGAGGAGAACATTGAACCTCTAAGCTTATCTAACATGTCATCAATGGTCGGAATTGGGAATCTATCCTTAATAGTAGCCTCATTCAAGGTTTGGTAGTTGGTGCAAAATCTCCATGTGCCATCCTTCTTTTTCACCAAGAGAACTGGACTTGAGAATGGGCTAGTGTTTGGCTGGATGAGGCCATTAGCCAACATCTCATTTACTTGCTTTTCAATCTTGGTCTTTTGGTAGTAAGCATATCCGTAGGGGGCCACATTAACCTGCTTGGCTTCCTCCTTTAATGGAATGCGATGATCAAATTCCTTTGAGGGTGAAAGTGTCTTCGGATCTTCCATCACTCTAGAAAACCTCCCCAACAAACCCCTTAAGTCCTTGGGCATCTCAACCCCTAACTCCCTCTCCATGCTCCCATCTTCCACTTTATGCCCCTCACTCAAACCCCTCAGTTGGGAGGCCAATGTGATAGCAAAACATTGGCCCCCATGCCTTAAGACCTTCTCTATCTCATTATGCCCCACAGCCTTATGTCCTCCTCTTCCACTCATTCTCATGGTTACCCATTTCCCTCCCATCATAAACTCCATAGTCATTTTTTTATAATCCGAGACTACCTTCCCTAACTCCTCTAACTATTGCACACCCAACACCACATCCAACCCAACAATAGGCAAAGAATACAAATCTACCACAATCTCAAGGCCTTGTGTTTTCAGACATACCTTTTTATATTCTTTTCCATCAATCTCTCCCCGCTAGCTACCTTGACCACAAATGGAGTGATAGAAGTCAAAGGCAACCCTAAGTTCTCGGCCACTTTAGAATTGATGAAGTTTAGGGATGAACCGTTATCAACAAAAACCATTACCGCTATCTTTTGCCAATGTGAGCTTGTGTTCTGATTGTTCTAGGCCCGGCAACACCCGCCAAAGCACGGATAGAAATATAAGGGTCTCCCCCCTTTGCCTCTCCTTCTTTTTACTCCTCTTGCCTTTGCTCATCCTCTCCTATTTCTTCCTTTTTCTTCGATTCCATCTCTATGAGAAAGATTTGCTTGGCTTTGCATTTTTGGCCCATACTGAACCTCTCATTACAATTGAAACAAAGCTCATTCTCTCTTCGTCGTTACATCTCTTCCCAAGATAACCTCTTTACCCTATGAGTAAGGGTTTGGATCCGCTTGATGCGCCTCCACTAGGACCTCCTGGTGAGAATTGCCAAAAGTCTAGTTTGCCCCGATCTTGGAAACTATTGGGGGTGGTTTCCTCACTTCAAACCGACTACTCTTCTTTAAATCTTAAAGTTGATCTTCCTTGATATGTGCAACCTCCAAAGCTTGCATCAAGTTTTTTGGTTTCTTAAGCTTCACTTCCACTGCTAACTCACTCTTCAAGTCGCCCACAAAGGTCCCAATAAGGGCATTCTCCAACCACCCATGTGCTCTAATGGACAAGTACTCGAACTGCTTTTGATAATCTCTTAAAGATCCGGTTTGCTTGATCTTTAAAAGAGTCTCATGGTAGTTCATATACTCAGTTAGCCCAAACCTCCTCAAAAGTTTCTTGACAAACTTGCTCCATTTTAACTCCCTTCTTTGAGCCCCATAGGTCTTTCTCATCCATTGCCACCATTAGTTAGCCTCCCATTCAAGGAAGTAAGCAGCATAGAACACTTTAGCATGGCCCTCCTTATGATTGTGCTCAAAGTCTTGCTCGGCTCTACTAACCCAAGTGCTCAGGTCATCACCATTAAATTTTGAAAAGTCTATTTCTGCTTTGAGAACTTCCCCCCTACATGCTCTTCTCCTCTCATTATGGTTCCCTTCTTCTCATCCACTTTTCCCTTTGATTCCTCATTAGGATTTGAAGAATCTTGAGTAGATGAATCCGAATCATCCACCTTCTCTCGGCGTTGGCTTTTTCTAGATCCAACAGAACCCTCGGGACTATGGGCTCTTCTCCTATGGCACATTCTCTCTCCATTCCTCATTTGATCTATCAATTGATAGAGCACCTCCTCTATTCTTCTAAGCCTTTCATTAGTGGCAGTTTGTTGTACCTCCAAAGTGGCTTCAATGTTCTCAATCTGCTTCCTATAAGTTGGTTGTTGATCGGCCATGGCTTCCTCTCTTGGGTTGGATCTCTCTCAATGAATGCACTAATTGATTGAAGTCTTCACTCTCACTCACTTGTGTTTGGCGTGTTGAGTGCTTAGATCTAGGGTTTGTGGCGTGTTGGTTGGATAGATTTAAGGTTACCTCAAGGGAACACAAATATCCAAATTGATTTGTTAGTGAAAATCAAGACTAGCTCGGGCTAGCAGTTAACTCTCAAAGGTTTGGAAGAGGAAATTCTCATTTATTGAATAAAAGCATAACAATAATCATGAAATAACAATGCAAACTGAAAATATAAATAGGGAACACTAGGGTTGGCACCACCTTGCCCCCATTTACTTTCTTTAACCTAAATCTAGATCTAGATCTCAATCATAGATCCAACTCCTAAGTTTAAGGAATCCTAAGTTTAAGGAAATAAAATCTAATGCCTAAAATAAAAGAAATAAACTACGAAATAAACATAAACACATTAAAAATAGATAAATCTCCTAATTAAAAAGAACATGGCCGGCCATCACACTAAAAGTCGCCCACTCCCTTAAAATTGAGGAGTTTGCCTCCTCTCAACCCTTAAAATCAAGGAATTGTGATCTTTTTTAAGTTGGCTTTGTCTTGGATGCCCAAGGTCCCACCATCCAAGCCATGCATGCACTCCAATACCATCATCCTAGCCTTAGCACACTTAGCTTTCCTAGTAGCATTACGAATGATTTGTCTTGCATCTCCATCACCTTCCAAGAGGCCACACCATGTTAATCATAAAAACTTTTAGAGTTAGCGGAGGATGTAGTTGATATGGAAGGTTATCCCTTTTGTATTTATTCCTTCATTTCATGGGCTTTTCACTAATAGATACCATTTCCTTTAAAAAGAGAAAAAAGTAAAAAAGAAAGGCCACACCATGTAGTAGTCCGAAAATATCCTACATTATAGGGACGGTATTTCAATGTGAGTCGTTCTTTTTATGTGGCTGTAATAACTTCAAGAGAGTCACTTTCAATAATTAGGTTATTAGCATTTAATCATTGGTTTGATTAATAAACTTTAAAAAACAGCTATAGTGACTTTTGAGGTTTGATATTTTCTTAAACTAATACCTTAAATTAATAAATATATATTTTACAGTGATAAGGACGGTCCTACGTAGGAGTGTACGGAAGGTTTTGTGGAGGGTTTTGTGAGTCGCTTCACGGGTGATGAAGAACAGATTACGTGAATTGTGGTGGCCAGTTTCTGGGAGTGGAAGACAACCTTTGATTGCCTACGAAAAGGAACTGTTACACAGCGTGGGGCTGGTTCGGTGATTGTCGTTGTGCCTAATGGGATTGCTTTTCTACTTTCATTTCATTACTCGACACGTGTCCTTTAAGGTACTGGGACCCATGCTGAGCTGTATTCCTACTATTCCCAGGAAGACAAACAAAATGAGTGGAGTAATGAAAGGCTTAGAAGAATATATATTATTGAGAATTGATACTTGTAGTTTTAAGATATGTAAGTTCTGTATACTTTTTTTTTTTAAAAAAAGAAGATAAATACGATATTTATATGAAAAAATTATTTTTTTAATGATAGACACCATATTTTTTCAAAGAAAATACGCGAGACTTACACGCTCTAAATTTATATGTAACATTACTCTTAATTATTATATAAACTTTCTTTTATACTAAGCTCAAGAGTTGATCAATATATCACATTCTCACAATGGTAGGAATGACGTGGAGATGATTGATAATTTAACGTTTTCTTGAAATAATTGATCTAAACTTTTTTTTGCCATAACTGTCAAATGAATCAACATTTTTTTTTAATAAATAAAGAGTGAATTCTTTAAAATTCTTAGGGAATTTTATCAAGTGAATTTCTTTGAGTTCTAATCATTCATCGATGAGGATTTTCCTATATTAATATTTTTCAACTTCAAATATTCAATTTGTTAATTATTCAACTAATTCGGCATTGAGGTGGGAAAACTCTTACAATCAAGTTTCAAGAAAATAGTTGGGATTTGAAGAAATCCAACCCATATAGACTATAAAGCATTCCAGACATTTTAGAGAATATTAGTTCTATAAGAGTTGTTCTATTTATAAGCTAGTGTGTAGAGCATATTATCTACATTACTTACATAATAAAATTTGATTTGTAATATTCAAATTTTAAAATTTTTATTATCAATTAAATTATGTCATGTAAGTAATTTACAGAATGTATTATCGACCCTGGCTTTAAATAGAATTCTCCACTCTAGAATATAGAGTTCCAAAACTTTCGTATTAAAATTTCATGGGATGAGGCAAAGGGAGAACCATCTTTAGAATATGAAATTGAGAGCCACTACACCCATCAATGAAATGTTATGAGAAAATGTCCCGATAAGTATATTTCTTTGTTTAGTATTTTTTTTTCCTTTTTTCTTTCTTGTATTTTTTTAATCATCATAAACATTTTTTTAAAAATCACAACATGATTAAAATACACTTTATTAATCAATAAGTAAAAAAAAAAAACTGTTGGCTCCCCAACTCTTGGTAGATATAACATTTTTCTATAAAATTTATTCTCTGACTGTGTCACAGACTCACATACAAACAGATTTAAAATATTAAGAATTTGAATTTAAAAAAAACAAAAAAAAAACAAAAACTTTGATGTGGATCTTTGAAAAATACATCAAATTTTTTGCATGACGACAAACCCTTTCATGTGCAGGAAACCCAGGTGGGGTTGGACTTGTCTTGGGACACATATATTGAAGGAGATTTTGGCAAAAAGGAAGAACTTTCTTGCATGTTTGTTTGGGCTTGAAAATACAAGTCAACCTCCATCAATTACTGCCTAAGAATGTTAATCCAAATAGACCACAGTTACGCATGTCAAGCCTCTAATCATCAGTCATGGCTGAAATCTTGTGTCTATTTTCTCTCTCTTTCTTACCTGCTTATAATCAGCTGTATATTGGAAAATGATTCTTAAAGACTAATGGGGGACCAAAACTTTTCAATGATTTTATGTATAGACATTATGTGGAAAAGGGACATAATAGTCTTCAGCCATTTTTAGTTGGCCTAAGTCATATCACACACATAACTTAGGTCTCGTTTGGTTTCACAGTTTGGATAAGATAAAATGAGATATTTTAAATAGTAGTAAGATTTTTTAGTTAAGATGAGATGAGATAATTTGTAAAATAATATATATTTAGATAGTGAAATGAGATGAAATAACTTTTACTTTTTAAGATTTGATAAAGAGGTGAGTCCCACTATTTGAATAGCAATTATTTACTTATTGTTTTGTATTGTTTACTTACTGTTTCTGTCAGTTTTGCATTGCACATTTAAAGTTTTTTGTTGTTTGTACACTGTCCAAAGCGGGCCTAATTGTAATATTTTATCTCATTGTGCTGATATGACATTATTCATATATTCAACATTAATTGTTCTCTACACTAAATTTCATTTTACTTTTATCTTATTGCGCTGATGTAATATTATTCATAACCTTTGGATCAACTCTATCGTTTAAAAAAAAAAAAAACTCAATTTATGAGTAATGCCACGATAATGAGAAATAAATATAATATATAACAAAATTAATATTATATTAATGATACGATTATCAACATCTTGATTGGAATTGATTAAAGTTCTTCGATCCCTCCATCACTTCAAGATGGTATAGCCTCCAAGTCAAGTACAAGGTTCAAACAAATTAATCAGTCTAAAGTTGCATGCTATTTTCCATCATACCGATCGGTCTACAGGGATAACTACAACAATATGACTTTGGGACTTCTGTTATCATCATTAATGTCCTTCTCCACCTAAATAGAAAATTTCAACTTCAGCTTCTATAGATGTCATTTAATACTGACCTGAAGACTATTCTGCAATATTCTTCTGCGGGAAACTTTTAATAATAGGGACATGAGGATTTGGCGAGAATAACTTATGACCGGCATCTCCTATAAGTGATTTTTATCGGAGACAAATAGGAATGTGACACATAAGGGGTTGATTAAAAACCCAAGTCTCCGCGCTGCAGGGCATAAACCCCCTCCCCCTCTCTCTGGTCTCTCTCTCTCCCCTTCCCTCGCTCTCCCTCAAGAAATTCCTAACCCGAAATCACATCTCTCTCTCATTCCCTCTTTCTCCGTCGAGGACATTTTGTACCTGAGTAGTTCCACATTGGGGGGTCATGATACCTGAGTAGTTTCCCTCTCTCCCTCCCTCCCTCCGTCCCTCCCTTTCATCATCACCCAAAAAAAGAAAAAAATTATGTAAAACCCAACAGCAACTACACCAAGAGCCTCCAATGAAATCTAGATTCAGACTTGTGTTTTTACACAGATTTCAATTCGACAAATATCATAGCAAAAAGATCAATTTTAGGTACCAAAACTTCCAGGTATCTTCAATCTTTAATTTTCTTCAAACAAAAAAAAAGATAAAAAAAAAGAGACTCGCATGTATGGTTGGAAGTATGCCAATAAGGATTCCGTCCAAGCCCTTATCTAAGAAAAAAAATAAATCAAGAAAAATGTCAGTCCCAAAAGAAGCTCCAGAATAGCTTATACATAAAGAGCTTATACTGCTAGCATTTTTTCATTGCCATCGCTGCAAACCAGTGGGCTTGAGGGCTTGGACTTGGATTAAAGCTCCAATCCTGGAGCAAGCAGCCAATTAATTGGATTTGGGTAGAAGGGATTGAGACAAGTACGAATGTTGAAGGGGAGAGAGATGTTATTTTGGGTTATGGATTTCGTGAAGAAGATGGACGGAAGGAGAGAGAGGTAGGGAGAGAGAGAGAAGAGAGAAGGGGGTCGGGAGGGGGATCTCTTGTGGCGCAGAAATTTGAGTTTTACATTAATTCCATACGTGGCACGTTCCCATTTGATTCCAATAAAAAGCAATGGTAGGAGACACCGGCCCAAAGCGCTTCTCGGATTTGGCCTATACATAACAAATCTTTCTCATCAATTACTAGACATAAGGACAATGGTGAACTTCCACAATACAAAAATTGGGGGCATTCCGAGAATCGAACTCGGGACCTCTCGCACCCAAAGCGAGAATCATACCACTAGACCAAATGCCCACTTGGCATCCTAGGATTCAATAAATTTGGAGACCGAACAAATGACTTCATCAATTTCCTGTGTATTTTGACAGAAATGGTTCGGGAAGGTTGGTTGCCTTCTTGAGTCCTGATGCATAGCCTAGTTAACAGTGCAAATGGCTGTCACAAGACCAGATGGTGGGGAACTCAGATAAATTATAGAAATTACCAAAAACATGTTCTTTTCTCTCGATCACATACCACAAAAGTGTCCTTACAAAAGTTCAAAAGTATTTGTCATTATCAAAAAGAGGGAGATTGTTGAACCCAAGGTTTCAAGTTTCATGTAATTATATATCTACATATGAATTTTGATGATAACAAATGAATTCAAGCATAAAGAAGTCTCAACCTCAAGTTTTCTATACAAATGGAGCCAAACACATCAATGAACTAAGCATTAGTAAGAAAGGAACAATCTCACACTAAAACTCATAGGGTAATGTTGTACATCTTTTGAAAAATTCAAAATTAAGATTAAGGCTTAAAATTAATATTTTATCATAAATCATTAAAATACATTTTCCACATGGGCATGAATATTTTAAAAATTAAATTTAAAAATTTGAAAGATAATTGATTGTCATCTTTCACATGTTCATAACATTATTAAAAGTTTGAATTTAAAAATATTAAAGATGATTGATTGTCATTTTTCACATGTGCACGTTTTATTTGAATATTTTCAAAAGTAATTGATGTTCTTTTTGACTTGTGTAAAAGGTAGATGATTTTATTTGAAAAATTTAAAAAGTAAATAGTACTCCTTTTGTCATATGCGAAAAGTAAAAAAAATTAAGTTTGAAATTTTTGAAAAGTGAATAATGTTGTCTTTGACAATTGAAAAAAAGAAACTCTTATTTGAATTTTTTGAAAAATGAATGATTTTATATTTGATATGAAGTTTGGTACCTTCAGAACAGAACACCAAGAGCATACGCATATCATTGCAAGTTTTGCAACATTCATTCAAAACTTTCAATCTCTCTTTTCTAAACATTGAGCCTTAAATCTTGTTCATTTTGAGAGAGATATAGTTTGCACTGTATTGTTCTTATTTCACTCATGATGAGTGCTATCTGATAATTTACCCATTATCAGCTCTTGTATCAGTAAAAGGGTGTGTATAACCCTTGTGCGTGTAGAAAGTATTCTACATATGGAATAGTTGAATCATTACGTGTAAGGTGATTGCAAGTGTGAAGGGTGTTCTATACAGATCCTTTGTAGCGGTGTTGTTTAAAGGTGTAATAAGTTTCTATCTCCACTTAAAGGAGATTGAATAGCGAATTTGAGGATCTTCAAGAGTAGTTTGAGGCGAGGAAGTAAGCAGTGAGGCTGAACCTCGTTAACATACTGAGTTTGCTTATCTATTACCCATACTTTTTATATTTATTACTGCTTCGTATTTTGTTTATATTTTATATTGTGTATTTGATTCATAATTATTAATTTTTAAATACAACCCAATTCACCTCCCCTCTTGCATTAGTCATTTGGGCAACAATTAATTGTTGAACCCAGTGTTTCAAATTTATGTAATTATATATCTATATATGGACTTTGATGATAACAAATAAATTTAAGCATAAAGAAGTCTCAACCTCAGGTTTTCTATACAAATGGAGCCAAGCACATCAATAAACTAAGCATGAGGAAGAAGGAAATAAATTCACATTAAAGCTCATAGAGTAATGTTGAACATCTCTTGAAAAATTCGAAATTAGGATTAAGGCTCAAAATTAATATTTTATAATAAAGTATTAAATACATTTTTCACATGTGCATGAATATTTTGAAAATTTGAAAGATGATTGATTGTCATCTTTCAAATGTGTATGACATGGTTAAAAGTTTAAATTTTGAAAATATTATAGATAATTGATTGTCATTTTTCACTTGTACACGTTTTATTTGAATATTTTCAAAAGTAATTGATGCTCTTTTTGACTTATGCAAAAGGTATATGATTTTGTTTGAAAATTTTTAAAAGTAAATAGTACTCATTTTGTCATATGCAAAAAGTAAAAAGATTAGGTTTGAAATTTTTGAAAAGTGAATGATGTTGTCTTTGACAATTGAAAAAGAAAAAACTGTTATTTGAATTTTTTGAAAAATGAATTATATTGTCTTTGACATATAAAATTTGAATATGAAGTTTCTTATGTCTATAAATAGATCATTTGATAGTTTCAAATTCACAACACCAAGAGCATACACATATCATTGCAAGTTTTGCAACACTCATTCAAATCTTTCAATCTTTATTTTCTAAGTATTAAACCTTAAATCTTGTTCATTTTAAAAGATATAGTTTACGATGTATTGTTCTTATTTCACTCATTGATGAGTGTTTTCTGATAATCTACCCACTATCAGCTCTTGTATCAATAAAAGGGTGTGTATAACCTTTGTACGTGTAAAAAGTATTCTACACAGGAAATAGTTGAATCACCACGTGTAAAGTGATTGCAAGTGTGGAAGATGTTCTACATGGATCCTTTGTAACGGTGTTGTTCAAATGTATAATAGATTTTCTATCTCTACCTAAAAAAGGTTGAATAGTGAATTTGAGAATCCTCAAGGGGTAGCTTGAGGCGAGGATGTAGGCAGTGGGGCCAAAAATCGTTAACATACTGAGTTTGCTTCTTTCTTACCCTTACTCTTTATATTTATTGATGCTTCATATTTTATTTATATTTTATATTGTGTATTTAATTCATAATTGTTAATTTTTAAATATAACCCAATTCAGTCCTCTCTTGTGTTAGTCATCTGAGTAACAATTGGTATCAGAGCAATGGCTCTGTTATAAGATTAACTATCTTTTGTGTTAAGATCTAATAACTAACATTTCAGCTTTATTTGGTGAAGGCCAATCTAGCAGTAAGTCTCGACTCTTTTGTGGAGACAATTACTCATTTTGAAAAATTAGAATGAAAATATTCATTCAAGGTTAAGGACGAGAAATCTGAAAATGCATTGTAAATGGACCTTATATCCCAATAAAAGTAGTTAATAGAGTAAATGTAAAATGGGAATAAGAAGAGTTTGATTATGAAAACAATAGAATTTATACATTAAATTTAACTGCTATGAATTTCTTATATAATGCTCTCAATGGAAATGTGTTTAATAGAATAATGATTTGCACTACGGTAAAGGAAATTTGGGATAACTTGGAAGTTACTTATGAAAGAACTTCGCAAGTCAAGAAATCAAAAATTTATATTTTACTCATGAATATGAAATATTTGAGATGAATGATGATGAATCTATTTCTAATATGTACACTCATTTTACTAATATCATAAACAGGTTGACAGCTCTCGACAAAGTTTATTCCAAGGTAAATATAGTTAAAAAAATTATCAACTCTGTACCAAAATGTTGGGAATTAAAAGTGATAGCGATTCTTGAAGTTGGAGACCTCAAGAAGCTTGAAGTGAATGAACTAATTGGGTCACTTATCACCCATGAGTACACATTGAAAATAGGAGGAGAAGAAGGAAAGTCAAAGAAGAGTTTGGCACTTAAAGCTGTTTTTCATGAAAGCGAAAGTGATGAATATGAGGAAAGTGACGACAAAGATGAAGAAGTTGGGATGATAACAAGAAGAATTAAGAGGTTCTTAAAGAAAAATAAAGCTCATTTGGGGAAATCCTTCAAAAAATTTTCCAAGAAAGATCCAGGTAAAAATAATTCTTTAATTTGTTATAAATGCAATAAGTTTGGAAAAATCAAGGCAAATTGTCCTCTGCTAAAGAAAGATTGAAACAAGGGCAAGAAAGTTACATAGAATGATGATTCAAGTAACTCAGATAGTGAAGCAAACAATGAAGAATCAGTAAATCTTTGTCTTAAGGCTAAAGATGACCTTGAGGTAATAAATCGTGATAATATTGAAGAGTTGCAAAATATTTTGGAAGAGGTATATGAGAAACTTGAAAAATTAGGTATCAAGTATACTATTTTGAAAAAGAAATTGATATTTTAAGAAAAGAAAATATCATTTTGAAAGATAAAAATCTTGAGTTAAATAAGGAAATAACTGATTTAGAAAATATTGTTGAAAACTTTATGAATGGAAAAAGAAATTTTGAAAAATTTCTTGGTAGTCAAAGATGTGTTTTTGACAAGGCAGAGTTGGGATATATGCTAAAAGAAAAATATAAACCTTATAAAAACTTCTTTGATAATCATTCTACATCAAAGTTCAGAATTCAATTTTTTTTTCTTAAAATAATTTTTTCAAAGAAAGATAGTATTACAATCACTCAAATTCTTCATATATGCTACATGCTATTTGCAATTTTTGCAATAGAAATTGTTACAATTATCATGTTTGTTGGTTTTTAGATAGTGAATTTTCAAGACATATGACGAGAGACAAGACTAAGTTCTTTAATCTTAGATCTAAAGAAGAAAGACATATGACATTTGGAGACAACTCGAAATGGAAGATCATGAGAATATGTAAAATTGGTAATGAATCTTCTCTCATAATTGAATATGTTCTACTAATTGAAGGTTTAAAATATAATCTTTTAAGCATAAGTCAATTACATGATAAAGCATTTACAGTTACTTTCAAAATGAATAAGTGCATTATTTTGAATTATCATAATTGCAATGTTTGTTTTATTGTTTTTAGAAGTAACAATAGTTATACAATCGAATTTGAAGAAATTGCCTCACAAGATGTTATTTGTTTTTAGCTCAAAATGAAACTAGTTGGCTATGGCATAGAAGACTAGGTCATGCCAACATGAAACTTATTTCCAAACTTTCGAAAAATGATCTTGTGAAAGGTTTACCAAAAGTAAATTTTCTTAAAGAAAATATTTGTGATGCATGTCAATTTGGTAAACAAACAAAAACTTCTTTTAAAACCAAAAAACATATTTTCACTACTAGACCAATGCAACTGATACACATGAATATTTTTGGACCAAATAAAGTTGTAAGTCTAAAAGAAAAATATTATGCATATTTTATTATTGATGATTTCTCTATATATACTTGGGTCATCTTTCTTTCTCATAAAAATGATGCACATAATGCTTTTACCAAGTTATACAAGAGAATTGAAAATGCAAATGATTATACCACTTCAAGATGGTATAACCTCAAAGTCAAGTACAAGGTTCAAACAAATTAATCATCTAAAGTTGCATGCTATTTTCCATCATACCGATCGGTCTAGAGGGATAACTATCAACAATATGACTTTGGGACTTCTGTTATCATCATTAATGTCCTTCTCCACCTAAATAGAAAATTTCAACTTCAGCTTCTACAGATGTCATTCAGTACTGACCTGAAGACTATTCTGCAATATTCTTCTGCGGGAAACTTTCAAATCTTTCTCATCAATTACTAGACACAAGGACAATGGTGAACTTCCAAAATACAAAAATTGGGGGCATTCCGAGAATCGAACTCGGGACCTCTCGCACCCAAAGCGAGAATCATACCACTAGACCAAATGCCCACTTGGCATCCTAGGATTAAATAAATTTGGTGACTAAACAAATAACTTCATCAATTTCCTGTGTATTTTGACAGAAATGGCTCGGGAAGGTTGGTTGCCTTCTTGTTTCTGGAGTCCTGATGCATAGCCTAGTTAACAGTGCAAATGGTTGTCACAAGACCAGATGGTGGGGAACTCAGATAAGTTATAGAAATTACCAAAAACATGTTCTTTTCTCTCAATCACATACCACAAAAGTGTCCTTAGAAAAGTTCAAATAAGCCTCATCCCACTATTATCATGATGATGTATATATCGACCCTTGAACTTGTCAGTTTAGAAAACAAGGATTGATCTAATGGTTGATGGAAACTGCCATCTGGCATAGTGGGATTGATGTTGAACATGTATATATTGGTGTAGCAAGACATACAAGTGACCCTTGCAAAATTACTCTCAATGCTTTTGCATGCTTTAAAAATATAAGTTCAGTTGTCAGTGCTCTTGTTCTGTTTTGTTTTCTGTTTGCAATCTTGTATTTTCTGTCGCATTGATAATTGTTGGGTGAAGTAGAAAGTTTTGGCACTGGTTTTGTTATCTCTCATTGCTTTTGCTCTCCAGTTAATTCCTTATTAATTCACCACCTGTGACATCAGTTTGCACAACAATTTGCACTAAATGCATCTCAATGATTAGTAGTGAATGATTTAATTCTAATTTTTTTTGTAAACATTAAAATTTAAAAGCCCACAAAAAACTCTTTCTTTTTTTTTTTTTTTTTTTTTTTTAAATGGACTAAATATGAAGTTAAAAGAAAAGCCCAAAGTTGCAAGCCCAGATCCGCTTCGACAAATTGGAGTTGAAATCAAATTAGAGCCTACACAAATCAGAGTTGGAGTTCAAGTCGAATTTAGTAGAATCTGACTCCGACTAAGTTGGTGCTCACCCCTAACCTCAACACAGATATATTATCAATCAGAAAATTGTCTCTTCTTACCAGAAACCAGGCAGATCGAGCAAGATCAATTAGTCATGAAAACACTGCACATATTACAAATTTCAAGCAGAGTTTACTCAACGATGAACAAATAGACTCCAAAAGGATTCCATTCTCGCATTTTTCTTTTTGTAGGGAAAGATTTTCATCTATTCAAGGCCAGCCACTAACAGCTTCACAATCACAACTTCAAATTGCCTATAAAACATAGAGACAACAAGTTCACCATCAGCTTGGAAATAAATAAATTCAGCAAAAAATTAATAAAAGCACTGATCATTAACTGAGATGCACTAATCTCCAACATGAATAATATCCACCTGTCCTTGATCGCCAGTAATTATAATTTATGCCCAAAGTTAGCCAAGTTGTTCCAGGGTTTTGGCACTGTTAGCAAATTTGGCGCCGTTATTAAACCCCTCCAGCAAAAGAATCGGATCACGGGCAACTTTAATTTTTCGACTATCTACATTTTTTACTAACACAGTATTTTTTTCAGTTTATTTATTTGTTGCGAATTCTTTTTAATGATGCAAAAATAGAAAAAAGTTTTAGATTAGAACTTTAACATTGTCTGAATTGTTAAAGTTGTTATATATACTTGGAATTATATTTATACTTTTGCTTGAAAAACGAATGCATATTTTCAGGAGAAGTTTAATTATTAATACAGGTTTCAAGTTTTACCAAGTATTTGTCATTATAAAAAAGAGGGAGATTGTTGAACCTAAACTTTCAAGTTTCATGTAATTATATATTTACATATGGATTTTGGTGATAACAAATGAATTCAAGTATAAAGAAGTCTCAACCTCAAGTTTTCTATACAAATGGAGCCAAGCACATCAATGAACTAAGCATGAGTAAGAAATGAACAATCTCACATTAAAACTCATAGGGTAATGTTGTACATCTTTTGAAAAATTTGAAATTAGGATTAAAGTTTAAAATTAATATTTTATTATAAAGCATTAAAATACATTTTCCACATGAGTATGAATATTTTAAAAATTAAATTTGAAAATTTGAAAGATGATTGATTGTCATCTTTCACATGTGAATGACATGATTAAAAATTTGAATTTTGAAAATATTAAAGATGATTGATTGTCATTTTTCACATCTGCACATTTTATTTGAATATTTTCAAAAGTAATTGATGTTCTTTTTTACTTGTGTAAAAGGTAGATGATTTTATTTGAAAAATTTAAAAGGTAAATAGTACTCCTTTTATCATATGCGAAAAGTTAAAAAATTAAGTTTCAAATTTTTGAAAAGTGAATAATGTTGTCTTTGACAATTGAAAAAAAGAAACTTTTATTTGAATTTTTTGAAAAATGAATGATGTTATCTTTGACATGTGAAATTTGAATATGAAGTTTCTTATACCTATAAAAAGATAATTTGGTGGCTTCAAATTCAGAACACCAAGAGCATACGCATATCATTGCAAGTTTTGCAACATTCATTCAAAACTTTCTATTTCTCTTTTCTAAATATTGAGTCTTAAATCTTGTTCATTTTGAGAGATATATAGTTTGCACTGTGTTGTTCTTATTTCACTCATTGATAAGTGCTATCTGATAATCTATCCATTATTAGCTCTTGTATCAATAAAATGGTGTGTATAACCTTTGTGCGTGTAGAAAGTATTCTACATTGGAAATAGTTGAATCACTATGTGTAAGGTGATTGCAAGTGTGAAGGGTGTTCTATACGGATTCTTTGTAGCGGTGTTGTTTAAAGGTGTAATAGGTTTATATCTCCACCTAAAGGAGGTTGAATAGTGAATTTAGGGATCCTCAAGAGTAGTTTGAGGCAAGGAAGTAGGCAGTAGGGCTGAACGTCGTTAACATATTGAGTTTGTTTATCTCTTACCCTTACTCTTTATATTTATTACTACTTCGTATTTTGTTTATATTTTGTATTGTGTATTTGATTCATAATTATTAATTTTTAAATACAACCCAATTCACCCCCCTCTTGCATTAGTCATTTGGGCAACAATTAATTATTGAACCCAATGTTTCAAATTTCATGTAATTACATATCTACATATGGATTTTGATGATAACAATTGAATTTAAGCATAAAGAAGTCTCAACCTCAAGTTTTCTATACAAATGTAGACAAGCACATCAATGAACTAAGTATGAGCAAGAAGGAAATAAATTCACATTAAAGCTCATAGATTAATGTTATAAATCTCTTAAAAATTCAAAATTAGGATTAAGGATCAAAATTAATATTTTATCAAAAAGTATTAAAATACATTTTTCACATGTGCATGAATATTTTGAAAATTTGAAAGATGATTAATTGTCATCTGTAAAATGTGTATGACATGATTAAAAGTTTGAATTTTGAAAATATTAAAGATAATTGATTGTCATCTTTCACATGTTTCAAAAGTGATTGATGCACTTTTTGACTTATGCAAAAGGTAGATGATTTTGTTTGAAAAATTTTAAAAGTAAATAGTACTCATTTTGTCATATGCGAAAAGTAAAAAGATTAGGTTTGAAATTTTTGAAAAGTGAATGGTGTTGTCTTTGACAATTGAAAAAGAAGAAACTTTTATTTGAATTTTTTGAAAAATGAATGATGTTATCTTTGATATGTGAAATTTGAATATGAAGTTTCTTATGCCTATAAATATATCATTTGATAGTTTCAAATTCACAACACTAAGAGCATACGCATATCATTGCAAGTTTTGGAACATTCATTCAAATCTTTCAATCTTTATTTTCTAAGTATTAAGCCTTAAACTTTGTTCATTTGAAGATATATAATTTGTGCTGTATTGTTTTTATTTCACTCATTGAGGAGTGTTTTCTGTTAATCTACCCACTATCAGCTCTTGTATCAATAAAATGATATATATAACTCTTGTGCGTGTAGAAAGTGTTCTACACAGGAAATAGTTGAATCACCACGTGTAAGGTGATTGCAAGTGTGGAGAGTGTTCTACATGGATCCTTTGTAACGGTGTTGTTCAAAGGTATAATAGGTTGCTATCTCTACCTGAAAGAGGTTGAATAGTGAATTTAGGGATTCTCAAGGGGTAGCTTGAGGTGAGGATGTAGGCAGTGGGCCGAATATTGTTAACATACTGAGTTTGCTTCTTTCTCCCTTACTCTTTATATTTATTGATGCTTCGTATTTTATTTATATTTTATATTGTGTATTTGATTCATAATTGTTAATTTTTAAATACAACCCAATTCAATCATCTCTTGTGTTAGTCATCTGAGTAACAATTGATATCAAAGCAAGGGCTCTATTATAAGATTAACTATCTTTTGAGTTAAGATCTAATGACTGACATTGCAGCTTCATTTGGTGAAGGTCAATCTAGCAGTCGGTCTCCACTTTTTTGTGGAGACAATTACTCATTCTGGAAAGTTAGAATGAAAATATTCATTCAAACTCAAGGACGAGAAATTTGAAAATACATTGTAAATGGACCTTATATCCCAATAAAAATAGTTGATAGAGTAAATGTAAAAAGGGAATAAGAAGAGTTTGATTATAAGAACAATAGAATTTATATATTGAATTTAATTGCTATGAATTACTTATATAATGCTCTCAATGGAAATGTGTTCAATAGAATAATAACTTGCACCACGATAAAGGAAATTTGGGATAACTTGAAAGTTTTACTTATGAAGGAACTTCGCAAGTCAAGAAATCAAAAATTTATATTTTTACTTAAAAATTATCAACTCTGTACCAAAATGCTGGGAATAAAAAGTGATAGCGATTCTTGAAGTTAGAGACCTCAAGAAGCTCGAAGTGAATGAACTCATTGGGTCACTTATCATCCATGAGTACATATTGAAAATAGGAGAAGAAGAAGGAAAGCCAAAGAAGTGATTGGCACTTAAAGTTGTTTTTCATGAAAGTGAAAGTAATGAAGATGAGGAAAGTGACGACAAAGATGAAGAAGTTGCGATGATAATAAGAAGAATTAAGAAGTTCTTAAATAAAAATAAAGCTCATTTGAGGAAATCTTTCAAAAAGTTTTCCAAGAAAGATCCTGGTAAAAATAACTCTTTAATTTGTTATAAATGCAATAAGCCTTGACAAATCAAGGCAAATTATCCTCTGCTAAAGAAAGATTGAAACAAGGGCAAGAAAGCTATATAGGATGATGATTCAAGTAGTTCAGATAGTGAAACAAGCAATGAAGAATCAGTAAATCTTTGTCCTAATGCTAGAGATAACCTTGAGGTAACAAATCGTGATAATATTGAACAGCTGCAAAATATTTTGGAAGATGTATACGAGGAACTTGAAAAATTGGGTATCAAGTATACTATTTTTAAAAAGAAATTGATGTTTTAAGAAAAGAAAATATCGTTTTGAAAGATAAAAATCTTGAGTTGAATAAGAAAATAACTGATTTAGAAAATATTGTTGAAAACTTTACGAATGGAAAAAGAAATTTTGAAAAATTCTTAGTAGTCAAAGATGTGTTTTTGACAAGGCAGAGTTGGGATATATGTTAAAAGAAAAATACAAATCTTATAAAAACTTCTTTGATAATCCTTATACATCAAAGCTTAGTATTCAAATTTTTTTTCATAAAAATAATTTTGTCAAAGAAAGATACATTTACAATCACTTAAGTTCTTTATATATTCTACATGCTATTTGCAATTTTTGCAATAGAAATGGTCACAATTATCATGTTTGTCGGTTTTTAGATAGTGGATTTTCAAGACATATAACGGGAGATAAGACTAAGTTCTTTAATTTTAGATCTAAGAAGAAAAAAGAAGAAAGACATTTGACATTTGGAGACAACTCGAAAGGGAAGATCGTGGGAATATGTAAAATTCGTAATGAATCTTCTCTCATAATTGAAAATGTTCTACTAGTTGAAGGTCTAAAGCATAATCTTTTGAGTATAAGTCAATTATGTGATAAAGCATTTACAGTTGCTTTCAAAATGGATAAGAGCATTATTTTGAATGATCATAATTACAATGTTTGTTTTATTGTTTTTAGAAGCAACAATATTTATACAATCGAATTTGAAGAAATTGCCTCACAAGATGTTATTTGTTTTTAGCTCAAAATGAAACTAGTTGGCTATGGCATATAAGACTAGGTCATGCCAACATGAAACTTATTTTCAAACTTTCAAAAAATGATTTTGTGAGAGGTTTACCAAAAGTAATTTTTCTTAAAGAAAAAAGTTGTGATGCATGTCAATTTGGTAAACAAACAAAAACTTCTTTTAAAACCAAGAAACATATTTTCACTACCAGACCAATGTAACTGATACACATGAATATTTTTGGACCAAATAGAGTTGTAAGTCTAGAAGAAAAATATTATGCATTTGTTATTGTTGATGATTTCTCTATATATACTAGGGTCATCTTTCTTCCTCATAAAAATGAGGCACATAATGCTTTTACCAAGTTATGCAAGAGAATTCAAAATGAAAATGATTATACTATTTCAAATATCTGAAGTGATAAGGGAAAATAGTTAATAAAAATATTAAAATTTTTTGTAATGAAAATGATTTTATTCATAATTTATCTGTTTTTTGAACTCCTCAACAAAATGAGGTAGTAGAGAGGAAAAATAGATCTCTTCAAGAGATGACAATAATAATGCTCAATGAGAACAACTTGCCTAATTATTTTTAGGCCGAAACGGTAAGTATGACATGTTATGTTATAAATAGAGTTATACTAACGTCAAAACTAGATAAAACCCCATATGAGTTTTGGAATGAGAAAAAACCCAACATTGATTACTTTCATGTATTTGGATGCAAATGTTTTATTTTGAATGATAGAGATAATTTATGCAAGTTCATGCAAAATCTGATGAATGTATCTTTTTCGGGTATTCTACTACTAGTAAAGCTTATAGAGTATTTAATAAAAGACTTTGATTATACAAGAATCTATGCATGTAATATTTGATGAATCTAATACTTTACTCTCAAAGAAATCCTTTGATAAAGAAACATGAGGTATAAATAATATGGAAAATCTCAATCTCAACAAAGAGAATACAATAAAGAAAGTTTAACATGGAGATATCAAGAAAGATCATCAAAATTTAATACAATATGCAACCAAATAGTGTAAATTTATGAAATATCATCTAGTGGAACAAATTCTAAGAGAACCTTTCCGAGGTGTAAGTACTCGATCATCTCCAAGAAATATTTGCAATCATACTACTTTTCTAACTCAGATTAAACCCAAAAATATTGATGAAACATTTCTTGATGAAACTTGGATTCTACCTATGCAACAAGAGCTAAATCGATTTGAAAGAAATGATGTTTGGACACTTGTTCCTAAACCCAAAAATCATACAATTATTTGAATAAAATAGGTTTCTAGACGCAAAAAAGATGAGTCCAGAGTCATTAGTAGAAATAAAGCTCGACTGATACCCAATGTTTCAATCAAAAAGAAAGAATCGATTATAATGAGACATATGCACCAATCATAAGACTAGAAGCTATACGAATGCTACTTGCATATACTTGTTATAAAGATTTCAAAGTTTTTCAAATGGATGTTAAAAGTATTTTCTTAAATGGTTTTATAAATAAAAAGGTATATGTTGAGCAACGTTTAGGTTTTGAAGATCATATTTCTCCAAATTATGTTTTCAAACTCGTAAAAGCACTAGAGCTTGGTACGAGAGATTCAGTGGTTTCTTGATTGAAAAGGGTTTTTCAAGAAAAAAAATCGACAACTATTTTAATTAAACATGAAAATGATGATATTTTTTTTATTCAGATTTATGTTGATGATATAATATTTAGTGCTACTAATGAAAATATGTGCTAAGTTTTATTAAAATTTGAGAAAGTGATGTTTTATATTGAAAATATGTCAATAGAAAATATGTGAGATATTTCTTTAATTATATGAAATTTCTTTTTGATAAGTAAATATAAACTCAAGAAAAAATGGGATTAAAATTTTATTATTGTTTTCATTATGGTTTATTAAAGATAACCAAAATAAAATGGTTTTATAAAAATTATTTTTATATATAAAACAATTTAAAAATATTAAAGCCTTGTTATCATAGAACATTTCTTTAGTTCCAAGTTGAACACTGAAAACCAATTGCATGAATATCAAATGTTATAATATTTGCCTTTAGCGAGACTCTAGTCTAGAACATAAAATTTGACTAACAAGTTCCCAAATTTTATTAAGAGAGAGAGAGAGAGAGAGAGAGAGAGAGAGAGAGGAGGGGGGAGGTGGGGGGGAGTACTTGCATTGTGGCACCTGGCTTGGTACTTCTTGCTGGGGTTACCAAGGACGACAATGAGCCAAGGGAGCTCGTGGACATGGACGCTGATGGAGCTGAAGCCAAAGGTGAAACCCGAGACATTCTCGTATCGGAGAAGGGTAAAGAAGAAAGCGAGATTAGGGTCCTCTAACGGTGGCAATTAGAAGCACGCTTGGTTCCGATTGATGAGATAGAAGCACCAACACTGATACTTCATTCTGATTGCTATTATTATCTCTTAAGAATTGTAAGACTTCAATGAATCAATAGAAGAAACCGATTGGGTTTATTGAGATAGATAGACCCTAAAGGAATAATAATTTGGAAGAGGACGGAGGGGTATGGGTTTTTGTTTTTGTAAATGGGTTTATCTTGCCCATGTTTTTAAGAGAAAAAACAAGGGGCTTGTTTGGTAGCAGAGATAAAATGGTTTTGTTTAGACGTCGTTCATGTTCAGCTAGAAATATATATTTTTCTAGAATAAAAAAATAAAAAATAATTATATTTTTGAATATTTGAAAGAATAATTTTAAAATGAGTAATAATATTTCATTTATATAAAAAAAAATTATAAGACAGCAAGAAACCCAAGCAGATGGTCTAGATTTGGAGAGTTCCGACCACACCACCACCATTGGTCAAACGTCATTACTTTCGTTTAGGGTTGAAAATTGAAACTATCGGTGCGGTTGGCACCAATAGTTTTTTAGATCTTTGATGTTGACCGAAATTGGCTGACAAGGAGGGAGAGAATCAGCCGGAATCTTATGGCATGTGTTCATTGGTTCTACGGTTGATCTTTCAGTGATTAACTCATTCTCAAATTTACATCAGAAATTCAGAACAAATCAACTTAAAATTCACAAAAAAAATTTAAAAATGCATAACAAATCAACTCGAAATTCACAACAAAATCACAAATTTAAAAAAAAAAGTGGACGTTGAGTCGCATAGACGTCAGAGTCGACAGAGAGATGAGAGAAGGTCGGCAATGCGTGGATTTAATGAGTGGAGGGTATCGACGATGTGAGGGCTTGGGGCCGAAGGCTTCATTTTTGTTAAGGGGAAGTGAGACAAAGAAACTGAGAAACGAGAGGGAGCTGGGACTTGGGAGGGAAGTAGAACGAAATAAAGAAAAAGAGAAAGGGGTAGGGTGGAGAAGGGAGTTATTAAACCCTAGTTCGAAACGGAGCTGTTGGGTTTTAAACAAATGGTGCCTTTTCGCCTTTTTTTTTTTTTTAAATAAAGTTCATTCAATTAAGTGAAACAACATCGTTTCATATATATAAAAAAATATATACTTATATTTGCTATAGGTTTATTCGGCAGTTTGACATTGGTTCAAACTAGACCGAATGTGCTGACACCAGTTTTAGCAAATTCCTATCGCCAGCCAATTGGTTCTCCCCTGATTAGGCAGGTTTCTGACTCCAGCAACCAAATCTAATCGGTGACAGTCGGTCTGATTGGTTCATGTACACCCCTACTTCTGTTGGAGCCTGGAGGTGGCACACCCACCTGTGTGGTTGGTCATATATATTTTTATATACTTTTTATATATTCTTTTAAAAAATTGATTGGAAAATTCTTTTTTAGTTTTTATTTTTAAATTTAGGGTTTGACAATATTTAGAAGTTTTGGTCTAATTCTGCACTAGACATAATGAGTTGTGAATAAATAAAAGAATAGGGAAATTTGAATGGAATTTCTATCCTAAAGGGAATAAAATATCCATTTTACATATCAAATGTTAGTCTTGATTGTCATCGACAAATGCATTTAAGAATAGAGTTTCAATCGTATGGATATGAGCTGATATTTCATGGTTTCGAGATTAAGAATTTGAGTTAGGACATAAATTGAAATCATTTGTAGCAGTAAAACCTGACATTTGGGCCATCTGAAAGGGCCTTGGACCAACTATATACTTTGGGGAGCTAGGATGACGAGCTAGCTTTTTGCACAGTAGTTATGGTTCAAATCGGATATTTTGCAACGAAGAGGAGCTCCTATGGTCATGCTCTGAGAGAGTTGCTACGCTGATTGCTCCTGCATCCCTTTTTGCCTAGGAAGAAAAAAAGAGTTTCAATCGTGTTGATTCCTATACTTAATGTCGTGGGTATGTTATTGTCATTTGGTTGCATGCTTGGAGCATCTTCGGATTGGCCAGATGCCACTTGATTCTTAATTTAGCTAATTTCATCCTAAATTGAACCGCATTGAATTAGCCAAACTAAGGCCATCCAGTCTATGAGCTACAATAATGCCAAAGCAAAGAAAAATACGATTTATTATTGTAGCATGTCATATATTTTATATAATTGTATAGATTGTAAAAATAAAAAAGAAAATAATTGTTGGAGGTTATTAGATATTATGAAAATAAAAATAAAAGAGTACTTTAAAAAATGTATTAAAAAATAGATAAAAAATAATAATATTTTATAATTATTGAGACTGATATAACTAATTCAATGTATAATTCAAATTTTTGATATGTTATGCTCTGTTTACTGACTTCGTTCAACTATTTAATTTCTTTTCTATTTGATGATTCCGAATGGGTGCCATAGAGATCGGTCTTGTTCGTTGCTCTCAAGTTAGAATTTAGTTGTTTTTTTCACCAATGATCTCGAAAGAGGTGTTGTAAAAATCGCCCTTGCTCCCAACCATTGGCTAATAAAACCTCAATTTACTCTTTCCCATTAAAAGCTTGCTTATCTCGGAGTAAATATTTAGATCCCATTGAACCATTCTAATAATTTATTTAAAATGTTTGGGTCCATGAATAATAATATTCATGCAACTATTTTATAATCTACTTCACAACCAACTAATGTGGCAAGAGAAGTGATATTTGTAGTTTTAGAATGTGTAAGTTTCATATAATCTATTTGAAAAAAGTGGGTAGATATGAAATTAACATAAAAAGAATTTTTTTAATAGTGGATTCCACAATTTTTTAAAGTGAGTATACGAGATTTGCATATTCTAAAATTGACAATGCATAAAAAAACTAAAGGTATTTTTTTTTATCATTTTTGTTTCAAAGTTTACATAAATAACTTTCATTTGAAATAAAGTTGTAAAATGATTGTATGTATGCCATTACTAAGTTTTAGATTGACAATCCTCTTTTCCTAAAAGAATAGGGAAATTTGAATGGAATTTCTATCCTAAAGGGAATAAAATATCCATTTTGCATATCAAACGTTAGTCTTGATTGTCATCGACAAATGCATTTAAGAATAGAGTTTCAATCGTATGGATATGAGCTGGTATTTCATGGTTTCGAGATTAAGAATTTGGGTTAGGATATAAATTAAAATCATTTGTAGTAGTAAAACCTGACGTACATTTGGGCCATGTGAAAGGGCCTCGGACCAACTATATACTTTGTGGGGCTGTGGTGATGGGCTAGCTTTTTGCACAGTAGTTATGGTTCAAACCGGATATTCTGCAATAAAGAGGAGCTCCTATGGTCATGCCTCGAGAGAGTTGCTACGCTGATTGCTCCTGCATCCCTTTTTGCCTAGGAATTTAAAAAAAAAAAAAAAAAAAAAAAGAGTTTCAATCGTGTTGATTCCTATACTTAATGTCGTGGGTATGGTATTGTCATTTGGTTGCATGCTTGGAGCATCTTTGGATTGGCCAAATGTCACATTTAGCTAATTTCATCGTAAATTGAACTGCATTGAATTAGCCAAATTAAGGCCATCCAGTCTATGAGCTACAATAATGCCAAAGCAGAAGACAAATACGATTTATTATTGTAGCATGTCATATAATTTTATATAATTGTATAGATTGTTAGATTGTAAAAATAAAAAAGAAAATAATTGTTGGAGATTATTAGAAATTATGAAAATAAAAATAAAAAAGTACTTTAAAAAAATGTATTAAAACAGAGATAAGATAATAATAATATTTTTTTATTATTGAGAGTGAGATAACTAATTCAAAATTCAAATTTTTGATATGTTATGATCTATTTACTGACTTCAATCAACTATTTAATTTCTTTCCTATTCGATGATTCCGAATGGGTGCCATAGAGATCGGTCTTGTTCGTTGCTCTCAAGTAAGAATTTAGTTGTTTTTCTTTTTCACCAATGATCTCGAAAGAGGTGCTGTTAAAATTGCCTTGGCTCCCGACCATTGGCTAATAAAACCTCAATTCACTCTTTCCCATTAAAAGCTTGCTTGTCTTGGAGTAAATATTTAGATCCCATTGAACCATTCTAATAATTTATTTGAAATGTTTGGGTCCATGAATAATAATGTTCATGCAACTATTTTATAATCTATTTTGCAACCAACTAATGTGGCAAGAGAAGTGATATTTGTAGTTTTAAAATGTGTAAGTTTCGTATAATCTATTTGAAAAAAGTGGGTAGATATGAAATTAACATTAAAAAGAATTTTTTTAATAGTGGATTCCACAATTTTTTAAAGAGAGTATATGAGATTTGCACATTCTAAAATTGACAATGCATAAAACAACTAAGGGTTTTTTTGTTTTTTTTGTTTTTTTATCATTTTTGTTTCAAAGTTTACAAAAATAACTTTCATTTGAAATACATACAAAAATGATTGTATGTATGCCATTACTAAGTTTTAGATTGACAATCCTCTTTTCCTTCTTTATCCTTTTTGAAAAGAAAATTATGGTGGAGAAAATTAGTGGTTACAAAGCTAAAAAACAATCCAGAAAACCATCTATGCTAGAAATACTGGATCAAAATACGTAGCGGAACCGATATTATCTAGTTGGCAAATCATATATCTAGTATAGTTGTTCTGCAAATTCTTCGTCGTTATTGTTGTTCATCCGAAATCCTCCCAACGATGGTGGAGTATGCTACGTGGTAATATACCAGAGCAACACCCATATATTCCACAGCCTAGATGCCAGGATTAGAGAGAACTATTTGAGAGAGAGAGCTTGTTTGTAATGCAAGTGCCTCATCCACAAGGGAGGAGGGGTTATGTAAATAGCCCCTCTAAGTGTAACCCCTGACTAGCCATTAAGGACCAGCCATCAAAGCTCATGAAGTGGCTCTTAAGCCACTTTATAACTGGGAAAGGGTGGCCACTAAGGGTGCCCCTTTCTTACATTTCCCACTTACATAGTTGGTGAGACTCCAGGTCTGCATCTCTCAATATGTTCTCAATCTTGTTTATACTAACAAATAGACTATACAATCATCGAGCACAGCTATAAAAGAAAAATATGAGCATTATACCAAATCTCTCTGAGAGAAGACCAGTATACAACATCTCTAAAAGTGTCTCGTTATGCCCCGATTCATTTAGTGACATCAGACTAAGTATCCCTGATCCCTCTCGAGTGTGAATAATCTCATAGCAATGCTCAATCTCCTTAAAACAGGATGTACTCACCGCTATTAAGGTAATCAATTATGATATACAGGATTCACACAGTGAGGAAGTAGGGATCCATTCACTCACCTCTACTATTTGTCACAAAAGCACA
The DNA here is from genome assembly GCA_011037825.1 of Carya cathayensis. Taxonomy (NCBI): domain Eukaryota; kingdom Viridiplantae; phylum Streptophyta; class Magnoliopsida; order Fagales; family Juglandaceae; genus Carya; species Carya cathayensis. Next base: position 605,709 of record QGSO01000262.1, read on the forward strand.
TGTAATATAAAATACATGTTATGGTGGAGTTCTCTTTAAAATTGAAAGAGTGTATATCTAGTCTCAATACACCGTACAAACCTTAGTCTAGTTGCTATCTTAGCTCCTAACCCCAGTCCCTCCATTTACTCGCTATCTAAAACACTAAAGAGGATCACGCATCTAGCTAAACCATAGGCTACATGGATTGTGGGTAACCATACACATTTTCAATATGATGGACTTCATCTTAGCTTACACTAAAGCGACATATCTTTTGTGTCTTACAACTTATCTCTCTCTTTGGACAATTATCGTGTAATACATTGTTTCATCTTTGCTGGCTACCTCTTTGTAGCGCCAAAGGCGATCACTCGTGTGAATGAGCTGATCTATGCCTGTTGACATATATTTTTCACCATAATTGCCAAATCTATGGTGAATGTGTGTGCTTACATAAAAAAAAAAAATACTTCCAATCACGCCACATGATCATAGAACACATCAGTGTCATGTGCATGAAGAGCAAAAATATGATGAAGAGAAACCACATGGTGAGCTAAAAAAATAATCAAACCACAACTCTTAAGTGGTGTTTAATGATCATTTCTTTCCATACGCAATCTCATATGTAATAACTTTCCAAAACAAGCTCCTACGAAGAGACTCTTTTTTCATATATAAAAGTTCTTTCCAAAACAAATGCCTCAAATACTTTCTAATTGAGTGAACACTTCGGGGAGGTAATTTTAAAGCTAATCGATTAGCACGAGTAGTATCATCAAAGCAAGAAGATGCCTTGCCATGGAAGGTTAACCTTCGAACGGTAGACAATCCGACCATAAGGAATGAGACTTTGTAGATTGGAGAAAGTACGCCAGGATGGGCTGATAGTATAAGCAAATATCAAGAAACAGGCGACCTTCCCCCATCTTGAGAGGAGGTAAGGAAGATAAAAAGCAGGGTGGCCAGGTTTACTATAATAGATGGGATACTGTATAGACGAGGTTTTTCAAACCCGTTATTGAGATGTGTAGCAAAGGAGAAGACAGAATATGTGATGAGGGAAATATATGAGGGAATATGTGGGAATCATTCAGGAGGACAATCACTCTCCACGAAGATCATGAAGGCAAGATATTATTGGCCAAATGCACTTAAAGATGCAAAGGAGTTTGTAAGGAAATGTATCCAATGCAAGTTGCACGCATCAGTCCCAATTGCACCTCCCGAGGAGTTAAGATCTATAACTTTTCCATGGCCTTTTGCTCAATGGGGAAATAGGCTTGGTGGGTCCTATGCCCCCAAGTAAGGGGGAACCAAATTCATCATTATAGTTGTCGACTACTTTATGAAGTGGGCGGAGGCTGAGGTGATGGTGACAATAATGGCCCAAAGTGAAACAAAATTTCTGTGGAGGGCCGTAGTATGCAAATTTGGAATACCTCACTGCATCATCTCTGATAACGGTAGGCAATTCGATTTTGAATACTATCGCCAATGGTGTGTGGAGCTGGAATCAAAGTCAAATACTCTTTCCCAGGACACACTTGGGCGAACCGACAGGTTGAGGCAACTAACAAATCCATCATCAGGGTATGAAAAAAGAATATAGGCAAGAAGAAGGAATTGTGTGCCAACGAACTCCAGGAGATTTTGTGGGCTTACAAAACGACGCCAAAAACTTCAATAGGTGAAATACCTTTCACTTTGGCATACGGAAGCGAAGTCATGGTACCAATACAAGTGGGATTGCCAAGCCACAGGAGAGAAAGTTTTGAACCAGAAAAAAATGGGGCAAGATTAGAAGAAAACTTGGACTTGCTAGAGGAAACAAGGATGGATGCAGAAGTCTGAGTAGTAGCTTCTAAAAGGAAAGTGGAACAATATTTCAATAAAAGAATAAGAACCAGATCTTTCAAAATTGATGACCTGGTTTTGAAGGAAACGGGTGTCACCATAGGAGAAGAAAGGAAATTAGGCCCACGATAGGAAGGCCCTTACATGATAGTAGCAAGTCATAAACTAGGAGCTTACCATCTCAAGGACACCACAGGGTGTGAGCTACCTCGTCCTTGGAATGCAGAACATCTAAGGAAATACTACATTTAAAGAAGAGATACGTAAATTTTTAAAGTTTGTTGATTTGTTTATTCAATAATGAATGCTTGCAGATGCTTCCCCTTCTTTTCCTTGACTTTTTGCTCAGCTTTATTTAATGTGGTTGAGTAACTCTCCCACTAACCTAAAACTTAAAGGTAAAACGGTCAAGAGATCTCCCGTTACACCTTCTCGGCAAAAGAGTAGCACGGTCGAGGGACTCTCATGCCAAACTCTTCTCGCTAAGGCGACATGGTCGAGGAACTCTCCCACTAACCTAAAACGTAAAGGTAAAATGGTTGAGGGATTTCATGTTACACATTCTCGCCAAAAGAGTAGCGCGGTCGTGGGACTCTCCCTCCAAGATCCTCTTGCTAGGGTGACGTAGTCGAGGAACTCTCCCACTAACCTACAATCTAAAGCTACACGGTTGAGGTGGTTTCCCACTACACCCCTTGCCTAAGACTAAGGTGTTTGAAGGGTTCTCCTACGACACCCCTCTTGCCAAGGCGATGTGGTCGTGAAACTCTCCCACTAACCCACCTATGGAGTCTTCTCAGAAACAAAATAAAAGGAAGGAAACAAATGGAGATGAACAAATTACCGTGTAGCTTAGTATCAAAATGTGAACATCGCATAATTGTGAGGCATGAACAGATTGCTAGTAAGAGGAAGGAAATAAGAGAAGTAACATTATATCAAATCAAACATCAAACGTATAACAAAAAGCAAATTGTTCCCTTATGGGCTACAAAATGTTATAAAGGCTAAATTGTTCCCTCATAGGTTACAAAACATCAAAAGCATATAAACATAATTCTCAGGATGGGCGAGGAGGAGGAAAAGCATCTTGCATCTCGGCCTGACGAAAGGAGTGAAAACATGGTAAGCAACCTCGGTGGCACGAATGGATTTCTAATCCAAGGTATGCAAGCTTGTCTTAGGTTCGCGGAGGAGTAGCTCACCAAGACGCTTAATATTGAGCTTGAAACCTAGACCCCAAGCTTGCGACCAGACCTTGGGAGCCGCTGACAGTTGAGAAAGGATACAAGTAAGGTTGTGTTGGGAGTTCTCCAAAGCAACATTCAGTTCTGTCACTTTCTTCTCTGAAAGGACCAATTTCTTCTTGGCGGTCTCAACAACCTCATTGAGTTAAAGATACTGGTGGTCGCTATCTTTAAGATGGCTCTTCACCTCGGTTAGTTTTTTCTCAACCTTGACTTTCTCCCCTTCCGCTATGCTCAGCCTCGTGTTTAGTTCTCACCATCCATCTTCAAGAGAAACCAGGCAAGAGACATAATTGGATTTGGTTTTCCTTAACTCTTCAAGCTCTGCCTTTGCCTGATCAAGACTGGCGGCCAAATCGTCTTGCTCTTTCAAGGCCATTTTTGCCGGAGCAGCCAAGTCATCCCGCTCTTTTAAGGCAATTTTTACCCAAATAGCCAGGTCATCTTGTTCTTTGAAAAAGGCTTCCATCTAGGAGGCCAAATCATCCCGCTCTTTCACAGCTACTTCTACCTGGCTAAGGCGAGCAGCCAAGTCTTTCGCTCCTGCTTAACCACCTTTGCCTGATTTAGGCAAACGACAAGATCATCTCGCTCCCTCACAATCGCCATAACTTGTTAATGGTAATGATCGGCGTTCGCTGGAGAACTCATTAGCTCTTCCCAAAGTGAATCAACTTGGGTACGAAGAGAAGCCAAATTGCCATCGGCCTTGCAGGAATGAGCCTCGAGTTGAGATAACTCGATAGCCATTCGATCCTTCTCAGCATGAGCTGCGCAGACAACACTTTGAGCTTGACCGATTAAAGATAGAATAGATTAGTTTTCTTCTTCTAGTTGTAACTAATCCTCCACCAAGTCGACAGCAAGGCGGTCAACTCCTTGTTAAAAAAAAAAAAAGGGGTCAGAAAAAATTCTTAGTTAGAAAAATACTCATACATACAAAAGGGAAGAATGAACACAAGGAGATTACTGATAAAAAAATGTTTCTGAGATGTTGAATAGCGAGGTTGAAAGCCTCTTTGTGAAGAGCACGTGGGGATGGCGAGGAACTAGATGTGCGAGAGCCAAAAGAACCTCTTAGATTAGGAATTTGGAAAGAGACATTAGCAAAAACCCCTCAGGTAGAAGCTCCCTCAGTCAGTTTGGGAGGAACAAAAGAAGCAATGTTGGTAGGTATGTCAACATGCAGACCCGAATGCACTTTAGCATCATCATCCTTGGAAGGAGACGCTCGATTAATAAGAAGATCCCCCTCAGGAAAAATCAAGGATGGTTCGCCATCACATGTAGGAGAAATACTAAAGGGCGGAGAAGGAATCAAAACCCTGCTCCTGCTGGCAAGAGATACCATTGGAAAATGAAGGGCAAATCAAGAGTAACTCCACCAAAAATTGTGGAAGTAAAAGGCGAACCAGATATTGCTAAGGTTTCCTCAACATGTTCAACCTAAGGAGACCCCACAAAAACATCGAAGGATTGAAAAGTTGCAGGTGTGGATAAGGGCACTGCAAGTAAATCAGGATTCAAAAGGACAATGTCATCATCCTCCTTCAAATGGATGTCGTCACCTTCTTGATGCACAATACTAGTTGGTGCAATCGAGGACTGAGCGGCCTTGCTACCATCACCCTCGGCGACAATTGCAGTAGCAGCTTCGGCAGCATTGGTGGAGTTACAAAGGTGGTGGGTTTGCTCAGTTGCTCCTAAGGAACAACTAACTTAACACTATCACTCACCTGAGGAGGAGGCAAGGAATCGCATCTTGTCGAACCAGACTCATCCGAATGAGGCGAAATTCGAGCTTTCTTACTCTTTCTCTTCTTTTTCCCACCAGCCCAAGTCGGAACTTCCTCTTCTAATCATCTGCCAGCGAGGGGGCACCCAAAAACTCATGACCCAATATGTGGGCCCGACTAGGCACCATCAGAAACCTTTTGATATTACTAGGGGTAAAAATAACGTCTAAAAAGCACGACTTGGGAATATTCTGAATCCAAGCGTTTACCAATTGCACACGAGCCTCTTTACGAGGGGAAATAAGGACCTCAAAATCATCCTCATTGGGAACAAGGGACCAACAAGTCCTAAGGGGAAACTCCAAATTGGGAACTTCATTTGCAGGAAATTCCTAACTCGTGCCAGAAATGAAGAAAATTTTATTTCCTTAATCTATAGCATGAGAATACTTGCGTTCTAATTCAACCAATTTACTACAGGACCTAAAACTGTAAAGGTTTCCCTCCAAATGCCTAAACCCTTGAAGCGACAAGAATTCACGGGCTGTCAAGTTAGGATACTCATTGCCTGTGGATTCCAATACCCTTTGCCACGCAACATGCCATCAAGATTCTCCAAGCATTGGGCACCATGGGCTAGGGAAAGCCCTAGGACATCCAACACATCGCAGACTGGCCAGACAAAAGGTAATCGAAAGCCCATAGTGAACATCACAAGATAAAGGGTAATGGAAATATCCATACCTCTTGAGTGAACAATCCTCTAGTTTGGGGTGGGTGCCCTCAGAATAGCAGAATCAGGAATGTTGAAGTTGTTTCGGGCTTTCTCAAGTTCGCAAGAAGAAACATTCGAGGACCATTGATGGCCCAAGAATATGGAAGCCAGAGTATACAGTGGCGAAACCAACAATTTTCTTAGGGGGCCAACTTTTCTATCACACGAGATGTTTATGTAAAATGAAAAAATTATACAAAATCATAGAGCATATATAAAATTAAACCTCGATAATTTTCCAAATAACATAGAAATAAAACTTTAAAAACACAACTTAGTGTCTGTTTCAGATTTTTTATGACAATATTTCATATAATAATATTCATCCATTATTATTTTTGTAAATATAAAATATTTAGAAATTGTTTTCTTTGTATAAACTATTAAGTGATTTTTTAGAAACTTGAATTGTTTTTTTGGTATTTTTACTTTGGATTCTATATTAAGAAACTTAATATTGTATAATAAAAAACTTTGGAGTCAATGTTAATAATTTATTATTTTTCCTAATCATAGTTTTAATTTAATTTTAGTGTGGCCACATCCTTGAAAATAGATAATATATAGAAATTATACAAAATCTAGAGGTTATAGGAAAATAATTAGAGTGAGACATTTCTATGTATACGAAAATTTTACAAAATTTTAGAAAGCATATGAGAATAAAGAAATTATAAATTTTTTTGGGGGGGCCAATTTCTATATACATGAAATTATGAATAAAAATTAGGGGTTATTTTGAATTTTGAAAACAAATCATGGCCCCCCCTCAAGCCATATGTAGTTTCGACGCTGGAAGTATACCTCCCTTCTCTGCTAGGGTTTGTAGAATTATCAACAACGCTAGTGGAGAACTCGCAAGGTGGTGAAAGAGCGAGTAGAGGCCGTGGCTTCTCCCTTGGAAGAAGGCACTATAGAAAGGAAGTGAGAGTTCACAAGAAAGGATGAGACTACCAAGAAAGAAGGCAAGAACCCAAGAATGGCAAGAAACTTGAGAATGAGAAGGAAAAGGACTCGAGAGAGAAGAAGAAGGAAAAGAAAAAATGAGTCTAGGAGCCTTAAATATGATTGACAGTCGAGGTACAAAAAGGTGCGAATGTGAAACAACACATTGACAAGTAATACTTGATCATTGAAACGATGCCTTGATAGTTGGATTCGAGCATATGGAAATGACATGGTTTAAAGTCCCACACGCCAGTCCCATCATGTTGTGCGTGATGAGACTTCGCGGGGTAACTAAAGAGAATATTATAACCGGTTAATCCCAAATGAGCTTGGGCCATTAGTCAAGTTGTAGCCCACCTCACTACCTGAAGCCTAGCTTGGTTTTGGGAGGGTTTGGCCCATCTCCTACATTGATTGGATAACCATTCGAAAGTGGCATGTGATCAAAATAGTTATCGTTTCAATTAAATATGAGATGAACCTCTCATCTCCAGGTTTGAGTTTCAAATAGCAGATGTGTCTGTTATCACCTAATAACAGAACATTTCAAAGGCTCTATATAAATAAAGAACCCAGGTATGTAAAAGGCATCTGATTCATTGGTATTCAAGAGTTTATTCGATCACTAACTTAAACATCGGAGGCGTTCCATCAAAACCCCCAAGCCGTTTTATTCTTTGGTTGTAGGTGATCGTGAGTAGGTGGCAGTGAAATACATTCATAACACTAATAGAATTGATTTTGTAGTTGATAACACAGCCTGCCCTACCAGAGGCCAAACTCTTTCCACTTTTCCTCTTTCAAATGATTGTACATATAAAAGCTATCTCAATTTCTTTCTTTTCCTTTGATGAAGAGTAAATATCTATTATCTATCCTCTCATCACATAAAAGTATTATTTATCATCCTTTTAACATCATTTTTTAAAAGGGTATCAAATAATTGATATATGTATTATTTTATGCTTATTTTTTAATTATTTAATACCACTTGGGAGGTGATGATTAAGATGACGATAAATAATATTTTTTTCTAAGTTTATAGTTGAGATGATTGCTAATTTACATGGTCCTAATTAGTACATTATCTAGGCAAATTCAGCACCCTTCTATATAGGAGCAGAGAGCAAAAGAATCCCAGCACCTCAAAATTCAAATGTCTCTTTTTTTAACCTTTTTTTGGAGAATGTCCTGTAATAAAGGTTTTTGTTAGGACAATTTTTTCTTACCTATTTATAATTTGGTAATGTTGGCCATCAAGTGTAGAATCATTTTATTTTCTCCTAGTATGGTTGCGATACAAATACAAGGCTAAGCATGCGAAAGAAAGCGCCAAACTACTTAGATTCTGCAACTACCATTTATATATTATCCCTACTGTAAGGATGCATATGTAATGTTGTTAGATACAACCCATGTAGTTAGATTGTCCACAACCACAATGATACTTAGAGCATCTACTTCTGGCTTTTTAAAAATTTTCTTAAATTTTGGCCAAAAATCATATTTCTCTAAAATTTTTCTTAAATTTTACTCATTTTTAAAAAATCTTCTACATCTCATTCTCTATTTTTTTTTCTATATTAAATTAAAATAATCGTTTTCTATTCTTTCTTTAGTTTTTTCTCTCACTTCTTTTTACAATCTTAACTACTCACTCTTTTGTCTTTTTCCTTTTAATTTAAACTATCATTCTCGAGTGAATATTTTAAATGCAAAGTATAAAGCTATTTATCTTCCGGTACGATCAAGTTTTCAAAATTATTACGTTTTTAAGAATAATATAAATCTTTCCCAAATGCCACCTTTTTCAACATTCTACCCCCTATTCTATTAAAACAAGGGAAATGATTCATCCACTACAAAAGCTACTGATTCTCATTACTTTATTTTTTCTTAATTGTTAAGAAAGTATTTTTAAATGAGTTTGTGATTTTTTTAATTGTTTAAAATGGTTTAAGAAATGCTTGAAAAACACAAAATAAAAAGTACATTTTGCACTTCTCGATACAAATCCTTGTGAGCACTCTCAGTGGCCCTAGCAGGACTCTTAAAATAATCTTTATTTATTATTTTTAACTCATTTATTTTTACATTTTTAATTGCTAAGTTATTTTCCTATTTGTCTCTAGCAAATGGTAATGTTTTCAAAATGTGTATTCCTAAAAATAACATTTTTTGAGGAAAAAGATGTACATGTTGATGCTATGTTGAGAAGTGCCTTGGCTATGCATAAAGGTTTTAGTGAATTGAGGAACAAACCTCTATCTGTAATTAGGCATCACTGAAGATGGGAATTCCCACTACCTGGCACTTTCAAATTGAATGTAGATGGAGCCTTTTATCAAGATGGAACTGTTGCAGGTGTAGGCGCTATATTGAGAGATTCAAAGGGTGAAGTTATAATGGCGGCAACAATAAGATAAAGGGAAAGTCTAAATGTAATCGAGCGTGAAGGCCTTGCAATCCTTAGGGGGCTATAGCTATGTCTTCATTTCGGTATCCATCATATGTCAATTGAATCAGATTCTCTCTTGGTTGTAAATGAGTTCAATCGAAATGGACAGTCTATGGCCACCATGAGGAACATTGGCAGTGAAGCCAGTAAATTAATGCATCAATTTCAAACATGTATTCTAAACCATGCAAACAGAAGCTGCAATACAGTAGCTCATACTGTTGCCAAGCTAGGTTTGAGTGTCTCATAAATTAGTTTATGGTGGGGTTCTTACCCGAATGTAATTGCTAATTTCCTTTGGATTGATTCTTCTTTGTAATCTGTTTTATTATATGAACAAAGATTGGTTTTCCTATAAAAAAAACAAAAACAAAAACATTATTTTTTTTAAAATTTTATTTTTACAAATGGTGAGACTTAGAAAATATGTGATTGGGTGGCAATGGTAGCGTTGCCTATTGCATAGAATGGACTTGTAGATATGGGAAATAAGAGTCGTTTTTGGGTGTAGGACGGTTGAATAAACAATTGATCTGAAACTTAAATAGGAAGCTATAGTGACTAACTAAATATAGGAAATAATTGTTTTTCTTTATTGGTATCGAGTGTCGAGGAATAACGTTCCGACTAATCTAGGGGGTGCTCAGGCTCTCAACAAGAATTTTTTTGCAAGTGCACTTCAGATAATTGAAGGGAAAAATTCTCTAGTGTGATGGCCTCTCGAGATAGTTTGCACTCAAGAGGATGTGAACCTTAGACCTAGGGGAGCATACTCCAAGTCCAAGGCTTTTACCGTTTGAGCCAACCCCTAGCTGTTTAGGAAGTAACTGTTTAAGTCTCAAACTTATTCTCTAAAATTGGGAGCCAGATGTGTATTGCTTTTTACACAAATGTTAAAGTTTTCTCCAATATTTAGGCAAGGAACAAGAATGAGGAGTCAGATGTAAATGTTCTTATGCATGTCTTAACTATCTATCATGATTGTCCTTGCATGTGAGGATATTTTATAGTCTATCATTGTATGATTTTCCTAAATAACTACAATGATTTCAAGTGAGTTTTCTTCTATGATCAAATTGTCCATGCTAGGACTCCTTATCTTTTAATTATCATGGAAAACTTGTTGCAAGCATCTAAAGTTCTTCTGGTATAGAAATGAAGTCATCCATGCAAAGGGATTTAGACACCCGATGGCACTTTTCTATGCTGCTAAAGAAAAGTTCTTGCTCATAAAAATGCCAATAGCCATGTCAACACAGCACCAAGCAAAATAGCACAAGCACAAACTTCTTGGCAGAAACTAGCTGAGGGATTTTATAAAGTAAATTGGGATGTTGCAACTAATCTGGCTGAGGGAAGGATAGGCATTGGTGTGATTGCTAGGGACTTCCAAGAGCAAGTTATTGGTACTTTACAAGCTTCTAGATCAATGAATGAAGACTCATTTTCTACTAATGCCTATGGTTTTCAATTGACTGCTATTTTTTGCAAATAAATGGGGTTGTCAAAGGTTATTCTTAAAGGAGATGCTTTGCAAGTCATCTCTATGGTAAACAAGACTACTGCAGAACTAAGTTTAGGTGGTTTAATGATTGTAGATGCACAAAGTGTCTTAACAGCTCTTAATTCATGGTCTACTATTCATACAAATAGAAAGGCTAATATGGTAGCTCATAGATTGGCAAAAGTTGGGCTTGATCTTGATGATGACCACTATGTTTTGAAAGAAATTCCTTAATATATTCAATCCACTATTTTAAGTGACTTGATGTAATTTCTTCTATTATTAATAAAATTCAGTTTCATTTAAAAAAAATCTTCAGGTATAGCCACATCAAAATTGAGCTTAATGTGATTTGGGTAAGGAGGTGCCCATCATCAACATTCTACAACCTAACATTTTTCTTTACAATTGCTGAGGCAGGTCTATTGATCCTATCAGTTTCTTTTGACATATTAATGTTGATATGTAACCATTTTAATTAGGTCTTGTTAAACTTTAATTGGATATATCCGGTTTTAAAAATAAACAAACATTTAAAGAAAAAATAAATGGAAATTTTTTTTTTATCAATCTTTCAATCCTATTCATTGATCACTTCTCAAAAGATCTAACCAATAGTCTTTTCAAGTAACTGCTGATTGAGAGACCCCATTAGCGACCAATAATGCAATCCCCCCATTCCCCAACTTACTGAAATTTATAATTCTATAAAACGTTTTTGGATGAAAATATTTGAAGAAAATTATTTGAATTTAGGATTTTACAATCCAAATTTTCTGATTTTTTTTGGAACATAGATTAAAATTCGAATTTAAATTTTCACCAAAATCAAACAGAATTTTAATCCTTTTAAAATCTTGAATTTGAAATTATATTAATTTGAAATCCAAATCCAAGAGACTATTGCACCCATAAAATGCAATAGAGCCCCACATCATCTTGTCCATGATAAATGTGAGGCCTGAAATTACTTAAGAAATGATATATCATATATGTTTTCGATTAAAACAAACGTTTATGCTATCTTATATTATCTTGTAATAAAAAAATGAAAGATAACATAATATAAATTAATTTTAATTTCCCCACGTCGCTTAGTACAAATAGTAATGTGATACATATAAAATTATTTTTATAATCTTTTACACAATTATATTTTAAAATAAACGTATTTTAATAATTTATTTTACCAAAATACCATTGATTTAACAAAAAGAGTCATGAGCGATATATTGAGCACATTAAAAAATGTATATTAAATAGATTTTCTCAAAAAATTGTTATATAAAAGATTTTGCATCTATCATTTTTCAAATCCCATGATACAATGTACCATTATATATATATATATATATATATATATCAACTCGATAATAACAGGTTTTGCTACCAATAGTTAACAGAGTCGAGACTACTCTAAATTGAGGAGGAGATAATGAAAATGATATCCAAATTATAAACAAAACAAAAATTAATGTGGTTGGCCACTAATATTTAGAGATTGTTTATATAATAAGATGAAATGAAATAATTTTAAATAAAATTTAAAAATTGAATAAAATCTTATTAAAATTTTAATTTTTTTTATTATTTTAAGATTTAAAAAAAATTAAATTATTTATTATATTTTATAAATTAGAATTACGGTAGAAAATTTAAATTATAATTTTAAAGTTTATAATTTATAATTTAAGTAAGAAATTTTATTATTAAACATTTTTTTATAATTTGATAACCTTATATTTAAAACACTTTAAAAAAATATATTACATTTAGGGCCTATTTGGAATTGTGGTGGGAGGTCTAAAAAATGCGATAGAATGGTTTAAAGTGCTTAAATGACTAAATTTGTCCATTTGATAGTTTTACGTTAAAGTACTTTTAAACTAAGAAAAAATAGAAAACTACGTTTCAACAAAAGTGATGTTTTTTGTCAGAAGCACTTTAGAAAAAGTAATCCATATTTTACCGTACTATATACATTACAAAATGACCCTCATCATTTTAACACAATGACAATTTTGCCCATCTATATTTTTCATTATTCTCATATAATTTAGTTAAGACTTTGCTCATCAATATTTTTCATTCTTCTCCTATCACTTATGCATTGTTAAAGAGATTTTCTTTTTCATTATAATTACTGAAAAATCTATTAAACTATTTTTGTTATTATTTTATTATAATATTTTATTTTTATAAAGTATATGCCATTTCTATCTCAAAAAGTGTTTTTTAATTTGTTTCCAAACAAATCTAATATGTTTGAAAGTGATTTAGACATACACATCACAAACAATAAATAGATTTTCAATAGAAGAGCTTATTACATTAAACTCTAAGCTATAAACCTTAAGTTAAAAGTAATATTTTCCACCACATCCTTATACATGCACTTACTTAGAAAGAAATTTAAAAAGTGCTTTCCAAGGTAGAAGTAACGATAATTTTATTTTTTAAATATATCTTTAAAAGTTTAAAAGTTGTAATTATTTAAAAGTTGTATGGACATTTTCGCCTATTAACAGTCGTTTTAAAATTTAAATTTCATTCCAGATTATCTGGAAAAGCACATTGGAGAAAAAACACCAAAATAATATTTTTCCTCAAACTTACTTTTTATGCATGTTTGGAATTGCATTAGGAAATATAATTTATAATTTAAAAACTTATAACTTAAGTAATAAATTCTACAATTTAAAAGTTATTTATTGTTTGGCAGCCAATGTTTAAAACACCTTTAATCATGTTACATTTATTTGAAAACAAAATAAACAAATGATTTCTGATGCAGAATTAACGATTATTTGAACTTTTAAAAATTATAACCATATAAGTTTTTTCGTCTATTGATAATTTTTTTATAGGTATTTTCGTTTATTGATAATTTTTTTAAAATTTAGATTACGTTTTACATTATTCAGATAAACACTTTTGAGAAAAGTATCAAAATGATGTTTTTTCTCCAACGTACTTTAACATGTAACATTCAAATAACCTAATTATTATATTAAAGAACTTTTAAACATATTTAATCACTTTTTAAAACTACTATTACAATTCCAAATAAACACTTTAGCTCATTTAAAATTAAAAAATACATTTATATGTAATATCCAAAAAAAAATCTGATTTTATTTTTTATATAACTTTTAAAACTATTTAATCACTTCTTAAAACTATGTACGTAACCCCAAACAAGCTATCCATGCAGCAGACCTCATAAATGGCTCCAAACGCGTATTTCTGTTTTTTCTTCTCCACCATTTTCTTTGCTTTTTCTGTGATTTCTCTGTTTCCTTTGGCTTTGTCTCGAGACTTAGCCGAGACTACTCATACATTCCTTGACGTCTCGGCCTCGCTCGAACAAGCCCGTGCAGTCCTCAACTTCGACCATGAAACCGTTAAGCCCTTGGTTCAACAGAAAGAGCACCTGCAACAAGCTCAGGTCGGTAATTCCTCTTTTTTCTCTGTTCAGATTTACCCACGAGAGTCACTTTACAAGTCCTCGCATGAAGACTACAAGAGCCTTGTTCTTGCTCGACTCGAGCGCGACTCGGTCCGGGTCGAATCTCTCACCACCAAGTTCCAGCTCGCCCTTGACGGTGTGAAGAAGTCGGATCTTAAACCTGTGGAGAAGGAGCTTTTCCCCGAGGATCTGTCCACTCCGGTCGTTTCCGGAATAAGCCAGGGCAGCGGTGACTACTTCTCGCGCATTGGTGTGGGAACCCCCGCCAAGCCTTTCTACATGGTGCTCGATACTGGCAGCGACATCAACTGGCTCCAATGTAAGCCCTGTGCGAACTGCTACCAGCAATCCGATCCTATATTCGACCCAACTTCTTCCTCCTCCTACGAGTCCCTTTCCTGCACTTCCCCGCAATGCCAGGCCGTCCCGATTCGAGGTTGTAGCGCAGGAAAGTGTCTCTATCGCGTCTCCTATGGCGACAAGTCGTACACCACAGGCGACATGGCGACGGAGACAGTGTCGTTCGGGAGCTCTGGCGCAGTGAACAATATCGCTTTGGGCTGCGGCCACGACAACGGGGGTTTATTCGTTGGGGCAGCCGGTTTACTTGGACTCGGAGGGGGTTCACTCTCGTTTCCCTCCCAGATAAAAGCGTCGTCCTTCTCATACTGCCTCGTGGACCGTTTCTCGAGCAAGTACTCGACTCTCGACTTCAACTCGGCTCCACCCGCTGACTCGGTCACTACCACTTTACTTAAAAATGAAAAGATCGACACGTTCTACTTCATCGGACTCGACGGACTGAGCGTCGGAGGTATGCCCCTCCCGATCCCGGCCTCGGTGTTTCAAATGGACGCGTCAGGAAACGGCGGAGTGATCATCGACTCGGGTACGGCCATAACCCGGTTGCAGACCCAGGCCTACAACGCGCTCCGCGACGCGTTCGTGCAGTTAACTCGGGACCTGCCCTCGACGAGCGGCGTTTCTCTGTTCGACACGTGCTACGATCTGTCATCCCGTACCTCCGTGCAAGTTCCAACGGTGTCGTTCCGGTTCTCGAAGGGGAAGTCTCTGACGCTACGGGTGAAGAATTACCTCGTCCCCGTCGACTCGGTCGGAACCTACTGTCTGGCCTTTGCGCCTACATCATTCTCTCTGTCAATCATTGGAAACGTACAGCAACAGGGGACACGTGTCAGCTACGATTTGGCAGCCTCGCGGTTGGCGTTCTCACCCAACAAATGCTAGAGCGTAGGAGGGCTGTTAATTTACCCTTATATCCCCTATAAACTGGATAATTTACAGGACAGGTAATGTACGATAAAGTAGGCCCATCTAAATAAATTCCAAAGGAGAGCTTGGCTTGGTGTGGCTCATAATTATTATTCTTAAATGTAATATAAACGAATAATGTTATATAAGATGTTAAAATGTATAAGTTTGGTGTATTTTCATAAAAAATAAAGTTTATAATTAAAAAAATAATTATTTATATGAATTTCAGATTTTGATATTTTTTTAAAAATAACTGTGCAGATTCATATGGAAAAAAAATTAAATGGGGTTTGTAAAGGAAAGATAGATCAATAATGTGGTAGATGGACTGAGAAGGACGTTACTCCAAGAGACGATATTCCAATGTGAGTCATTCATTTTACGTGGCTATATATAACTTCAAGAGAGTCACTTTCAATAATTAGGTTGTTAGCATTTAATCATTGATTTGATTAATAAACTTTTAAAAACAACTATAGTGACATTCGAGGTTTCATATTTTCTTAAACTAATCCATGAAATTTAAAAAAAAAAAATATCACTACAAGAGAAGCGGACTTTTGTGACCAAAATGTAGTGACCAAAATGACTATTTCTAACGGTTTTCGTCGGAAATAGTCATTTTAATCACTAAATTTTTATCACAAAAGTCCGCTTCTCTTATAGTATATCTATATATATCTAAAATTGATAAGGACGCTCCTACATGCACTGAAGGGTGTACTGGTAATTAATCTATTCATTTTTTATTTTTTAATTTTTTCAATATTTAAAAAAAAAATGAAATGCACTATCGGCATACTCTTTCGGTGCAGTCTTTTGGTCTGTTTAGCATTATCCATAGTGATGATGTATCAAAATGATCAAACTTTTAAGTATAAGAAATGTATTTATAAGTCTTGTTTTTTACGCACCAACACAATATTGTTGATGTGGTGTGTTTTTTTATTATAAGTGGTGTGTTACCATAACAGCTTGTGTATAGTAAAACCATTTTATGAAATGTAATATGTAACAAAAAATGATGATATGATTACCAAATATATCCACTCATATATTTTTATTTTTTCTTAATAGTTAAGTGAGTGATACGTGGCTCTCACGTGCAACTCTGCAACTCTTTTCGGCAGCTCTTCTCTATACATGCACCAAACCACCAGATTTGTCAACACTAGACCTTTTAGATTTGACCTTTATAGTTAAAAAGAGACAAATGTCTTGCTTTCATTAGCCGCCACATATTTTGAAATTTACTAGTTGATCCAAATTATAATTCGTCATTTTTCCATCTATCTTATTATTTTTTAGTTTCCTTATTGTTAATTATAATAAGAAAGGAGTTTGTTTCTAGGATGTTTGTTTGTAGGAGTTGAATCCTTTCTTTTTATGAAAAGTGAGGTTGAGTCATTCTTTAGGTCGAGAGTTGTCTTTTGGATGTTTGTCTGTAGAGAATATCAATAATATTGAAGACTAGATCAGTCACAAAAAAAAATAGTATACTGATAGAACTCTAAATATATTTTTTATTTATTTATAATATTATATTTGATATGACGATATCTCATCATATATTTGGTCATGAATATAATTTTTTCTAATCAATAAATGATAAGAGTTTTCTTAAAAAAGAAAAAAGCAAAAGAAAAGACTTAGATAAGATCAAACACCATGCAATAATCCAAGTTTTCATTAATAAAAAATTAATTAAAAAAAAATGTGGTGGGTTTTGAGGGGTCGCTTTACGGGTGATGAAGAAGAGACCACGCGAATTGTGGTGGCCAGTTTTTGGGAGTAGAAGACAACCTCTGATTGTCTACGAAAACGAAGTGTTACACAGAGTGGGACTGGTTCCATCATGATTGTCGTTGTGCTTAATGGGGATTGCTTGATATTTTTCTACTTTCCTTTGATTACTCGACACGTGGCCTTTGAGCTGCTGGGACCCATACTGAGCTGTATTCCTACCATTCCCATTTCCAACTGCATTTTCTTGGCAACGATTGAGTTTTGAATATAATTTTGGTGACCTTTTTTGTTAAGATATTGTAATTAAATATTTTGATATCGGTATTATCCGAGATTTTGTTTTGAGATGATTTATATAGAGATAAATTAATTATATAAATATAAATTATATTTTAAAATAATATTAATATAAGTTTTAAAAAATTAAAATATATAATTATAAAATTCAATAATACTTTTAAGTTATCGATTCAATTATAAAAACAAAAAATTTCATCTTTATTATGAAAAAAGAAGTAGGGATTTGATTTTTAATACTCAAGAAAAAGGAATTAAAAAAAATAACCTTTAGATGTAAAAATTGGAATAAATATTATGAAAATACACTAAAATATAAAAATATAGGTTTAGGCCGATATACTGAATTTTGGTTGGTATTGACCGAAACGGCCTATATTAGACGATACAAAATAACTATTTTTCCTGTACTGGTGCAGTGATTGGTATGGTACGAAATTCACAACTTTGGTTTGGCTTTGGCTTCATTTTATTTATTTGCGTTTCATTAACCCAGGGGTGGGCTCCGACTCTGACGGAGTCGGAATGCCCACATCCAACCTCCGACTCAGACTTGAGTCGGATGTCAAAACCACATTCGATTCTGACTCCGATTGGAATCAGAGTTCGACTCCGATCGGAGTTCTTGGAATCGGAGTTGAGATGTCGGAGGTAATTGCCAAAATACACATTGCTCTCCTGAGCCGCCTACAGCTACGCTGCCATCAACTTCCTCGAGCTAGTCCCGCTCCAGCACATCCACTCCAAGCGACAGTTCCTCAAGATCCTCGCCCTTAGTGCCATCTTCTACTTCTCCGTCATCTGCGGCAACACCTCCCTCGACTACCTCCCCGTGTCGTTTAACCAGGCGATGGCGCTACGACGCCTTTCTTCACAGCCATATTCACCTTTGTCATCACGTGCAAGAAGGAGTCCGGCGAGGTCTACCTCGCCCTCGTTCCCGTTGTCTTGGAGATCGTCTTGGCTAGCAATAGGGGGAGGCGCTGGAGGTGGAAGAGAGGAGCATAAATGTATAGGGTTAGCCAGTTAGAGATGAATTTATATCTTATTAAAAACGGCGTCGTTTAAAGTTTTCTAAAAAAAAAATTTGCAAAATGTGTAATGGTGCATGAGGGGATTCGAACACAGGATTCGGAGAAACAAAACCGAGCCTCAACCATTGAGCTACTTGACTACCTAACAGGGGTGGGCTCCGACTCCGACGGAGTCGGAATGCCCACATCCGACCTCCGACTCCGACTTGAGTCGGATGTCAAAACCACCTCCGATTCCAACTTCGATTGGAATCGGAGTTCGACTCCGATCGGAGTTCGACTCCGATCGGAGTTCTTGGAATCGGAGTTGAGATGTCGGAGGTGATTGCCGAAATACACATTGCTCTCTTGCGCCGCCTACAGCTACGCTGCCATCAACTTCCTCGAGCTAGTCCCACTCCAGCACATCCACTCCAAGCGACAGTTCCTCAAGATCCTAGCCCTTAGCGCCATCTTCTGCTTCTCCATCGTCTGCGGCAACACCTCCCTCCGCTACCTCCCCGTGTCGTTTAACCAGGAGATCAGCGCTACGACGCCTTTCTTCACAGTCATATTCGCCTTTGTCATCACGTGCAAGAAGGAGTCCGGCGAGGTCTACCTCGCCCTCATTCCCGTTGTCTTGGGGATCGTCTTGGCGAGCAACAACGAGCCCTTGTTCCATCTATTCGGAAATGGGTCGAGGTGCTGGAGGGGGAAGAGAGGAGCAGAAATGTGTAGGGTTAGCCTGTTAGAGATGAATTTATATCCTATTAAAAATGGTGTCGTTTAAGGTTTTCTAAAAAAAAAATTTGCAAAATGTGTAATGGTGCATGAGGGGATTTGAACACAGGATTCGGAGAAACAAAACCGAGCCTCAACCATTGAGCTACTTGACTACCTAATATTAATTATACAATATATAATATATAAGGTATAAATAGTCGGAGTTCAGAGTCGGAATCCGGAGTCAACAAGGCCTCCGGACTTCGACTCCGACTTCGACTATGAGAATCGGAGTAACTCCGACTCCGAGTTCCGAAACCTCCGACTTAGTCGAAGTCGGTGGGTCATCGGAGCTCGGACGGAATCGGAATATCGGAAATTTTGCCCACCCCTACTACCTAATATTAATTATACAATATATAATATATAAGGTATAAATAGTTGGAGTTCGGAGTCGTAATCCGGAGTCAACAAGGCCTCCGGACTCCGACTCCGACTCCTACTCCGACTATGAGAGTCGGAGTAACTCCGACTCCAACTCCGAGTTCCGAAACCTCCGACTTAGTCGGAGTCGGAGGGTCATCGGAGGTCGGACGGAATCGGAATATCGAAAATTTTGCCCACCCCTACATTAACCGCACCATTACGGCGTTACGCAGTAAAACCTACAGCTAATATAGCTTTCTTGACATGGCACTATAATATGATTTATTAAAAGCTAAAAAATTAGAAAAAATGTATTTAAATAAAAAATTTGAAAATATCAAACAATAAGAAAACTGAGATTTTAAGTTTCATCTATTTTTTTGTGTTTGTATTTTTAATTTTTTTTAATAAATCACGTTGCACTACATGATGGTGCCACGTTAAAGAAGAGTATATGAGTGGTAAGTTTCAAATGGCCAAGATTCCAAGTAGTATTATTCTAACAATAAAAATAATAATATCAAACATAATTTTAAAGTTTGCAAATCCCTTACATTTCTTTTGAAAAAAATGGAGACATTATTAAGAGTAATTTTTTTTTTCATTAGAACAATACTTTTATTTTCTTTTTTAAAAAAATCTTAAACCGTTCTTTTATCGCTCGTCATATTTTGTGATGTGTCATATTTTAAGTGAATTTCATTTAAGTAATTGATATAAGAAACCACTTGAAATGTAATACATCATCGCGTGTGATTGAGAATTATAAGATGAGCAATCCTACACAACCTCCCAACCTCCACATACCACTTTTTTTTCAAATTTGTAATATTTTTTTAAATTTTTTTTAAAGTTTATTCTTCTTAAATTAATTCAATTCTTCTATTTATTATTCATATATTAAATATTTGATAAAAGAAAAATAATAATAAAAATTAAAAAAAGTGTGGTGTGTGAAGGTTGTGTGAATAGTAGGAGGTTGTGTAGAGTTTTTCAAAGACGATAAATAATAATATTGGTCTAAAAATAACTTGAATAGAGATGGAGAGGGCAAATGTGTATACTCATGTTAAATTGGTTCATTTGCTTGCCATTCATAGAAGTCTTTTGCACTTCAAATGATATGATAATTATTTAGATTTATACTAATTAAAGTTAACTTTTGGCCATTTTTTAGTTACATTTCTCATAAATGTACAAGTGTAATTAACAAAAAATTAAAAAAACAAAGAAAGAAAAAGGAAAAGAACATCATAGAATGGGTCAAGGTGGAGAGGCCTCCAACATTCTCAAAAAAGGAAGCAGCAAGTGTGGACCTTTTGGAAAGTACTCACAATGAAAAGGAGACAAAAGGAAGACAGACAAGATGAGTGGAATATTAATGTTTTTTGAATTACATAAAACTAGTTAAATACCTTGAAAACCTTAATTAATCCCTTCACCATGTGCTTGTCCACAAACCTACACGGTATGTTGGGTATTAAATGATGTATTATAATATATTATAAAGTTCATATATTATCATTTCATTTCATCACATTGGGTTGATGCAGTATTGTCTAGATTATTGAGAATTGATATTTGTAGTTTTAAGATGTGCAAGTCCCGCATATTTTTTTTGAAAAATGAATGAGTATGAAACTTACATGAAAAAAAATATTTTATTAATAGTAGACTCCACATTTTTTCAAAATGAATATGCGAGACTTGCACATTCTAAATTTGTATGTAACATTACTCTTAATTATTATATAAACTTTCTTTTATACTAAGCTCAAGAGTTGATCGATATATCACATTCTCACAATATAACGTGGAGATGATTGATAATATAACGTTTTCTTGAAATAATTGATCTAAACTATTTTGCCATAACTTTCAAATTAATCAACATTTTTTTAATAAAGAAAGAGTGAATTCTTTAAAATTCTTAGGGAATTTTATTAAGCTAATTTCTTTGAGTTCTAACCATTCATCGATAAGGATTTTCCTATATTACTATTTTTCAACTTCAAATATTCAATATGTTAATTATTCAACTAATTCGGCATTGAGGTGGGAAAACTCTTACAATTAAGTTTCAAGAAAATAGTTGGGATTTGAAGAAATCCAACTATATAGAGCATTCCAAACATTTTACAGAATATTAGTTCTATAAGAGCTGTTCTACTTGTAAACCAATGTGTAGAGTATATTATTTACATTACTTACATGATAAAATCTGATTTATAATATTTAAGTTTTAAAATTTTTATTATAAATTAAATTATGTCATGTAAGTAATTTACTGAATGTATTATCGACACTAATTTTAAATAGAATTCTCCACTCTAGAATATAGAGTTCCAAAACTTTCGTATTAAAATTTCATGGGATGAGACAAAGGGAGAACTATCTTTAGAATATGAAATTGAGAGCCACTACAACCATCGATGAAATGTTTCGAGAAAATGTCCCGATAAGTATATTTCTCTTTTTTGTTTTTCTTTTCCTTTTAGTTTCATGTATTTTTTTAATCATCATAAACATTTATTTTTAAAAAAATCACAACGTCATTAAAAAATACTTTATTAATCAGTAAGTAAAATATATATATATATATATATATATGTATCCAACTCTATGTAGATGTAGCATTTTTCTATAAAATTTATCCTCTGACACCGTCACATACAAATTGATTTAAAATATTAAGAATTTGAATTAAAACATAAAAAACAAAAAACAAAAAGTTTGATGTGGATCTTTGAAAAAAACATCAAATTTTTTGCATGACGACAAACCCTTTCATGTGCAGGAAACCCAGGTGGGGTTGGACTTGTCTTGGGACACATATATTGAAGGAGATTTTGGCAAAAAGGAAGAACTTTCTTGCATGTTTGTTTGGGCTTGAAAATACAAGTCAACCTCCATCAATTACTACCTAAGAATGTTAATCCAAATAGACCACAGTTTCGCATGTCAAGCCTCTAATAATCAGTTATGGCTGAAATCTTGTGTCTATTTTCTCTCTCTTTCTTTCTTGCCTGCGTATAATCATAGTGCTAGCTATCACCTTTCATTACACACAATGGTCAAGAGCTGTATATTGGAAAACGATTTTTAAAGACTAACGGGACCAAAACTTTTGAATGATTTTATATATATACATTATGTGGAAAAGGGATATAATAGTCTTAAGCCATTTTTAGTCGACCTAAGTCACATCATACTCATGACTTAGGTCTCGTTTGGTTACGCAATTTGGATAAAATGAAATTAGATATTTTAAATAATAGTGAGATTTTTGAGTTAAAATGAAGTAAGATAGTTTGTAAAATACTATGTGTTTGGATAGTGAGATGAGATGAAATAGTTTTTACTTTTTGGGATTTGATAAAGAGGTGAGTCCTACTATTTGGATAGCAATCGTTCACTTATTGTTTTGTATTGTTTACTTATTGTTTCTGTCAGTTTTGCATTGTTCATTTAATGTTTTCTGTTGTTTGTATATTGTTTATTTTACATTTTACTGTTTATATTAGTTAATTTCAAAACCCATAGATGAAATACAAACAACTCCTGCAATTTAGATAAGCAGACTAGATTGTCGTACAGCTCAGATGAGATAGTTCTGAGCATCCAAACCGAGCCAATTGTAATGTTTTATCTCATTGTGCTGGCGTGACATTATTCATATTTTCAACATTAATATTTCAGTTTACTTTTATCTTATTGTGCTGACATGATATTATTCATAACATTTGGATCAATTCTATTGTTTTTATAATAACCAAAAAAAAAAAATACTCGATTTATGAGTAATGCCACGTCAAGATAATGAGAAATAAATATAATATATAACAAAATTAATATTATATTAATGATACGATTATCAACATCTTGATTGGAATTGTTTAAAGTTCTTAGATCCTTACATCACTTCAAGATGGTATAGCCTCAAAGTCAAGTACAAGGTTCAAACAAATTAATCAGTCTAAAGTTGCATGCTATTTTCCATCATACCGATCGGTCTACAGAGATAACCATCAACAATATGACTTTGGGACTTTTGTTATCATCATTAATGTCCTTTCCCGCCTAAATAGAAAATTTCAACTACAGTTTCTTTTTACAGATCTCATTCAGTAGAAACTATACCGACCTGAAGACTAAGAAGCATAGCTCTGCAATATTCTTCTGCAGGAAACTTCTAATAATAGGGACATGAGGATTTAGCCTATACATGACCAATCTTTCTCATCAATTACTATACACAAGGAAAAAGGTCAACTTCCAAAATAAAAAATACGGGGGCATTCAGAGAATCAAACTCGGGACCTCTAGCACCCAAAGCGAGAATCATACCACTAGACCAAATGCCCGCTTGGCATCCTAAGATTCAATAAATTGGTGACTAAATAAATGACTTCATTAATTTCCTGTGTATTTTGACAGAAATGGCTTGGGAAGGTTGGTGGCCTTCTTGAGTCCTGATGCATAGCCTAGTTAACAGTGCAAATGGCTGTCACAAGACCAGATGGTGGGGGAACTCAGATAAGTTATAGAAATTACCAAAAACATGTTCTTTTCTCTCAATCATATACCACCACAAGTGTCCTTACAATATAATATGTTTATATATATAGAAAGTTCTAATACTTAGCCTCAACCCACTCTTATCATATTGATAAAAACAAGAATTGATCTAATGGTTGATGGGAACTACCATCTGGCATAGTGGGATCAATGTTGAACGTGCGCGCGCGCGCACACACACATATTGGTGTAGCAAGACATTCGGGTGACCCTTGCAAAATTACTCTCAATGCTTTTTCAGGCTTAAAAAATATAAGTTCAGTTGTTAGTGTTCTTGTTCTGTTTTGTTTTGCTTTCTGTTTGCTTTCTGTTTGCAATCTTGTATTTTCTATTCACATTGATTAATTGTTGCGTGAAATAGAAAGTTTTGGCACTTGTTTTGTTCTCATCTCATTGCTTTTGCTCTCCAGTTCATTCCTTAAAGTTCACCACATGTGAGATCAATTTCCACAACAATTTACACTAAATGCATCTCAATTAGGGTTGAGCGAAAATCTAACTTTGAATCCAGTTCTACTCTGACTTTGTTCTGGCTCAGGCAAAATGGAATTGGAGTCGGATTTATTTTTAATTTTTCAATCAGAGTCGAAGGTGTTATTGGACTAACTCTGACTTTGATCCAATCCAACTCTGACTTTATTCTCCAACTCCGACTTTGCCCTTCGACTTCGACTTGGATATTATACATATGTTATAAAAATATATAAATTTATCACATATATTAGTATAGTTATATGGCTATATAACTAAAACTTATATAGTTAAATTCAATAATATACTAGCATGTGCTAATTATTAGCATCACAGTATTACTACCATACATAATCAAGTATAGCAATAAGTTCGACACTAGTATCTAAACCTGTAATTATTACTAAAGTATAATAACATGTATTAATTTACAGAAGTGTTTAACTTATTAGATAATACGTTAATAACACATATACTAATTTACTGAAGTATAATAACATGTAATACTAATATATAATACCATGTAATTAGACATTATAATATAAGTCTAGTATATAAATAAATTAGAAACGAACATAGAAATAACTAATAAGTCTAGTACAATAAGTTAATAACACATAATACTAATTTACTCAAGTATAATAATATGTAATTAGACATTAGAAATAAGTCTAGTGTAAAAATAAAATATAAATAAGTTAAACACTAGCATAATATAGTAAAATGTAATACTATTGTATAATAACATGTAATTAGATACGAAAAATAATATGTAATAACACAATATAATAATATGTAATTAAACACTATAGTATAAGTCCAGTATAAAACTAAGTTAGATATTGGTATCGAAGTAAATTACCAGTGAATGATTTAGTTTTATTTTTAACTTTTTGTAAAAATTGAAATTTGAAAGCCCATAAAAAATTCTTTTTTTAAAATGGGCTAAATATGAAAACTTCAAAAAAAAATTCCCACAGTTGAAAGCCCAAATCCAACTCTGCTCCGACTAGTTGGAGCCGGAGTTCAGATATGAACTTTGACAAGGTTGGAGTCAGAGTTGGATTTAGGAGAATTTAACTCCGACTAAGACGCTGCTCACCCCTAACCTCAATGCCAGATATATTATCACTCAGAAAATTGTCTCTTCTTACAAGAAACCAGGCTGATCGAGCAAGATCAGTTAGTCATGAAAACACTCCACATATTACAAATTTCAAGCAGAATTTACTCAACGATGAAAAACTAGACTCCAACAGAATTCCATTCTCGCATTTTTCTTTTTGCAGGGAGACATTTTCATCACCTTCAAAAACTTATTAAGTCAACAATTTACAGTCTCAAAATTCTATACCTGTAGGAAAAAATAGTTGGGCTCCAGAAATAAAGCGCCGTCGCGGAAGACCAAGATAGCCTTTTTACCCCTTATATTATTGCAAAAGGAAGAAGAAAAAAAAAATAAGGAAAAGGGCAAAGTACACAATGAATCATCTGGCGTCAAAGCATGCATTCAAGGCCAGCCACTAATAGCTTCAAAATCACAACTTCAAATTGCCTATAAAACATAGAGACAAGAAGTTCACCATTAGCTTGGAAATAGATAAATTCAGCCAAAAATTAATAAAAGCAATGATCATTAACTGTGATGCACTAATCTCCTACATGAATAATATCCACCTGTCCTTGATCGCCAGTAATTATAATTTATGACCAAAGTTAACCAAGTTGTTCCAGGGTTTTGGCACTGTTAGCAAATTTGGCACTGTTATCAAACCCCTCCAGCAAAAGAATCCGGACAGCTTCTAGGCCATGTTGAAATGTGAAGTTCAACTGAAAACATATTTTTATTGCACAATGACATTATTTTAGTTAGTATCAGAATCTATCCATTAATGACTTTTTTTTTTTTTATGAGTTACTCATGACTTTCTCCACCGTAGATTGACGGAAAAAAAAAAATTTTCATACCTCTTCACGTTCTTGTTTATTGAATGGGCGAAGAACGAAGTTGATGGGATCCATTTTCCCAGGAGGCCTTCCAATGCCTAGTATATTTTACCAACTTAAAGACAAATATAAAAGAGGAGCATGATAGCAATACTTTTAGTGCTTTTAAGAAAGTACCAATTCTTAAACGAGGAAAATCACGGTTCCCTTTGAAGTGATCGATGATGTTCCTCATTCTGCAAGGGAAAACAAGTAATAAAAATTATTCCTAAAAGTCACCTTTTTTTTAATAGATAAAATAAAATTTTATCAAATCAAGTAGATAGTTGAAGCTTGGGTACACAATAAGTATAAAAAGAGAACACCTAGTTACAAGTTAGGTGCTAGATATGGATACAAGAAAATCATGAAAACTAGCTCCATTGAGAACGATAACAGAAGCTCACAAGAATAAAGTGTGGAAAATCAAGCATCTAAGATCATCAAACAAGTGTTCCCTATCCTCAAAGCTCCAGCCATTCCTTTCCAACTAAATACACCACATGAGAGATAAAGGAATCATATTCCACACTGCAGCAATTTAATGGCTAATCTGGAGGCCTCTCCAACTAGCAAGAAAATCCACCATCCTCCAGGACATTACCCATGCATATCCGGTCTTGCTAAAATTCTCATCCCATAAGACCCTGGCAACCTCACAATGACGTAATAAGTGATCCATTGATTCACAACTTTTTTTTTACACATATAGCACCAATCCATAACAATAAACCCACACTTTCTCAAGTTGTCCATGGTCAGGATTTTTCCAAGGTAAGCAGTCCAAACAAAGAAAGCAACCTTGTAAGGCACCTTGCTCCTCCATATGCATTTTCAAGGAAAATAAATGGGGGTCTGACAAGTCAAAACCTTGTCCAGGGATCAAACAGTGAATGTCCCATTCCCAGAATGTATAAAAATCATTGTGTTAAAAAAAACCGTTATTCTATAAATCACTTTTCTTGGGCCCCGGAAAGGAGAGAGAAGGGAGGCTGGGCTGGGCTGGGCTGTGAAACGATACTTTGAAGAAGCCATTCATGAATTAAAAACCGTTATCTGTAGGAGATTTCTCCTATTGCATGACATCTTGGAAATTTGGAACATGACCCTAATGTACAATTGTTTTGACAGACACCAAACACCAAAAGAGACAAGAAATCCACCATCTCTAACCTCAGAAGTGTGCAGAATTATAATGGTGGATTAAGTTTTTTTCAAGAAGCTGATAAACATCAAATTTTTCATGATTTTTATTTTCATATAAATATATATATATATATATATATCTCATTAACAAAACAAACACTTGAACACAGATAAAATAGACCAGTTTCATTATCTAAATTCTTAGACACATTTACAACTGCTTCTGAGCCCCCAAAACTAGGAATTGTTATGCTCGACACCCTGGTGTCTGACTCACTTTTGTTAGTGCCTTCAAAGCATGGAATTGTAGAATTTATTTCACATGTTTTTCAACATTTTTTCAATGCTGACTTGCTTCAGTGAAAAGGGCCTTATTTTCTAGGATTCCCAACAGTCCCATAGCAGTTCAACAAAACCATCTCTCACGTGATGTGATAATTGCAATATTACTTGTAATGAAGATACCCTTTTTTTTTTTTTTTTTTAAATCAGTAGATAAGAATTTTATTGAAAATAGGCGAAGCCAATTACGCAGACATATACAAGAGCCACACCTAGGCATGACTGTCTGAAGTTACAAGAAAATCATGTAAGTTCATGCCATTTTTTTTTACAAGGAAAAATATTATATATATTAGTATCAATAGGAGTTAACAAGTACAGGCATATACAAGAAACACCTAGCCCATACTAGAGAGCCCCTAATGACCAATAATCCCGTGAAAATTATAAATCTATCCAAAATACAAAAAGCCCGAATGGGAACAGAACACACCTCCCCAACCCCCAACTCCTTGTTTCCTGTAAGACTGCTACTCCACCCAAAACTCCCTCTACGAGGACGACTTCATAATGTCCTCTTAGTCTTCCCTCTACTTGAACTACCTCCCTTAGCGTCGTAGTTGCTTGCCCAGGAAAGACGCTTTAACTCTCTGCTTTTCTTAAATCTTGTTTTGGTTTCAAGCAAGTGGCCCACCTCAATTGTAGTGAGTAGTGCTGTAAATTGGTCCCCACATCCTTCATATGAAATCTCCACACACTGCTGAATCTCATTAACCTTATGCAAAACCCAATCAGATGATGAACCCACTATATAGTTTATCGGAGGCAGAGATACCAAAGGAAAAACATTTTCCCCCGACCCAGCTCCCAACTACACTCCCAACCCTAAGCATTCCTCCTCACAAGGTATCAATGACAAACCCATACTTTCCTCCCCACCATCTCCTGCATTCAAATTCTGATTCTCCTCAACAGCTATATTGTTGCCATCCATTGTTGTTGTCACCATTGGAGGTTCCTTTACCTCCGGTGTAGGTGCTGTTGTTCCATCAACGAGGACATTGCTTGTAGGTGTGCCACCCCCCGACTACCCTTTTTGTGCCACTTCATCAAACCCTATGTGCATGCCATTAAAGTCTATTACAATCAACCAATGGAATAAAGTGTGAAGAAAAAAAAATTCTAAGCTCGTCCATTGTCCGTTCATGATCCTCAAAACTCTGATCGTTTCTTTCAATCCATATGCACAACCACAGGCAGGTTGGTATCATCTTCCACATAGCTACAATTTGAGAATTACCCCGGAGGCCTTGCCAATTGGCCAAACCTCTTAACACCAGTAGACATGTTCATCTTTTGGAACAAAAACCTCTTTATGTGCATGAGTTTCAAAAATCATTCAAGTAATGCCTATTGGACTTCTTAGGACCGGGTTCCATGTAAAACGCTCTAAGATATGTTGATCCCATGAGTTCTTTTCCATTTGGAAAAATTAGATACAGCAGAAATCTGACTCATCATTCATTGTCTGGCTCTATTTGATTTCATGCATAGGAGAGGATCATGGTTGGGACAAGAGACAGAATCCTGGAATTGTGCACATATATCTTGGGTTTTGAAAGGATACATAAAGTCATCTTCAAGTTTAACTAAAAGCCTCACTATACCATCACTCCTAGGCTTTTGATCATGTCAATTGGGAATTTCTCCTTTAATTGAGAGATTTGGTTTTAGTGAGAAGTGGTGTTCATGGATTAAATATTGTATTTTGACGGCCAGATTTTCTATATTGGTAAATGGCACTCCGGATGGTTTTTTCAACAGCTCTTGTGGATTGAGGCAAGGAGATCCTTTATCTCCTTTCCTTTTTCGTATTAGTCATGGATGCTTTGAGTCATATGATTGAAGCGGCTGTGGAAGGGAGTTTTTTTTTGGGATTTATCATGGGTGATGAGTCTCGGGCAGCATTACTGTTTCTCATTCTTCTTCTGGGATGTAAAGTAGCTTCGCTACCTATGAGATGTCTTTTTGTTTTGTTTTTTGAATGTTACCTATGAGATATATTGGACTACCTTTGGGCACTCTTCACAAATCTGTTTCTATTTGGGATGTGGTGATTGAGAAGATCGAGAGGAGGTTAGCTGGTTGGAAAAAGCTATATTTGTCAAAAGGGGGAAGAGTTACATTGATTAAGAGTCCGTCGTCTAATCTTCCTACATATTTCCTCTCTTTTTCCTTTGCCTTCAGGGGTGGCTAAAGATTAGAGAGGTTTTCAGAAGATTCTAACCATTGATAATTACTTATAAAAAAAAAAAAAAAAAAAAGATTAGAGAGGTTTTTCCAGAATTTCTTGTGGGATGGTGATGGGGAGGAAAGAAAGTTTCATTTGGTGAGTTGGAATAAGGTTTGTCTTCCGGTTGCTAGTGGAGGTTTGGGAGTGCGGAATTAAAAGCTTTTCAACAAAGCTCTTCTTGGCAAATAGCTTTGGAGGTATATTAATGAGAGGAATGCTTTATGGAGACATATTGTGGATGTCAAATATGGGAGGATGTAGGGGTGTTGGTGTACGTATGAAGTAAGAGGGGTGTATGTGGTTTTTTTTGGTGGGGGGGGGGGGGAATTTTGTCAAAATATTAATTTTAAGTGGGGGATGGGACAAAGATTTATTTTTGGCATGATACTTGGTGTGGGGATTCAGCTCTTAAATATGTGTATCCTAATCTTTTTAGGATTGCTAGAGATAAAGGGGCTGCAGTGGCTGATTCTTATCATTTTTCTAATAATATGTTTCATTGGACTCTGGAATTCACCAGAGATGTGCAGGATTGGGAAGTAAGTGAAATTTCTGATTTCTTTGGAAGATTATATGATATGAAGTTTGATCAGAACAGGGAGGATTGTCTGATGTGGGTGCCTGCAGAAAATTCCAGATTCTGTGTGAGTTCTTTTTACAAGATGTTGACCAGTCATGGCGTTAAAGATTATCCCTGGAAATGTATTTGGAGAGCTAAGGTGCCTAGTAAGGTTGCATTTTTCTGTTGGCTGGTGTCTCTTGGGATAAGATTAACCATGGATAATTGAAGGAAGAGAGGTTTATTGGTGGTTGATTGGTGTTATATGTGTAACAAGGATCGAGAATCTGTTGACCATCTTTTCCTTCATTGTGAGGGGGAGACAATGCTGTGGAATGAGATTTTTGCTGGGGTGGGTATTGCTTGGGTGATGCCTATGCATGTGGTGGACTTCTTTGCTTGCTGGCAGAGTCTTGGGAGGAGTATAAACAGTGCAGTAGCGTGGAGGATGATCCCCTTGTGCTTGATTTGGTGCCCTTGGTTGAAGAAGAACGGGAGGTGCTTTGAAGATAGTGAACGTTCTATGGGGGAAATTAGAGAGTTTTACTTTAGTACTTTAGGTTTTTGGTTGAAGAATCTAGTTTGTAATGGGAATATTTGTACTGTGTTGTTTTAGTTGTGTAATGTTCTAGTTTGTATTTAGGTGTACTCATTTGTCTACATCTTGTGTACTTGGGCTATACTTATTTACTTGGAATAAAATTCTCTACTTATTATTAAAAATAAAAATAAAAAAATCACTCCTAGGCATTGCTCATGTATACGACCTGTGCACTTGGGCTTTTGCCTATTCCTACAATCAATAAAAATCTCATTTCCCAATAAAATCCAGGGAAATGGCGTAATAGAAAATTGCATAAAATGAGTATATAAATTTGAAAAAAATAGTCAGGAACATTATCTCGTCTTTTACAGAAGATGCTGGATTAAATCCATTAGTGATGCTGAAATATTAGCAGAAATTGGACATTAAAGTAGCCAAATAATTACCCATTATGTCCTCCATGGCCACCTTTAGGCAAAAGCCGCAACTTTGCAAATGGCAAATCTAAGTCATCAAAAATCTGTGGAAGAGAACCACAAGCTCAGATTCGAAAATTAGTGACTCAGAAATTTAAAAAAAAAAGAAAAAAAAAAAGAAGAAAGCAAAGCTATAAAGTGTAGGGATGGCAGGTTTGGGATGGGGACATTGTTCCTCATCCCCAACTTGTATAAAGATATGGTATCGGTATCCCCATCTATAAACCCACACCCCACCACAAACCACCACACCCCCCCCCCCCCCCCCCCCCCCCCCCCCCCCCACCCCCCCCCCCCCCCCCCCCCCCCCCCCTGCCAGGCGGGTGAAAAACCCAATTCAGCAGGTAAAAATTGCTATCCCTAAAAAGTACACGAGAAAGAAAGATATTTTACCACAAGAACTTGCTTTAATGGAATTTTGTAATATGATACGATAGCCCCAACCTACACGAACCAATCCTCATTAAAACCCAGGAAAATAACAAGAGGAGAAAACCTATCAATTCATAAATAGGAGAAATCGTCCAGATAGCTTACTTACAGACTCACCACTTGCATTCATGAAAGTCTGGGGTTTGGCAAACATAACTGGAACGTCTCCAATAAATCCTGCAAGATTGGATCAAATTCCCTAATCAAACATCACAAGCAGCTACTTTAAACCTATCATTTTGTAAGGATTGGGACAGCATCGCAGTACGTAGACAATTAGCATAAGTTATACAGTAATACCACTGTGCGGTTGATGTTAGAATGCTATTACATATATCATCACAAGCATAATGAGCATCATAGCACTTCAAGCTGGGGGTGTGGACTTGTAACATACGAATCTAGATTAGAACCTTAGATTAATTCAGTTAGGATTTATTTAGTTTATTTAATCATTTTATCATTTAACTATATCTTTTTTATCAGTTGCTTTTTTTTTAAATGGAATAATAGACCAGATTAATTAGAGTTTTTAAAATAGTTATCCTTATATCGGTGCATCTGTTGTTATCTGATAAGTTTCAAATGTTTTTAAAAATGAGTCCTAGATCAGAACCAACACTCAAACAGCTTCCTATCTAATCTCCTGGAGACCCACGTGAATAAGAAACCCTTCCTCCAAAAAAACAAAAATCCCCCGTTACCACTCTGGTTCTTTACACAAAATAGGCTTCATATTTTCCTGCACTCTCAGCCGACCACCCCCAGAATGTCGGAAAACCACCTTTAGCCACATAAATCGCCGGCCAGTTCATCTCCGACGAACCCACTTCCTCCGGTAAGCCACTGCTGCCGCACTCACTCTCCTCCCTCTTTGCTCCTTTTCAATTTCAGCATATCTCACTCTAACTCCTCCATTTCTCTCACTTTGTTGCATCACCCTACCTAGAGAAGACCCATTACGTTGCCGGTCACACCCAGCCACCAGTGTCTTCGTCGCAGCTGGTCCCTTCCCTCGGTGAGTTGTTTTTTTTTCTGTCGCACAAGGCTCCTCTCAGGAGCCTCTGTTTTCAGTCTCTGCCCGTGTGTTTTCCACACACAGGGCTTCAATCATCTGAAGCTAAAACAGGCCTTTGGGCCTTAGGCCCATTCGGCCTAGAGCCTTTCTATTTTACAAAATGCCCAGTGGGCCGTATCATGTATTTGGGCTCAACTTTTCTTTTAGAAACTGATAGTATTTCTAAGTGGGCTGATTCTTTGTGTACTGAAATTATTTTAGAAACTTTGAATAGTTTATTTTCTTTAGTTGGGGCTGGGCTGAATTTTGTAAATCAGACCAAGTTTTACAATTTACTTTTATTAGAATATATTTAAAGTATGTCTTTAATTATATTTTAGGGAATATTTTGGAACCAGTTATTTTTAGTCTTTTTTCATGGGCTGGTCAGATCAGAGTGTGTAAATTTTATTGTGTTATATTTGTTAAATATAAAACCAAGGGATATTTTATGAGTTTTAAATAATATTATATATATTAATTTTAGTATAGCTGATTAATTGTTGAATTAATTTATGGCATGATTCTTAGTACTTAGAATGCTATGACATTTTTCCTAGAAATATTAGTGACGATTAGCATTTCGTATAGGTAATGCGCTACAAGTTGAAAATCAGGAAACATCACTAAGAGGTAAATAGTATGATCATATAAATGTATGCATGATGTAAATATTATAATTGTGATAATATGATATGGTTTTGATGGTTATCTACGTTGCGCTAAGAGCCAAGTCAAGGTTAGATCGCTTTCATGAACTTCTATGAATTACGATGATTATATGAAAGTAAGCGTATATATGTTATGCTATTATTGATTATTGATTGATGGATTGAATGTCATTAAAATCACATGGAAGCCATGATATGATCATATAATAATTTAAGATAAGTATGCTATGAATTAAAATGGCCAGATCATGCATGCTATATTTATATAGTACTTAGATCATGTAGGCCATGTATTGTTCATGCAATAACTTAAGTCAAGCATGCCATGTAATAAATAGCTAGATCATGTATGCTATATTCATGTAGTACTTAGACCATGTATGCCATGTATTGTTCATACAATAACTTAAGTCAAGCATGCCATGTGATAAATAGCTAGATCATGTATGCCATATTCATGTAGTACTTAGACCATGTATGCCAAATCATGTATGCCATGTCCATGTAGTTCTCAGATCATGCATGCCATGAAATGTTATAACATGTTTAGATCATGTTAGGACATGTCATGTCATGCTACACTACGTACAAGAAAATACCATGTATAAGTTACACAAGTTAAGTGAAACACAGACTCAAGCGTGTTTCACTTCATGTTAAACAAGTTAAGTAAAACACGGACCCAAGCGTGTTTTAGTCCACGTTATACAAGTAGGTGAAACACGGACCCAAGCGTGTTTCACTCCAAGTTATACAAGATAAGTAAAACACGGACTCAAGCGTGTTTTACTCCATGCCATGCAAGTTAAGTGAAATACAGACTCAAGCATGTTTCACTCCATGTTATGTAAGATAAGTGAAACACGGACTCAAGCGTATTTCACTCCATATTATGCAAGTTAAGTGAAACACGGACTCAAGCGTGTTTCATTACATGACAAGTTATGTGATGTCATGGACTCAAGCGTGATTCACCATGTAATAAGTAAAATTCAAGATAAACAAGTTACTCATACCTTCACGTTTCATGTTGCCATGATTTTGTATGTTTCCGTCCATATTAATGATGTAAAGAATGTTATGAGAATCTGTGACTGATATATTTTTGGTTGAAGAGTCTTACAAAAATTAAGTCTTATTAATTGATATTTACAGTATGATGTACTATTTGCTGAGTATTCGACTCATTTTGATTGTTTGTCTTTTTGTTTTCTTCTATGTTGATTGCCACATATGGTGATTATGATGATGCAGGGCTGAATGGCCAGGAGTAGTTTTAGTATAAAGACTTAGAGATGAATAAGTGTCATTTACACAAGGATTAAGTTTTCTTTCATGTCACTTCAATAACTAGTCTTGTTTAAGACTAGCTCATGTTTTGCTTTATTCCAGTTTCAAGTTTCAAGACTATTCATGTCCTTTCAATTAAGTTTTTTTTAATAAATGAGGTATTTCAGAATAATGAGTCTCTTTACCGGGCATTTTGTCATGTATGTTAGTAACATCTCCATCCTACGGGAACGGGATGTTACAGGACTAGTGACAAAGCATAATGAATTTCTTGTCAAGGAAGAAAGCAATATAACTTAACTAAGGAGGAATTAACATTTTGATTTAAGTAACAATGTAGAGACTTTATCTAGCTGGTTAGATGAGGTGACAATTTAACCATTATCATCATAAGCATAATTTTCAGACTGTATTAACAGGCCCATTAAAAGAAGTTGAATTCACATCGGGTTGTTGAATGCATTTTATATGTGTAATTACTCAATCCCAAAAAGGAGAGAACACTTCACAATGAAAGGCAAACCTTTTCCTAACAGAGCTTTGAAGGAAACGCTGCTAATAGAAATCCCTTCAGCTTCGGCTATAGCATCCACCATCTCAAAGCCCACCTGAATAGAATTCCCTCATATAAAACTTCAAAGTTCAAAGGTCAACCCACATGGCTCTAGCGCTCTAACACTCATTAAACAAGCTCGATACCAAATATCAAGTTATAAAATTGATAATGGTCCTGTTAATAATAATAAAAAAGAAAATTCCCAAAAGTATATTGAACTCTGTAA
This sequence comes from Carya cathayensis, assembly GCA_011037825.1. NCBI lineage: Eukaryota > Viridiplantae > Streptophyta > Magnoliopsida > Fagales > Juglandaceae > Carya > Carya cathayensis. The sequence goes on from QGSO01000262.1 coordinate 641,732, forward strand.
AAAATTCCTAAAAAGTGACTGACAGCAGCACTACCTAATTTTAAAATTTATGGCATAAAAAAAATTAAGGGCCAATACTTTGGCTGGATGTTTGGAGGTAAGATTTTCTAAAAAAAAAAATTGAAATTAAAAAAAGCCCTATAAAGATGGTTTTTTTCAAGATTTTGTGAAAACATTGGAAATGTTGGAATGGTAAAAGCTTTTAAGAGATGTTTTATTAAAAGTTGACAAAGTGATGGTTTATATTGGAAATACGTCAATAGAAAATATGTGAGATATTTCTTTAATTATATGAAATTTCTTTTTGATTAGTAAAATATAAACTCAAGAAAAATGGGATTAAAATTTTATTATTATTTTCATTATGGTTTATTAAAGATAACCAAAATAAGATGGTTTGATAAAAATTATTTTTATGTATAAAACAATTTAAAAATATTTTCAAAGCCTTCTTATCATAGAACATTACCTTAGTTCCAAGTTGAACTCTGAAATCCAATTGCATGAATATCAAATGTTATAATATTTGCCTTTAGCAACACTCTAGTCTAGAACATAAAATTTGACTAACAAGTTCCAAAATTTTATTAAAACAGAGAGAGAGAGAGAGTAGTACTGACATTGTGGCGGGTGGCTTGGTACTTCTTGCCGGGGTTACCAAGGCCGACAATGAGCCAAGGGCGCTTGGGCTTCGGGACATCCACGACCACCGGTTCCGCTGTCGAAGATGAGCTCATGGACATGGACGCTGATGGAGCTGAAGCCAGAGCTGAAATCCGAGACATTCTCGTATTGGAGAAGAGTAAAGAAGGAAGCGAGATTAGGGTCCTCCAACGGTTGCAATTAGCAACACGCGTGGTTCCGATTGATGAGATAGAAGCACCAACAGTCATACTTCTTTCTGATTGCTATTATTATCTCTTCAGAATTGTAAGACTTTAATGAATCAATGGAAGAAACCGATTTGGGTAAGGTTCAGGGTTTATGGAGATAGATAGACCCTAGAGGAATTATGATATGGAAGAGAATGGAGACGTAAGGGTTTTTGCTTTCGTAAAGGGGTTTATCTTGCCCGGGAAAAGACAAGGAGCTTGTTTGGTAGCAGAGAAAAAATCGTTCTGTTTGGACGTCGTTCACTTTCCGCTAGGAATATATATTTTCTAGAAAAAAAAAATGAAAAATAATTATATTTCTAAGATATTGGAAAAAATAATTTTAAAATGAGTAATAATATTTTTTTTTTTTATAAAAACAAACTTTAAAAATATAAAAACTTATAAGACCGCAAGAAACCCAAGCGCATGATCTGGAGAGCTCCGACTGGACCACCACCATTGGGCGGTTGCCATTACTTCCATTTAAGTCAAATGGTGCCGTTTCGCCTTATTTTTATGTTTTTTTAACTTCTTGTCAAAACATCGCGTCGTTTCATATATAAAAAAATATACATATATTTGCTATTGGCCTGTTCGGCACTTCGACATTGGTTTAAACTGGGATCGAATTGACCGATGTTGATTTTAGCAAATTCCTACTACTAGCAGATCGGTTCTCTACTGATTCCGGCCAGTTTCTGACTCTGTAGCCAGTTCCCATCAGTGACGACTGGTTCAATCGGTTTTTGTACACTCCTATTTTCACTGGAGCCTGGAGGTGGCACACCCACCTGTGTGGTTGGTCATATATATATTTTTTATGTACTTTTTATATATTCTTTTAAAAAATTGATTGGAAAATTTTTTTGTGTTTTTAAAATAAATTTAGTGGTCGACATATTTTAGAGGTTTTGGTCTAATTCTACGCTAGACATAATGTGTTGTCAATAGATAAAAGAATAGGGAAATTTGAATGGCATTTCTATCATATAAAGGGAATAAAATATCCATTGCGCTTAAGAATAGAGTTTCCATCTTGCATATCAAACGTTAGTCTTGATTTTCATCAACAACTGCATTTAAGAATAGAGTTTCAATTGTGTGGATACGAGCTAGTATTCCATAGTTTCGAGATTAGGAGTTCGAATCGGGATATAAGTTGAAATCATTTGTAGTCGTAAAGTCTGACTTTTTGGCTATGTAGATGGGCTTTCGACCAGTTAGATACTTTGGGGGACTGCATTGACGGGCTCGCCCTTTGGATAGTAACTATAGCTCAAACCAGACATTTTATAACGAAGAGAAACTCCTATGATCATGTCCCAAGAGTTGCTATGCTAGTTGCCTCGCCTCTCCTTTTGCCTAAAAAAACCAAAAAAAGAGTTTCAATCATGCCGATTGCTATATTTAATGTCATGGGTAAGGTATTGGTCATTTGGTTGGCATGCTTGGAGCATCCTCCGATTAGCCAAATGCCGCTTGATCTCTCTCCTTTATTTTTCTTTTGTTTTTTTTTTTCTTTTTTATAGGAAATCAATACAGAAAATGATGCAGACTTTATGCACAACCTGATCAATTGAATCCAACTAGGCTCAAACTCCATTCTATTCTAACCGTCAGACCCTTAATAAAACTCAATTTCGTCCTGTCATATGCTTTATTCATGTTTAGTTTAAAGGACATGAAAGTTATGAAACCCTTCTTACCCTTCCTCTTATTCCTCAAATAATAGATCAGTTCATAGGAATCAATACATTGTCAAAAATCAATCTACTAGGCACAAAAGTACTTTGAGATTCATAAATCACATGAGGTAAAACCATTTTCAATCGGTTTGCAATTACTTTTGAGATGATTTTATAGATGACATTATACAAACTGATTGGTCTAAAATTAGTCACTTTTAATGGTGTTTTCTTTTTTGGAATTAAAGTGATAAAAATATAATTTATTTTATTGTCCCCAAGTGGCGGCCGTATGGAAGATGATCCCGCTATGTATCATGTGGTGCACATGGTCGGAGAGAAATGAAAGATGCTTTGAAGATAGGGAACGCACAATGGAGGAGTTTCAGAATTTTTTTATGCGCACTTTAATGTTGTGATTCTCAGCCATTGTACTTGATGGAAACAATGTCCATGACTTTCTTTCCTTAGCTAGAATGTAATTAGGTGTCCTTTTGTATATTTCCTGTATACATGGACTATGCCTATTTCATTCGTATGAATAAAAACTTCTTATTATTTATAAAAAAAATAATTTATTTTATGAAGGAACTCACTAGAGTTAAGAGCCTTTAGGACAGGAGCTGAGACAGTCTTTCTAATGATCTGCCAATATCTCTGAAAAAACACAGGTGACATGCATCTAGGCTAGGAACTTTGATGGGATGCATCTGCATTAGTGCCTCATAGACTTCTTCCTCATTGTAAGCCTTAGTTAAATCCTCATTCATAGTGCTTGTTACCCTTCGCTCTACATTTTGAATGATATACATTGAGCCCCTTTGAACCGACCAAGAGAAGATAGTGTTAGAAATAATTCAAATCAAGTCTGTCTCGATTCTCCCACTCTTGCCATTGACCACTATCATCTTGCAGCTTGAGGAAATTGTTCTTTTTTCTCCTTTGCCACTTGATCTCTTAATTTAGCTAATTTCACGTAAATTGAACTGCATTGAATTAGTCAAACTAAGACCATCCAGCCTATGGGCTACAATAAAGCCAAAGCAAAAGACAAATACAACTTATTATTGTAGCATGTCATATAATTTTATATAATTGTATAGATTGTTAGATTGTAAAAATAAAAATGAAAAGGATTGTTAGAGGTTTTTAGAAATTATGTAAATAAAAACAAAAAAAAAGTACTTAAAAATTAAAAAAAAATATATTAAAAATTAGATTAAAAAATAATAATATTTTATTATTATAGAGAGTGAAATACTAATTCAATGTAAAATTCAAATTTTGATTGATTAGCCAAAACTCAAAACCTGATGTATTATACTCTGTTTAATCTAATTTCTTTCCTATTCGATGATTCCGAATGGGTGCCATAGAGATTGGTTTCGTTCGTTGCTTTTGAGCAAGAATTTAATTGTTCTTTTCACCAATGATCTCGAAAGCCCTGGCTCCCAACCATTGGCTAATAAAATCTCAATTCACTCTTTCCCATTAAAAGCAGCTTGCTTATCTCGGAGTAAATATTTAGATCCCATTGAACCATTCTAATAATTTATTTAAAATGTTTGGGTCCATGAATAATAATATTCATGCAATTATCTTATAATCTACTTTACAACCAACTAATGTGGGAAGGGAAGTGATATTTGTAGTTTTAGAATGTACAAGTTTCGTATAATTTGTTTGAAAAAAGTGAATAGATATGAAATCCACATGAAAATGAGTTTTTTTAGTGTAGACTCTATCATTTTTCAAAGAGATTATGCGAGACTTGCACATTCTAAAACTGACAATGCATAAAAATTCTAAAGTTTTTTTTTTTCATTTTTGTTTTGAAGTTTACATAAATTCTTTCATTTGAAATAAAGTTGTAAAAATGATTGTATGCATGCCATTACTCTAAGTTTTATATTGACAATCCTCTTTTCCTTCTTTGTCCTGTTTGGATAGAAAATTATGGTGAAGGAAAACAGTTGTTACAAAGCTAAAAAAACAATCCAAAAGACCATATATAACCCAAATAATGCATAAGAGACCATATTTATTCATTTATAATGCATATATGGAATTTTAGCGCCAAACTGCTCTGTACCTTTCATGGGAGTTCTAGCGAATGTATATATTCGCCTGATCTTTCATTCCCTTTTCTTAGCCAAACAGATCATCCGCTACATCATTCAGTTCTCCATGGACATGGTTTTACGGAAACAATGCAAACCCAAAGCTCCTCAACCTTTATCCCTAATTATCTCAACTCACTTTTGGGTTACCCAGGTGGTTCAATCTGATAAAACTATTAAACTCCATTTGTTTTGTTCGCAGCAGAGGGAAGTTAATGTTTAAAATGAATATGTGATTTTTTTAAAAAAAAATGTTTAAATAGTTTAAAAAAATGGTAAAAGAAAAATTGAAAAAAAAAATTTACAATGATTGGTAGAGGATTTCGGTGTGGGCGTAGCAGGCTCCTTGTGGGGTTTTCAGTTTGCATCATTCAGAGGAAAAGAAATGATATATTTAGTCCCAGAGTCTACAAGTTTCGTGCATTTCCTTTAAAAAAAAATAGATAAATCTAAGGCTGCATTTAGATGTTAAGTTGAGCTGAGTTGAGTTCTTTCTTAATAGTAGTGACTTGAGTTCGTGGAGTGAGTTATGTGGAGCTCATCTAAAATAAGTTTAGATGTGTTTTGATGTTAAAATGAGTTTAGAGATATTTATGGGAAGTAAAAAAAGGTTGTAAGCTCCACGTATAAAAAGGTTTTGAATTAAAAAATGTTATGGGTCTCACGTGTAAAGAGGTTTTGAGTTGAGATGAGTTTAGTAATTTGAGAGTTGGGTGTTTGGATGTTAGACTCAGCTTAAAATTAGGCTGAACTGAGTTGATCTCAATTGAGTTTACGAGAGAGTTAAATACTCTAGAATTGTATCTAACATTGCCTTTAGAGAAGACTTAAAAGGAATTGTCACATTACATGAGTAAGCTAGCTAATTAGCTAATAAGATCATTCCCATCCAATTCCCTAAACGCCCTTTATATCTATATTATGGAAATTTTTTTTTGGGAAAACCTCAATAACCGCATCCCATCAGGATCCCTAAATTAGGTATTTGATTTAGAGTTGCTACAATGGTTCCCCAAATATTAGGAACCACTTTACATCCCCAATCAACTCATTTCCTTCCTTTCATGCTGCTGGTCCCACATAAAAATCTCTCTTGAGTCTCGATTGCCCTTGTTCGTATTGCCTCTCTCTAGCACCGTTTGCCACCATCGACGATAGCCCCTCTTGATGGCCGGAATATATGTCTCTCTCGCACAAATGCACTTCTTGAATCGGTTTCCGCCATGGTTGGACTTTGTCCTTCTTTCTCACACAAATCAAACACACACTCAAATCCTGAACTGCCTTGACTTTCATCTGAGACATTGCATAGTTTCGACTTATTGGTTGTATGTATTTGGATCTTTAGGCACTCAAAATCGAAAACCCTACATTATGTGAGCTGCTCTAGGGTTTGAGTTTGGATCTTAGTTTTTCTTCACAACAGCCATTTGAGTTGATATAGTTTAGTTTGGACTAAATGAGATAAATTATTCTAGTTTGAAATCTTTATTGGTTTGAATTCATTCATAAACTGTTTGGCAGCCATTCAAACTGATATGTTGGTTTGAATTCTAGACTGTTTATGCACTATTCTTTATGGATTCTCTCTACTGCTTTATAATTGTTTTCATTATCGTTGTTTTCATTAATTTTCTTTATGGATTCTCGCTACTGCTTTATAATTGATTTCACTATCTTTGTTTTCATTCATAGACTGTTTTCAGTTGATAAGAAAACTAACTTTTGTATCTACTGATGACTTTATTGAACATTATTCACTATTAATATTATGCTTGAAACTACTTTGTTGTATTTGCTAGATTAACCATTGTATGATATTGCATTACACATTTATACTTGGTTTCACTTTTTCTGCAAACTGTAAATTTAAATGAATTTGTGGATAGTAAAATCCTCTTTAACTCATTTGGGTAATTATAAATATTGTGAAATTCATTTTGTGTCCATTTCTTTTCATTTTAAGCTTTAAAGTTCAAGTCGAACTCTTTGAATTCATTTATACGAGTTAATATTCTTATACGTAGTTACACTTTGTCTTTCTAACTTTGCATCCTATTAATGTTGCATGAGATGTTTATAGCCATGATCATCCACCATTTGTTGACTCTTTTATTTATTGATATGTGAATGATGTTGCATAATAATTGGTGCATTGATCATCACCTTGCAGCTATCAAACTTTTTTCCAAGACTCTTTTACTTTGTTGTTTTCTTTCTCAATAATTATGTAGGCACCTTCAATAATTACCTCGTTATATTTGAAAAAGGTAATAAACCTAGAGATAAAACTTCCATGGAATGTGTTAATACCTAAAAATAGCGTAACAATCCGAAATGGGAGAAAAATCCATTTCTAGCTCCGTTGGGGTAGTTCTGGGTCTCAATTGGTTTTGTGTGGAACCCCCAACAATAGTGCGGTGCGGTTGTATGGTGTCCATGCGTACATCCATATCGGTGAACAGTAAATAAATACAGAGAAAATGAATAGAGGGAGACACACAAATTTATGTGGTTTGGCACTTAGCCTACGTCCACGAGAGTTCAGGAAGGGAAAAATCCACCATAATATACTTGTTTACAATCTCTTATGGTCTCTCGTCCTCATTGTACAATGGAGATCTAAGTTCTATCCTCTGGTTTTCATCCTCTTGCTGGAGTCTCTGTGGTGAAGTTGAAAATGGTGAAATCTCCCAGAAGCCTGGCCGAAAGTCCCTAACGTTGTATGCGTCTGTTCCTTTTATCTCCTGCCCCTTTTGCTTTATGTCACTTTCTTTACTTTATATCACATCACTTATTTTTCCTCATGACAATCTCCCCTCCCTCAGCTTTTTGTCTTCCCTCTCTTTTCTCATTCTTCATTCCTGATGAGTTCCCCCCTCAGGTTGGGCCTAGGAAACATCATGAGCCTGTTATATTTTATCTCTTATAGAATGGAGAAAGAATTTGGCCATAGTTTAATCATTTGTCTATAAATGTAGGGGTGTAATCGGTCTGGTTTTAGACATATTTTATAATCAAATTAGTATATTTATTTAACCTGTTTTGATGTGATATATCTATGTTGAACCCGCTAGAAAATTCTTTTGTTTTGATCATTATTTTCTTACTTTCTCATTTATATTTTTATGCTCTTATTCATTTAGCATGCTCAGTATTGTTTGGATTTTGGAAATTTTTATTTCTTAGTGTTCTGTTGTAATTTAGTAATGATTCTCAGTTTTCTTCGTTGGATTAGAACATTATGTTTTTATCCATATATTGCTTCTCTCATTTCTATTTTGATGCTCTTATTCATTTTGCATGCTGCTTTCCTGTTGTTTGGATTTTGTAAATTGTTATTTCTTGGCAAACACGTTGTGATTTAGTAATGTTGCTTAATTTTCTTTGTTGGATTAGAACATTCTGTTTTAATCCATATATTGCTTCTCTCATTTCTGTTTTGATACTTTTTATTCATTTTGCATGCCGCTTTCTTGATGTTTGAATTTTGTAAATTGTTATTTCTTAGCAGACGCGTTGTGATTTAGTAATTTTGCTTAGTTTTCTTTGTTGGATTAGAACATTTTGTTTTAGTCCATATATTGCTCACTCATTTTTGATTTCATGCTCTTATTCACTTTGCATACTGCTCGGTATTGTTTGAATTTTATAAATTTTATTTCTTGTTGTTCTATTGTGATTTAGTAATGTCGCTCAATTTTCTTTGTTGGATTAAAACATTATTCTAGTTGGATCTTCCTTCTCTATCCCCCTCAACTGTGATGATAACAAAGTAAAGTGGGAATAGGGAAAGATTAATAACAAACTCCATGGTAGGCCAACCCGAACAGCAAATAAAAAAAGGCAATTGATTGTTGCAACCATTTGAGTATGTTGCTTTTTAATACATTCCTTTCCTGAGGCACGTTTTGTTGGTTAATATTTTGGGTATGTTTGGGGGTTTCATAAGAGAAATTTGAGTGTCGACAACGGAAATGGGCAAAAGCTCCATGGCAGGGTAACTCGGATGGCCAATGAATATTGATAACCAATTATTGCAGCCATTGAGGACATTGCCTCCCAATCAAGGTTTTGTGAGTTATAGTAGAAATATTTCGAATTTAGTATGTATTGAACATGAAGTTATTGCTCATTGTTTGTGTACAAAGAGTCAAGTAGTGGCACTAGCAATATCTCACGCTCAACAAAGTATCATAAAAATGAATATCCAGTATGTTATTGTGGTATTTTAGCATGTCGATGAACTGCTCATATTGAGAATAACGAGGGATGTCGATTTTTTGATTGCCAAAACTATTGAAGTACTTTTTAAATCTTGGTTTTTTTTTTTTTTTTGTATTTTAGCTAGTACTGTTGTGCTTACAGATTTTAGTACTGGTTAATTGTGTAGGCTGGGCAGCCTTGTGGATTTATAGTTGATATGATCCAAAATACCAACATATAGCCAAAAGACAATTAACCAATTAAAAACGGAAATTCATAAGATACAAGCATCAATGGACATCTTAACTAGTCAACATCGATTATAAATTGTTTCATAGAGGTATAAGAGAAACGTGAAGAAAAGTGGTTTCATTATAGCAATTTCAATGTCTAGGTTATTTGTTTTGGCAATGTATTTTGGAATATTCTGAACAGTCTTACGGCGACATTACTAAACTTTTGAGCCCGATGTATGGGCATCTTTAATAGTTGTAATTATAGTTTAGTTTTTATTGTTTGCACGTATAATTTATGTTTTGGGCCTGCTGTGAATGGGCAATGTACTTGTACATAAAGTTTATAAAATATTATGGATGTATTTTAATTATTTTCATTGACTATTTTAGTTATTGAGAATGAATTTGTAGTTATGAAGAGTGTAATTTTGAGAATGTGTGAAAAATACAAGTTTATCTATTTCTTTCGTTCAGGTGTGCCGTTTGTTTAGATCATTTCGATCATCGTTAGATCTAACAGCAAAACGATAATATTGCTTTTTAGTTATCCATTATAAATCAAATACTATTAGAAATTTATTATTAGTAAAATCAGAATAATTTCAAAATTATTCTTATACTGGGATAAAAATCAGCTTGTGTTCAAAATTTATGTACAAGGAGATAATGCTCAACATAAAGAAAAAGACTAAAGAGTGAGTAGTTAAGATTGGAAAAGAAAATGAGAGAAAAAAGTAATAAATAAAGAACAGAAAAATATTATTTTAATAAAATAGAAAAATGATAAAGAATGTGATGTAAGATATTTTTGAAAGATTAGTAAAATTTAAGATAAAAAATGAGGAATGGTGTATTTTAGTTAAAATTTTAAGAAAATTTATAGGAGAGCGGATGTGAATGCTCTAAGAATGCTTCGTTGTGAATGCTCTAAGAATGGTTCGTTTTGAGGACTGTGAGTGGCTACTAAAATCATATTTTCAGAAAGCAACCAGCTGCAGTTGAATTTAATTGAATTTAGGAATATATGTTGGGCTTAACCAGCATCATGCATCTGGTACCTCTCAAATTTTTGAATTGCAAAAATTCATTTGCATCTTATTTTGGGCACAATTTCGAAACGGAAAAAGGAATTTACAAATATTAATTTCACAATCAAATTGGTAAAAAACTAGAAAATAGCATCATTTTTTTCTTAGCTGTACATACAGAGTATAGGACATCTCCTTCTATAATGTCCATCCCTTGTTCTGTTCAGACGTTAGCAAAATGCAATGAAAAAGAGTAATGGAGGGACTAAGGCGCATGTGGAAGGTTCAAAGTTTTCTCTCCAACAAGATATTCCTCGGGGCCATTGCTGTAAAAACAGAATGAGTTCGTTGAAGATTAATTAAAAAAATAAACTATTAAGAGCTATAACCAGGTCATTTGACAGATAATTACCTCAGATAGCTTAGAGCCGACATCCGGTAGAGACAAGTGAACACCAGGATATGCAGCCCGATGGTGTAGAAAAATGCAAATGTTCGAGCATATCTGCAGAAGTAATTCTTTATTATATTGAAGACTCCTGGGAAAAAAAGTGAGTGCAATTTTAAAGAGGAAATAAGATTTTTTTATAAGTTTTTTCCTTGGGACAGACTGCGCCGGGGTTCATTGTTCGATTTGGAAGGGAACGAGAAAATTGACCAACCACACACGAGAAGCAGTGGGCAAATTTCAATGTGCCCTCCCAACCGTCTTTGGGAGGGGGCAAAGAGGAAATAAGATACTAGGGCAAAGATCACATGGTGGAAGAGAAAACGTTAAGAAACAACAAAGATAGATTTGGGTCCCCTTTTGTAAGAATTATAACATGCAAGATTCAGATCGTAAAAGAAAGAGGTCAAAAGACAATGATCTTGAACATGAGCACAACTATTGGACCTTCCACTTATATGGTGGTGTATTGGGGGGAAGGTCCGGAAGGAATGACAGAACCTTCTAGGATCATGAACGGATGCTAGAGGAGCTCAAAACCGTCTTCTTCAACAGTCTCTTCCTTTGGACAGCCTCGATAGACCTTAATCGGCTTAACTTTCATGATTTCATTGTTTATTTCTCTCTAGGATTTTGCCCTTTTTCGACTTTTAATGATATCTCATCACTTATTACAAATAAAAAAAAATGGGTGGAGGAAATATCTGTGCTCTACCAGATACATATGCACAAAAACTAACCCTCATGAATGAATGCCCAAGCACTAACGGGGTGAGAGATTGGTCGAAATATATAATGCGTAACCAAAAATAGCAGCATGAGTTGGAAATGCATAGCATGGGGAGCACCGTGTGCATCTTGTCTGACAAGTTAAAGTTGCTTAGTTTTATAAAAGCAAAACCAAATTGTAGACAGAATAGAACATGCAAAATAAAACTAAACACAAGGGCATGCTTCGAAGGGACTTCTCAAATGAGGAAATTTAGAAAGTTTATCAAACCGGGCCATATATTCAATGTATTTTGTAATGCAGCATCATGCACTTTGTCTTGAGAAATATATGATCCATGAATGAGCAGATGCTGAGGAACCAAGAGGCAACATGTTCATAAGACAAGTGGTGCCCAGAGAAAGAAGTTTTTGACAGCTTGATTCAAAGTCATGACTGAACAATAATTTGAGCAGAGAATATAAACCGGTAGACCTAACTAGAAGATTAGGAAATGTTAAGACACATATCATAAGCATCATCTATCCAGATAAACAGTTGGTAAGCGGAATTGGAGGGACAGTTCGAGGTGCTAAACCTCAATGAGAAGAATTAGGTCACTAATGACACCAACAAGCCATAAAAATAAAGAATCAGGACGTTCTTTTAATGATGTACAACGGGAATTTAGTCATTTCATTCCCATCGCATGTTGAGAGAAAAAAAAAACATTTCAGAAGGAGAGAATGGGATACCAGAAACTCAAAATACAGAACAGAAACATACTTATTGCCAAGAAGAAAACGTCCACTGCTAAGTGTGATTCTATCCCTGAAACCCAACTCTTTGTACCTTTGATCCCTTTCCTGATTACAAATCAACAAATTCGATTAGAAAGTGACTTATAACCAATAATGCATTTCAAACATTTACTGCCTACAAGAGGACAGCAACTGATACGATGTAGACAAGAAATCTGGGAATGCACAGTAATGCAATCCATATAAAATTACAGATTGTCAATTTCAGTTTCATTCACCAGAGAATGTAATATGTCAAATCATCATCATCTTTCAAGACTTCAGAAGCCGCAGAATTTTAGAACAGGAGACCATAAATAACATTCAACTAAAAGAAGTAAAAAAGCACATGGGTCAAGTAGCAGAAGTCTTCACTACAATAATATCAACTTTAACATGTAAAGAAAAGCAAGAATGGCAGCTCAAACATTTCATATAATCCTCAATTAAATAATCCGCATAGGAATATTTTGAAAATTTACAAATTCATCAAAGAAGCTTAAGAATAACAAGTTAACAACCTTTTTTGAGAATGCTGCAAAAGGATTTATGTCATCCTCATATATCTTCTTGTACTTAGATTCCACATCTGAGGCAAAACCACTTTCAAGATCCTCTGCTTGCTGAAAATGACAATATAATGCAAAAACATGAACCATAACAAACTAAAGGGATGCTAATTAGGCAAAGGTTAACAAAAGAGAAGGAATCACAATGGAGCACCTTCTTTGATCCCCTAGAGACTACTTTTTCATGATTGTAATCCTGGACATAACGAATCTTTCCGTAGAGTTTGACATTATCAGCTTTTGTCTTTTCCAGCTCCACTGTCAGCACCCCAATCTTCTCCTTCAGTTGTCTTATTTCCTAGTACAGTTGGAAGAGCAAATTCCAACACATAATCTAACCATCTCCTTATAATAATATTATATAGAGATAGGAAACAAATTGTGAAAGTTTTCAAAAGATAGAATACCTCTTCTGTCTCTCTCAAGCGTGCCCTAAATCGATCTCGCTGATTACAAATCACCTTAAGCATTGAACTCTGATCTTGATCGGCGAAAACTTGTTTTTGATCCATATTCTGATCCAGACAAGGCTAATATGAATAAAAACAGAGCAGCATCTCAAAGCAATTATCTAGAAGGAAGTGTTGGGACTGGATCATGTTAATGGCAAAGTAGAGGTTGTGATCCTTCTATTCAGTTTTTCTTCATCTTTTAAGTTTTTTCTTGTAACTTTCTAGGACTTATTGTACATTTCAATGTCCACACGTAATCAAAGAAAATACTGACTGGGTTGTTGGTATCTATTTGGAGCAAACTTCTCAATTGCAGAGTAGAAATGAAAGGGTGAGAGGTACCTCAGATATCTCAGATCCCCCAGCCTCCGAAAGGTCCCAGTCATTAAATAGATTGGCTTTTCTATCTTTGGAACTATAGCCCTGGATTAGAAGGGAAAAAATCAGCACAAGAAGTTGATACACAGAAATGTCAGCAAAGTAAACCTGTAAAGGTTTCTTTGTTTTTTTTTTTTTTTTTAAGTACAATATGCCAAGTTAATAAAGAAAATAAGTTGCAACCATAAGCATGAATAATATAACTTCATAGGTATGCAGGTACATGTAAAGCCAACCATCTAAATCTATTATCGTTTTTGGGAGTGAACAGAAAGACTTTTAATTATTTGCATGTTCATGTAATCTAATTAATAATGTTAGGACGCTAAACATCATAATCCAGAATATTAACTGAAATATGTGCTGCAAATATTTTTTCACTCAGTAATCAATAACATCGGATATCACTCGAAAGACACTTTCTCAAGCCATTGATCCAAACCTTCAATATGTCATCTTCCAACTTCTGTATCAGTTTTTGCTGTTCATTAACCTTTGCTGTCAGTTCTGCTATTTTTCCTTCAGCTGTATCTAGCAAAGATGTTCTCTCATTAATTTTGACCTGAAAAAGATAGAAAGGTGTCATTTTTTTTAATACGTAGAAAGGTGTAAAAACTATAATAGACACATTGATAAATTATGTGACAAGACATGGAAATTATGTCTAGATGTTTACTCGTATTCCTTCTGCACAATATCTAGTTCATAATACACTCATGCATGTGGATTTCTTTTCCCTTGGCATGCTGGTGAATGTGTCTGAGATCTTCTTCCCCACTCTACCAACAAAAGAACTAGCGAGGATAATTCATACCTTCAGTTGTGTGAGTTCGTGTTCCATTTTTCGGTTCTTGTCGAGAAGAAGAGACTCCATTTTGCTCATCTCCTCCCCGCTGGTAGCTACCTCCCAATCTTCAGCCTCTATTGAATTATAACCCACTGCCTATACAGATGAAAGTGTGCAAGGCTTCCAAGAATCACAAGAATGAAAAGTATATATGACAAGTACCAGAGGAAGATGCAAAATAAATGACAATGTGTACAATGAGCAAGGGGCAGAAATGGGGGGGGGGGGGGGGGGACACAATATGTTGTTACTAAGAAGAAAAAAAACTAAAAAAAGCAGACCCATTGGTGTCAAATAAACTTAAAATAAAAATTGTAATGCCAACAAGAGAGGAAGTCTCAGGTTTAAATGAATCACATAAAATATTCAACAAGAAAGCATGCTGTTGATAAGCAATTAGTATATTGCTACATCTAGTGACACAAATGGCCAAATCATTATATTGTCTCACAGGAATGGGTCATTGAGATGGTTTTTCATTGCAGAAGTAACAGTGAAATATGTTTGTAGGATCCAAAAAGCATCTTGTTGGTAAGATCCTACTTCTCCCGCCCCATTGAAGTTGGCATAGACAGCTCCTTGGCTGTAACAACGTGGAAAGCCACTTGGATAATTAATGATATCTTCAACTGAAAACTAAGGGCATGTTGGCTTATGAAATTTTCAAGAATTGTTTTGTGAATTGAGAAATCTTTTTTTTTTTTTTTTTGATAGATAATAAGAAATTTTAGTCCAAGTAAATAGGCATAGCCCAAGTACACAGGATGTATACAAGTGAGTACACCTAAATACATGCTAAAGCAAAACAGAACTAAAATAAAACATTACAAATGTTCCCATCCCTTACAAGATTCTTCACCCAAAAACTTAAAAGTGCTAAAGAAAAAATCCCTAAACCCCCCCATAGAACATTCACAATCTTCAAAACACCTCCCAAAACAAACATAAGGGAATCATCCTCCACACTGCAGTACTGCCTCTACATCCCACTGAACCTTGCCAGCAAGCCAAAAAATCCACCACATGCATAGGCATCACCCAAGCAATGGCTACCCTTGCTAAAATCTCATTCCACAATATTGTCGCCACCTCGCAGTGAAGAAAAAGATGGTTAACAGATTCACCATCCTTCTTACACATAAAACACCAATCAACCACAAATAAACCTCTCTTCCTAAAATTATCCATGGTTAATATTTTCCCAAGAGACACCAACCAACAGAAAAAAACAACCTTGCTAGGCACCTTTGCCCCCCAAATACATTTCCAGGGATAGTCTTTAACTCCCTGACTAATTAATGCCTCATAAAAATATTTTTCAGTAAATCTGGAGTTATTTGTTTGCAACCACAGCAGGCTGTCCTCTCTATTCTGATCAATTTTCATATCATATAATCTTCCCAAAAATTCAGATACCTCACCCACTTCCCAGTCCTGCACATCTCTGTTGAAATCCACATTCCACTGAAGCATGTTCTTAGAAATCTTATAAGACTCAGCCACTGCAGCCCTTTTATCTCTAGCAATCCTAAATAAATTAGGATAAATGTACTTAGGAGCTGAATCCCCACACCAAGTATCATGCCAAAAATAAATATTTGCCCCATCCCCCCACTTTAAATTTTATGTTTTTAATAAAATCCCCCCATACTAACCGGATGGACTTCCACAAGCCCACCCCATACACCCCCTTAACTTCATTTGTGCATCAGCTTCCCCACATCCTCCCATATTTAATATCCACAATTTGTCTCCATAATGCATTACTCTCAAAATGGTACCTCCAAAGCCATTTCCCGAGTAGAGCTTTATTGGAAGGTTTTAAATTTCTCACACCCAAACCTCCCCATGAAACTGGTTGACAAACCTTATTCCAACCCACCGAATTAAATTTTCTTTCCTCCCCATAACCATCCCACAAGAAGCTTCGAAAAATCCTCTGTAATTTTTTTTTTTTGCAACCCCCACGGCTGAATATTTCTGGTATCTGTTCCTAATATTTCTGGCGCAAGATGCATTGGATTTTACACGGAGGAAAAAAAAAAAAAAACCTCTTGGCTCACGGATCTTCTCACACCAAACTCTTATCTCATGTTTTTTCTCCTCCTCTCCACTAATGTCTGCACAGAGCTTATCTTTATTTGTTCTTTAATCCCCAACATGCTACTCTGTCGTCTTTTTTTATTTAATGTGGGGCAAAGTACAAAGAAAACTTCGAAAAAATAAAAGAACGCTCGAAGCGCTGTCATTTTTTAGATCAAATTTTAGACACCTCTCTCAATACTGTTATCTAATAGTTTTTTTTTAATATTTTATTTATTTAATAAAAGAAATTGACAACACTACTATATCAATAAATTGGAGCATACATGGTTGATGTTGGTTAGGTGGGGTAATGATTGGCAATTCTAACCTTATATAATATCTGTTAATTTCATAAAAAAATTATGCCATACATCGATTTGTAAGGTTTTTTCTTTTTATTAATGATAAACCATAAATATTATTATAAGTTTCTACACAAATATTATTAATGACAAACCATAAATATTATTCTAAGTTTCTACACAAATATTATTTATGATAAACCATAAATATTATTCTAAATTTCTAAAAAATTCTCAAAAGTTTGTCTAACCAAACATGCCCTAAGCTATTGGAACTTGGACTTTTCCATGCAGCATGCCAATAAAACTTCAACGAAGTTGAGCCCATTTTTTCAAGATTTGTCTAACATTTCATGAAATCTGAAACCAATTAGAGTGAGATATTGTTTAAAAACAGAGAAGGGATCAAACTACCTGCAAGATTTTCACTTTTTTACGCAAATCATCAACCAATTTCTCTGTTGGCCTTGCATGAAGCTCTTTCTTCATCTCTTCAAAAGCAACTTCCTAAATTGATGAAGATAAAGTAAATGAGAAAAGTCATATTACAGCAGAAGCCTGGAACTTAACAATATTACTAGCAATGATGCAGAGAGAATTAAAGAAATGTGCATAACATCAAATGATGGGACAGTATTGCCCCTTTCAGCATCTTTCAGTCCTAGGAACAGAATTTACCGTGAAGTGAAAACCAGAACAAATTAATTGTTGTTTTGAAACATAATTAACTCTTAAAATTGAACAAACAAGAAAAAAAGAGTTGCATACCTTTTCATTCAGTAGTGCATTCAATCTCTTAATCTCACTAACGTGTTCTTCTCGCTCATTCGATAAGGTTGTTTCAACATTGTGAAGTTCCAGGTTCAGTTCAGAGATTATTTTCTCCTTCGCACTTAATGAATTCTCGAGGATGCTATTTGAATCTAGAGTATCACTGCAACCAATATTTTAAAAACATATCCCAAAATTAAAAAATTGGAAAACTAAAAAATGAGTATTTAATCAGGGAAATGTCCAAGTGACAAATAAGCACATCCAACACAAATTCTTATACTAGCCCATAGTGTTGGGCAGAAAGCCAGATAAAACCTCATGGCAGAGAGCAAAAATAATGGCCACAAAATTTCATGGGGTGGCTATGCTCTCAAAGGTTTGAACAAACTTCAAATTGAATCAAGGGATGCTCTTTGGGAACTAGATGCTCAGTTGGGAAAATATAAGACATCTAGAGACCAATGGTGGAACAAGGTAGGGAGAAGGGTGCAACTGCATTCTTATTATTATTTTTCTTTTATAAGAAATAACTTTAGAGGACAATACAATGTGTTACAAAAAAATCCTCCCAGGTTTCCTTTAGAGGACATGCAGGTTTCATGGGCTGGCTATGTCCATGACTTTCTTGTACAACCCATGTACTTGGGATATGCCTAGCCTTTATTAATAACATGACTATTTACCTGTAAAAAGGCAGTTTATGTCATTAACTGACCCTATTTTTATAGCTATGCCATCCAATGAGCTATTGAACTCAAAGCCATGGTTAAAGATGATCGAAATACAGATAATGGTACTGAAGTAGCTCACCCAGTCTTATTTCGAGTTTCTTCATTTGCCGTTTGCAATTGAGAGCGTAGAAGTCCCTGTACTTCAAAATATGCAGTTCATTATGTCATGAAACAACAGTAAAAAGATATGCAAATATATCAGCAGCATGACCATTATAAAAATAAATGCACCACCATATAACATAACGTATAAAAGAGACTTGAATCCAAATACCCTTCTGGATTAGTAGATGGAAAAAGCATGATATATATATCATCAAGTAGCTAAACAGATTCACGCATGTTTATATAAGTTCACAATTGATTGTAAAAAGATATGTATAAATAAATGAAATACAATGGTTAACCACTAACCACAGACTTGACATACTGAACTACCTTAAGTTACATCCTAAAATCCTAACACCCCTGCTAGCAGTTAGAAAAACAATGGCCAGAAAACAAGAAAGAATGGTTGATAGCTCCAGAATCCAAATATCAAATGCTTGTCATAGATCTTAAAACTGGTATGCCCCTAAACTAAAGCCCTAGGATTTCAGATCAAAACCCTTGTGATCAAAAGTGATTTCAAACAAAAACATGGCTGCTTCATGAAATGAAAATAAAAAGGAGAAAAGAAAGAGCTGTCCCAAGAAAATATAGATTTTCTTGAGTTCTGATGGGTTAGCTTTATTAAATAAAAGTTGGTTGATGTTAAAAAAAAAAAAAAAAAAAAAGCATTATTTGGACGTGAGAGCATTGATCTTTCTACATCCCATCATTTTGTAGTAGAACTCTGAATTGATTTTTTGATAGGTTAGTGATTCATTATAAAATAATACAACTCTAATCCACGGGAAACCTTTCAATTTGGAAAAAAATAAATAATAACAGAAAGCAATGAAGACAAAATATTGAATTTCTGAGAGGGGACTTTATGCACTACGCTGATTAGACCACCCAGTCAATAAAGATGATTAGCAATGAAATTGCAAGAGTAAAGAAACAAACTGAAGGTGAAGTAGAAGATTCCAGTTGTATTATGATTAATAATGAAAAAAGAACAGGCACCAAACAGAGGTAAAGAACATTGTACACAAAGATTTGTCATTGGATAGGATCAAAGACAAGTTGGATCCTTTCAAATTATGGCCTGAAGGATTTGTAAAATGCACCTTCTCCCTCTCAAGACTAAGAAGCCGTGTTTGGGCCCGTTCTACTTCATCCATCAGAAGGTTGACCTCTGACTGCTTTGCAGCCCTATCTTCATCTGAAAGTGTTATAAGAACAGATAAGACACTTTGCTAGGCAGATAGAAGAGGCATAAATGTGGACATCATGAGTGTCTAGCATCAATAATAAGAATCGAACATGCCCATTGACTTAAGCAATGAGACATGACATAAATCAAATTCTAAAATCAGCATATCACCAGATTGCGCGCGTAGTTCAAACAACTGGCTTTGTGCAAGTTCATGTATTTTCTGCATATTCGAAACGCTTTCTTGAGCTTGACGTAATTGATCCTGCAGCAATTGCTCCCTGTATGAAAGAAGGAATTATAAATCAGGACACGGATACAGACAAACACAGAACTGTCCAGGAATAAAGAATATATATGCCAAATGGACTCAGATACATATCCTAATGCTAAGTGCCACCTGATGTACCTTTCTTTTAAAACTTCAAGCGTTTTTTGGTTCTCTTCTGCCAAACTGCGTTGCTTCATCTCCACAATTTCTTTCACCTTTTCTTCCATCTGAACACATATTAGAAACCTCACACATTAAGAGGAGAAACCATCACGGACTGAAGTACATGAAATTATCTAGTAAATGGGAATTATATCATTCTTGCAACATTTTGTTTACTTGACAATTAAAGCTTACTTGACATTTTTTTTTCTTTTTCTTTTTAAGTGTCACTGACATAACTAAAACTAAAGTATTGTAAACATTACCCACCTGTTGCTCTAACTGGCGTGTGCGCTCTTCAAGTCTTCGAATTGTTGCCTGCTGATTCTTTAAGTGGGTGGCTTCTGTCCGAAATTCCTCAAGCTCGACTTTCATTATCCGATTCTCAGATTCTAGTTCAGACAATTTTAGATCTTGCTCCTGTATGGAAAGAAATTTGAATTCAGAAAAAAACCACTGGCATGCATACACAAAGTGCAAGTATACTGCACACAAGAAGCTTATATCACATATAGAGACAACAAAGAGAGCCATGGCTTGAAAGGAAACAGCTAGACCAGGTGCTAAGCTTTTATATCAGAGCCCAGAGGCCTAGGTTTTGTACTGCTTTTCAAACCAATTCACATCTACCATTACCCAGCAAAAACTCTCTTTTTTTTTTCAATGATGAGGAAACCCAAAGACCATGCAGACGTGGCATGCCTTTTGCCCAATTAAACCCAGACCCATATAACATGTCCGCATCACACAGATCAAGTATATCATAGGCTTTTCGCTGATGGGAGGTGGCCTCTAGAAATTGTTTACACCCAATGGTTTGAACCTTAGACTTAAGGGAGCATACCCCAAGGCCAAGATCTTTACCGCTTGATACAACTTTTAGGGTATACAATTATATTTAATTTCAGCTACAACATTGAAATGTATGGATAAAGAGCTAGCACATTTCAAGGATCTCAAAAATATTTAAAGTACTAACACAAAAATTCTTGAGCTTACCATGGAAACATTTAAATAAATATATCAACCATAAAGGTTGACAGCACTTGAATAAATGTTGATGGTAGTTACAACAAAAGTTGTATAGGACGCATAGATTATATAAAGTTTGTGGTTATTACATCACTGATGTTGCCTCATTCAAGTGATCAACATATTGACAGGCTTAGATAGAAGACACAAATGTGCATCTCATGCACGCATAGATGGTCTCTTAACATGTAAAAACCCAGGGAAAGCCCAAGCCACATCTAAGCTTATACTCCAAAAGGACTAGCCAATGTTACGATTAAAGCTCCTTGAAATTATTATAAAGGGGAAGAACTTCTCCTTCCCAAGCACCATGGGATCTCATTCACCACCTTCCTACACTCAATCCGAGGTAGAACACATCATGAAGATATTTATATGATTTGACGAAGATTTTCAAAAGAACAAGTTTAAGTGCGAGCTAATTATATAAACGTACCTATAGAAAAAATTCACTTAAAGCGGCTCTAATGCAACACAGAAAAGAAACATGCTGGCACTTACAGCAATTGAAGCAAGAGCTGGGTAAGGATCTGGAGCCTCATAAAGTTTTTGATAGATGTTAAGGAAAGCATTTTCTCCAAACTTTGCTCTCTTGGTAAGATTGTCAACTTCTTCTTGGTATCCCTTAAGTAAAGAGTTGAACAAGCTTAACTTTTCGTCTGATGAAGCTTTCTTGAAATCTATATGCATGGCAATTTAAAGTTAAGAAGAAAAAAAATTTCACAACAGAAAGAGCAATGCGAGAAGTAGAACAATAACAGAAAAGATAGATCCCATCAAGACCTCTCCAATTTTCCCTCTAATACCTCTAGTGCTTTCTGCAAGCTTCCGTCTGTTTTTCTGGCTATTCTCCTGATTTTCAGCTATCCTAAGCCCTTGTTCATCCAGCACACCTTTTTCCTTTTCTAAATCAAAATCTGTATACAATAAAATCAGAAAATTGTGAAACATTCTAACGACACAAGACCTATTCTTTGATGCTGCACAAGAAAGATATTCTGATAGATGCAACAATGGAGCTTTACATCACACATAAAATCAGGAGACATAAAAGAATGGGAAAAGCAGATAACTATGGGCATGCAGTACAAAAGGAAGTATGAAATAGGGTATGTGATGACCCACGGAAAGCACTACCTGCATTTGCAAATTAACCCAAAAAAGATTAGTCAATGTCAAGCTTCCCTAGAATCACTTATAAAGTCCAGTTTCAACTTGTAAGTGGCCAATGCGAGTTTAACAAATATAGAAACCCTGGAAATTACATTTTTCAAAAGAGCCAACGTGCAGGCCAAAATTGCCAAAAGATTAATAACTTTTGAGACATTGTGCAAGTCCATCAATACCTGATTCTAGTCCACCACTTTCATGATGTTTAATGGTTTAGGCCGGTATCTTCTTTATAGATTTAAACAGTTGCTGCAACTCATGATGATGCTTACAAACTTTGACCTTGGATCATGGACCAAAAACACAATATTCATTCATATGGATCGGGATCCTTTAGAATTTCTTGAGGTATCCCATCATGTAGAATAAGCTTACTACTTTACTAACCTAGTCTTTACGATCTGAATATTACCCTAGTATTTACTTTTTAAAAAAAATTTGAAGTGATAAATGCTGAGATGATAGAATCTCAATCAGTTAATTTGAATGCAATTATTGGGATTTAATAGCTTCAGTATGATAAAATACCAGATGACTAGAGAGGACCTTGATTCAGACTTATAGTTCTGTTCTTATTTTCTTTTTTGATCAGTAAATAAAATTTTATTGATCATAAGAATAGGTAAAGCCCAAGTTTCAAGTACATGGGTCATATACAAGAGCAATGCCTAGGAGTGACATTCTAGTGATACAAGAAATTTATGAATGGTCATGCCATTAAAATCAATTCAATCAACCATTAGAACAAGTTGTTAAAAAAGAAAGTTCTAAGTTCATCCAATGATCGCTCACGATCTTCGAAGTTTCACTCGTTCCTCTCCCTCCAAAGGCACCACCATGGACATATCGGAACCATCTTCAAAATTGCAGCAATCTGAGAAGTGCCTTGAAGACCTCTCCATGAAGCTAAGAGGTCACTCACCCTCCTTGGCATCACCCAAGCTACACCCACCCTAGTCAAAAAGTCATTCCACAAAGTAGTGGCAATTTCGCAATGCATTAATAGATGATCAACAGATTCTCCACTCTTTTTACACATGCAACACCAATCAAATACTATGATACGGCATTTCCTTAGGTTGCCAACAGTGAGAATCTTCCCCAAAGAAGCTGTCCATACAAAAAATGATGCCTTTAAGGGGGCCTTTGTCTTCCAAATGTTCTTCCACGGAAATGGATTTGCATTACACTTAGAGATGGATTATTCTATGTTACATGGGTTTCTCTCCGTACATGCTCTACCATGCTTTTTTAAGTCACAAGAAATTTTTTTTTTTTTTTGGAAGCATTTATAAATTTATCCCACAAAAACAAAGATTCAAACTTAAGACAGCCTTAGTTATGTTCTAAATTCTTTTTTGATAAGTCAATTATCAAACTTCTAGTTAATATATCTAACTCCTAGTTAAAAAATCCATGAAAATTCTCCAAATAGCAAATTATCAACCTCCTCGTTGACCAGTGAGTTCTTTATTTCATATTAGTTGTTACAAATATACATTCAGCCAAAGGACTATTCCAAACTTCAAAGACGAAGCCCAAAAAAGAAAGAAAGAAAAAAGACTAAGGTATAGAAGAACTTGCTGATAAATACGAATATCAAAGACAATACATCTTTGTACAAGTTGCATAACTAATATTGCCTTGAGAATGTAAATATTTTGGAAAAATGAAGCATACAGAAATCAATACTGAAAGAAAAAGGGATTTAGGATATGTAATTGAAAATGCAGGATGGTGAGACTAGAGGGCGCGAGAGTTAAAAACTAGCAGGCAATGCGAGAAGAAAGAATTTGGAATTTTGGATACCTTTCCAGAAATTGGAGACGACTGAGGTAGGAGAAGAGGACGAGTTTGATTTCTCCCTCTCAGATCCACCACCTTGAGGGGCCTCCATCAGTCACCAATCCGGATCTTCGAAGAAACGCAAGGGTTTTGATATGGCGGTCGATCCCTGCAACAACTTGTATTTGGTTCCCAATTGCTGAGGCTGGAGAGAGCGAGAGCGTAAAACAGATTGAGATTCCTCGTTCTTCTTATTATGGATCCAGCGAGAACTCTCAAAAGTGTTCGTTTTTATTTTATTTTTTAGGTGAGGGGCTTTACTCATAGATCAATTACAGATGACTCCCTATAGTTTGATTACATTTTCACCCTGCTTTAGCAAATTTTATAAAAATAAATTAACAAATCGAAAATACTAAATATATTTAAGAAAAATTTACAAAAAATTTATTTTTCCACGTGTCAATTATTGATATAGTGAAAATCATAAAATTTAAATTTCAAAAATAAAATTAATAAAATGAGTCTTATAAATAAAAATATAAGTAAAATTATAAGGATATATAGCAATATTCTTCACAAATTTATATGGATTGATGCGGTTAAATTTATTTTTATTTTAAAATAAATATAACATATCATATAAAATCATGTCAATTTTTAAATTTATTTTTATAAAATTTTTCGTGGTTGTGTCACTTTCTCCTCTCAAAATCATGAGTGAAAATGATCATGATAGAACCCTATTAGCAATATTTTCATGGTTGTAGAAAAGGAAATGCAATATTAGCAATATTTGGTTTGAAAAAATTTAATATTTTTTTAATATTTATGATATTAAATATATTCTCCTTTTTTTTTAATTTATATTTATTTTGAGAGTTGAAACCATTTTGTTCTTAAATGGCTCCTTGTATTTGGATTTCAGGATGGTGAGTTGAAACCATTTGGTGTGAGCATTTTTACGATCGGGGAGGTATTAGACTTGTAAAATGATAAGTTACCGCTCACATTTTTTTAATTTTTAATTTATTTAATTTTTTTTATTTCTTGATTAAGAATTTTTTTTTTAATGAAATTGTGAATTTTTTTAAAAAACTTAACAGTATTAAAAAAATACAAAAGAAAAAAAAATCTCCACTTATACCATCGGGGTGGACCTAGTACGGTCCACTAGACTTTCATGCTTGTTAGAATGTCAGCTTATTTATTTTTCAATTTTGAAAAGATTACATCGAATTACAATATCTATCTTATGAAAGAGAGCACATTTGGAGAACAGACAATAAATATTTTATGAATGATACAAATTCAAGTTATTTTGGCATACAGAGTAGACTAATTAATATGAGAAATAATTTATACAAATTTTAAATAGATAAATTTTATATAAAAAAAAACTATTTATTATTAATAAGACTCAGTTTTTTAGCTTATATATAATTTGTTTATTTAAAACTTCTAGAATTACTCAATATGTATATTATCTATGTTTATCACGTATAATCAACTTACTTGAATCATTGTTATCTTGAATTATAGGTTAGAAAAAGGTTATCAAAACCAGATGAATAAAACTCGACCCCAGCCGGTAGAACACACTGCAATAGCACCCTCAACATCACTCTCAAAATTCCTTCCAAAAAAAAAACATCACTCTCAAAATCCCACAAAAAAGAAAAGAAAAAAAAAAAACAATTCCTCTAGAACGATCAAGCACCGGAATAGCAGCACTTGTCATATAAATTAACTTAAAATCAAAAGTAGCTTCAGAATAAGTGAAAATGCATTCTGCTAGTGTTGTTGTTGCTGTCGGTCGTGGTACTTACGGTGGGGAGCTGAGGCGGCGGAGGAGGATAGAGGGAGTGGTTGGGTGGAGGGTACTGGTCGAGCAGAGAAGGCAGGTACGTGACGCCGGTTCCATGAAAGCCCTTGTCCCCCGTCAAGGGTTCGAATCTCCGGACCAATCCCACAAACCACAAAGTGCTCGTAGATCCGAGCCATTGTTGTTATATTAGTAAAGCTTATTCGTAAATGCAAGATGGCTGAGATCCAAATTCATATGAAACCGACACTGATAAACTGATCTGAGATTTGATTGGGAGTCAATTGCGTTTTCAATTTTATTTTGGGTGTAGTGGGGATTCGGAGGAAAATGGTCCTGGAAGTTTCAAAATTTCAGTGGGAAATTTGGGCTCAAGTTCCCGAGGAAGAAAATAAAGTGGGCTGAACTATGAAGTTCTCTCTCTATTCTTTCCAGTTTCCACAAAGACCAATGTAGACGATTCACGATCGGTATGGTTTGAATCTTCCGACGGAATTTTGGTGCGGTTCATTGGCGTCTGCACGTACATTTATGCCAGTAGGGCCGAGAAACCGGGCCGGATAACCGGATTCCGGTTATAGGCACCGGCCCGCAACAAATCCGGACCGGTATCCGGTTTCTCAAACCGGGTGTTCCCGAGCCAGGTACGACCCGGTACCCTGGTTTTTTTAATCCCATACCCAGTGCGTTTGGCACTAGGTTCCCCCCCCCCCCCAAAAAACCCAAAAACAAAACT
This sequence comes from Carya cathayensis, assembly GCA_011037825.1. Lineage (NCBI taxonomy): Eukaryota > Viridiplantae > Streptophyta > Magnoliopsida > Fagales > Juglandaceae > Carya > Carya cathayensis. Next base: position 668,258 of record QGSO01000262.1, read on the forward strand.
CTCTCTGTCACAGCTACACCAATCTTCCAGAAACCTAGCCTCCCTCCCTCAGTCCGTTGTCGCCGTCATCCCCGTCGTCTCCAACTTGCCTTCATCTCGGTTCTTTTTCTCGGTTAGTTTTTTATTAACTCTTCTTCCATTTCGGTTCTTTAGTTTATGGTGTGGTTTGTTTAGTGGGTGTGATTTGTTTGGTGTGGTTTCTGATTTTGGGTGTGATGTGTGTGGAAGATTTCTCTTTCGTCCTTTGTCTGTTTGTTTTCAGTTTTCAAAACTTTGCTATATAGATATTCAAAAACTTTCTCATCTGGTGATGGGGTCGGCTAGTAGCGTATGCTCCATTGCTTTGTACTCAAAATAATGTTCAGAGGCGAGACTTTTGAAGTATAATACAGACAGCTCTATCATATATAAAACAACTTCAATTTGGCGGGCTTGATGTCTCATCTGCCGTCCCTTGAATCAATACAAGTCCGACCCATAATTAGTCGTATCTTCCAAATATTATTGCTTTTATATATTTATCCTATGGACCTTTGAGCTATGGTTGATGAATATGCATCATGTCCAATTCTTGAGAGGTTACGAAAGTCCGGCATCTTTCAACACAAAAATAATAACCTTGGGCTTAATTATGTTGAAGCCTAATCAAAATTTGACTAAATGTTTGAGATGTTGAGATAACATGTTAATCCAAGTCTTGAACTCTATAGATTTGAGTCGAATAATCCAAGTCTTCAACACAAACTTTTGCCAACTCTAACACAAAATAAAACCCAAACACAGTACAAGTCAAATCTTTTTCCATGAGATGCTTTGCTACCATAACAAAACAAGGATGGCTATACATTTTCTTTCATCTTGCGTATCATGGATGAGATAACAATGAGCCCAAACTATGATCAAGCCCAGCCCAAACTACAATCCTCAGGACCTCAACGTCTTCTCACAGAAAGAGACACAGCTAGGGTTTTTTGCCATCAAAACCCTAGCTTTACATCGAGATTCGTCTTGGAGTGCAGGAATTGGAATTCGTTCAAAACCATCTCTGGTAGCGCCCTGGTAACTCCCTTTGACAGTGGTCTTGGAGTGTAACATATATTTGGATCTTTGAGTTTGTTAATAGTTTTCAAGATGGGACGTTCAAAGCGGTTGAAGAAAGCGCAAGACATCGACAATGATTTCAATGATTGCGATGATGGCATGGATAGCGAGGACCAAACTGTGAGCAAATATTTTTTAACAATGGCTGGGCTTTGTAATGTTTTTATTTATTTATTTATTTTTTTGTGGTTGGGGGGGGGGGGGGGGGGGAGGGGTTATGCTCTATTTATGGTTCTTGTTACTTCTCTTAGCATGAAGAAGAAGAAGAAGACGACGACGATGAAGACGATGAAGATGGAGAGGAAGATGAAGGGGAAGGTATTGATAGAGATGCGGAGATGGAAGAGCTTGAGAAAGAGTACAAGGCTCTTCAGCGCCAGGAACTGTAAGACTCTTTTTTTGTTTACCGTATGGGGTTATGCACTTGATTTCTTTACCAGCGTAGAAATATTGTCCTGGGCTGCTGGATGCGAGTTTGATTTATTCTCTGAGTTGTTGACAACTTTTCCAGAATATTGGTGACGTGGAGAGGATCAATTTCACACAAATTATATGTACACAGGCACTTGAGGACATACTTGTCCTTGCATATATGCAAATATATGCTATTGTATTATTTTTAAGTTTTGATTTTCATTCAGAGATATTCTAAAGGATATGAAGCGTCACAAGGATGAAGATCTTCTTAAGGGTCAGGTAGTGAAGAACCAAAAGGTGTGGGTGTTGTTTTTATACTAGGAATTCTATTGCTAAAGCCATAAAATAGTTTATATGGATTCTATGGATTCAGCAAATGATATTCATTCCCTTGCCATGTAATTTTTTTCATATATGTGCATGTTCTTCACTGCATTGACAATCTCTCCCTTCCCCATTTTCCTGAAGGCTCTTTGGGACAAAACTTTGGAATTCAGATTCTTACTTCAGAAAGCGTTCTCAAGTTCAAATAGATTACCCCAGGTCTTTTTTAGAACTTAACTCTTGTTTACCTTGACTCTAGCTCTTTGTTATATCCAAACATACTGGCTAAATATGATGTGCTGGCTACAGGAGCCAGTTAGGTCTTCATTATGTGATTCAGATGAGGATGTCAACGTAGCATATTCAAACCTGATTACCTCATCTATGAAGACTTTAGATTCTCTATTGGGATTACAAGAGGTATGAATGTTCTGGAAAGTTGTTATGCCTACTATGTCTCTTGATACCCTGTTCAATTACCTTCAAAGAATATTATCAGCAGTGAATGTTTTGTTTTTGCTATATAAATTAGGCTTTGACACTAAACTTTCTCTATTCATCTTGTTGTATTTCTGTTGCGACAGGTTTTGCTTGAGAAGAATCCTTCTATTGTTCAACCCACAGATGGTATGGACAAGTTTTGCCTCTTTTTTACTTTTCCATGATCTATACACCTCCCATTGTTTATTCAATTAGTTGCCATTTTCTAGATTATTTATTCTCCACCAAGTGTCACTTGTTATAATTTCAACCTTTCTCAAGTTAGGCATCTTGAATTAACGTTTTACCTAAAACTACTTTAGGGTTCTGATATTTCTAGTATTCTTGTGCAATTTTCTTCAACGTAAAGCTAATGATAAATGATGACCTGATTGTAGAAACACCAATCGACTGTGTTACTAAACTAGTGTAATTTTATTGGAGTTTTTAGTGTCGAAGGTGAATCGGTGGTTCATTGTTTGATAATCTATATGCGTTAGAAATTGTTGTTATGGCTTGCTTATCATAAAATTCTTCTCTTAAGGTAATTTTGGAAGATCATCCAAGATCTCAGAAGCTGCTATGAACTCTAGTGTTGAAGGGGATGGAGATTGGTCAAGGGTTTCTCAGATGCAGATGAGGTACTTTGATAATCTCCTACTCTAGCCAACCCTCACATGTTAAATACCATGTTTTGAATATCCCATCCAATTTAGTCAATGCTATGGAGGTTCTTCGAACTTTCTTACCTGAATCTTGGTAATGTAATACTCATATGCTTTGGTAATATTAATATTCCACCTTATTTACACTTCTTTCTTGCTTTGAAAACTTCCCTTGCATGCTTTATTGCATTTCAGTTTTGCATATATGTTAAATTGTAGTTTATGATGTGTTATGCTATATACCACCACGCTCTCATTCTACTCCCATTACATTATGTTGATGTGGCATTATCCATCAACCATTTGTTTGGCTATTTTTTTAAACAATTAATTTAAAGGTTGATGAATAATGTCACATCAACGTGGTAGGATTGGGACGAGGTTGTAGAATATAGCATTTTCCCTATGATACATGTATTTTTATGTCCATTAATTATGAAAAAATATCAAATGTCAGCTTTGCATGTATTAAGCCTTTCTAGTGTGTTTAATTTCTTAACTTGGGTGTTTCAAGTTACTTGAGTGTATTCGTACTTGTATCTTGTAGCATAGCTTCCTTCAGAGACAAATCAATAGACAAATGGCAGAGGAAGACACAGGTGACAACCGGTGCTGCTGCCATGAAAGCCAAATGGCATGCTTTTAACCAGGTTAGGCCCCATGAGTGGACTGGCAACCCTGCTGCCCTGTTAGATGAACAATTTTCTAACTCAATCCTTCTCTTGTAACCTTGTAACAGAATATTAGTGAGCAAGTTGCTGCCTATATGAGAGATCCAAGTAGAATGATCAAGCAGATGCAACTGAGGAAGTCAACAGTCGGCATATTTGGGAGTGTAAGATAATCTTCTCTTTTCCATATGACTTGAGAGGTAATGCATGTTTACACGCACCCACATTTTGGCTCACACGCACATGTAGACTAAATGAACAAGGTATTCATATACTTCTTCTGCTCATATTCTAATACCCGACATGTTGATGGCAGGGCCTTGGAAGGGAGGATAATTCTGAGAGAGAGGTAACCTAATTTTCACGTAGTTGAGTTAATTATATAGTTTTCATTTCAATTCTAGGACCTCATCTGAAAGTTGAAGTTTAAGTGCCAAATACTATTGAAATAAATCTATCTGGTGTGCTTGTATGTTTAGCAAATTGCAAATGGCCCATTCTCAAATACATTCATTGCCTGGAATGGCCCATCGTGGAAAATGGGACCATAATCATATTAATTTTTTTGGACGTACTGAGACCACCTCCTCCAACGTCATCACACAAATTTTTTTTTACATTATTCTACTTTGATCGAGAAGCACTTGCTGATGGACATCCTCTATTGCTGGATGGCTGAAAATTTTGCCAGCATTAGCGAATGATGACCCCAATATGAGATATGTTGCATTCTTATTCATACATGACAAATAAAAGAGAGACAAAGTTCTCATTTTGTATTTTGTATCACTTAAATATATCACATCAGTCGGTGTGGCAGAGAATGACAAATCCAAGAAAAAATAGCATTGCTCTAAATAAAATGATATTTTTTTTAATGAGAGGAATACCGAAGTTCTGTTTTCCTAGTGACAATTTGATGTTTATTAAATCCTTTTACTTTGATTAGGAAGTACAACCTGATGGTGACCCTGAACTTCTAGATGACACTGAATTTTACCAGCAATTATTGAAGGAATTCTTTGAGATGATTGACCCGCCATCATCTGGTAAGATATCACGTTTTTGTACTTGGACCTGTTTATTGCTTTTTATGCTATGAACATACAATGGAAGTTTGATTGCGTATTTGTATCGTGACATCAGTTTCTTCTGTTTTGTTTTTTTTTTAATCCAAAAAAGAAAAGAAAAATTTATTTCTATATTCCATGTTTCATGCTAGACATTCCAATTACAGCACTGCTTTAGATAAGAAAGTGGACTTGCAAACGACAATTTATGGATACCTCCACTTTTTGTTGAGAAGTTGCTGTGTACTTTTTCAAATTGAACTTGGTTTTTGGAGGGCATCGGTTCCATACCTGTGTGATAGTTATTTAAGGGACAATAACTTGCTAGATAATCAGTGATTGACTCCTGATTTTGACTCTTCAATATGACATGCAGACTCAGCCTTTTATGCTCTGAAAAGGTTGCAAACTAAGAAGAGAAAGATGGTAGATCGGAAGGCCTCGAAGTGTCGTAACATAAGGTGACTTATCCTTAGACGATACTACATTGAGTTGTTGCCATGTAATTCCCTAAATTAATGCATATCCGAACATAATTGTTCACATGCACTATAATTTTGCAGGTATCATGTTCATGAAAAGATTGTTAATTTTATGGCTCCTCAGTCTATGGATCTTCCTCCTATGGCAGCTAATTTATTTGACAATTCGTTTGGGTTGAAAACCCAAAAACCAGCTTCTGGAGTATGATTTCCATTTTTTTTCATTGGTGCAAACAAATGATAAAAAAAAATGTTATATAGATGCTTTTCAAAACTAAAAGAGAATTATTCCGTTTTTTTTTTTTTAAAAGTCAAGTTATAAGTTGATTTTGCAAGCTTAGGCTCAACCAAAAATTCTCTCGAAAAATCAATTCAAAAGAAAACTGACAAAATCAATTCAAAAGAAAACTAACATATTAGCTTGTAAAATCACTTTTGTAGAATTCACATGTAGACTGGTTAATTCTTAAAATAAGATGTCTCTTTTTACTATAAGATGTATCTATTAACCGAGCATACAACTATTTAAGGCTAGTTTAGTTGTTGGGCTGTACTAAAATCAATATAATTCAGTCTAATTTTAAGTTGAGTTTAATATTTAAACACAAATTTCAAGTTACTAAATTCATTTTAACTCAAAACCTTTTTACAAATAAGATATACAAACTTTTTTTAACTTCACATAAATAGTATTAAATTCATTTTACTATTTAAATATATTTGAATTCATCTTAAATGGATCTTATATAACTCACTCCACCATTTCATCTTCTTATGATTCATAAAAAAAAAAAAAAAATTGAGTTCAGTTCTCAAACGCAGTTTTAGTACAAACAATATGTAAAAGTAATTATACTTAAAATTTTTATTTTATATGACTGTCAAGTTCCTGAAGTGTCCACAACTACACCTTGTACGTCAAATAGATTTTTTATAATGAATTTGTACATCACACATTTAAGAGTTTTTCTATATACAAGTAAAATCGTGTACTAATCTGCGTACCAATACTGATTCATTCATACCTAAAATTTAAATTAACACTGTTTTTAACAAAATCTATTTTTTGACTAATCACAATAAATTAGTATACAGATTAGTCCATAATTATGCTTACAACTAGACTTTTCCCACATTTAATAGATACACTTAGTAGCAATGTTGGAAGTTCACCGAAAATAAGAAAAGAAAGTAACAATGCTAGAAGACATTGTCTCTTTTTTTTTTTTTTGTTATTTGAAAAAAAGACTATTAACTCATAATTGGATCACTACAATGTTTATCCTATAAAACAAAGGAACTAATGCCCGCAGGCCCCTTTTCCATCCAGATTTCCTCATTCTTTACATGTAATCCCATTTTGGCTAATGTATGAGCTACTCTATTGTTCTTTCTATTTGTATACTATATAGACCAATGCCTTCTATTAAGTAAAATCATCTGTATATCTTCCACTATCTATCCATGCCATTCCACGTAACAACTATTCTTGTTAATGACTTGTATAATTCTAGTGCATCACCTTCAAAGATGACATTTGTCTAGTTTAAATCAACACATAGTTGAAGAGCCCTCCATAGTACCTGTATCTCGGCCGCAGCTAGAGTAAAAGTACTTGCAACAGAATTACGTAGTGATAATAATAGCTCCCCATTCTCATCCCTCACCACAATCCCCACCCCCATTCTTTTCAGTTCAGAGCTGAGGCTAGCATCCCAATTCACCTTAACCAAGTCATGCCTCGGTTTCCTCCACCTCCCTACTTCCCTTTGAATACTACCTTCCCTTGTTTCTTTTCCTTTCTCATCTTTTGCGTCTGTAAACAGATAGACAATCTTGAGCTTGTTGAAACAACAAAGAAGGCCCTATAAATTTCTCCTCAAATACAAAGTTGTTCCTCCTCCACCACATATTCCTCATTACAGTAGCCACTAAGTCCAGTTCAAAATTTCCCAGCTTCTTGGTCATTAACATCCATAGCTCTGTGAAATTCCCATTTACTCTGGGCTTGCATTATCAGCCCATACATCAGTTGCTGCCCCACAACTCCAAAATATATGGCTGATTGTTTCCTCTACCTTCCCACAAATACAGCAGAGGGGATCTTCCAGCACTTTTCTTTTATACAAATTTAACCTGGTAGGTAGACAATTCATAACAACTTTTCCAAATAAACATCTTTACCACTTCAGGAGTATTGAGGTTCCATAGTTTTTGCCAACACACCTTTCCCGTTTTTAATTCAGATGAACTTCCTTCATTTCTGCTTTTCTTGCTTCTTTCCAAATGGTAACCACTCCTAACACTGTATAAATCATCCTTTGTAAAGGCTCATATTCTCTTGTTAGGAGCATTGACATGACTAATTGGCAACCTACACACAATATCAGCTTCCTCTTGCATAAGTGTATCTCTAACCAGCTTTTCATTCCACCTTTCATTGATAAACAACTCTTTAACTTTTGCCTTTGCCTCTAAATTCCTTCTTGGTGATTAGATACAGAACTGATATGGTCTTGGTATCCACTTATCCCCCCATATATTGACCTGTTCACCATTTCCCACTCTCCAAACTAACCCTTCCTTCAATAAGTCAAGGGAACCCCATAGACTCCATATTTTTGAAGGCCCATAGCCTAATTTGGCATTCAACAACTCTCTATGTTTAAAATACTTGTCTTTAAGCACTCGAGCAACCACTGAATTAGGCATTGTCAAAACCCTCCAATATTGCTTGGCTAAGAGGGTAGTGTTAAAATTATTCAATTCCCCGAAACCCAAAACCCAAACCCCCTTCTGATTTTGCCATTCACATCTTTGCCCAGTTCCTCCAATGAATCCTCCTATCGTTCTATTGGAAACTCCACTAGAATTTAGCCATTAAAGCTGCTATTTCCTTACACAACTTCATTGGAAGCCTAAACACATATGGTAGGTTGGCACAGCTTGGATAACAGCTTTCAACAAAATTTCCTTACCAGAAGGTAAAAGGAAATGGTTCTTCCAGTTATTAAGTTTGTTCCACACTCTGTCTTTTATACCCTTGAAGGTGTTATATTGTGATTTCCCCACCATCACAGGTAATCCCAAATACTTTTTGCAATTTGTTTGGATCCCCACCCCCACATCTTCCCTAATCCTTCTCGTTATATCTTCTTTTGTATTTGAGCTGAAAAATAGAGAGGTTTTCTGCCTGTTTAAACATTGCCCTGAAGCTTTCTCATAAATTTGCAACAACTCCTTGATCTTAAGCCATTCCTACCAAGAAGCTTGACCAAAAAATAATCATCTGCAAAGAACAGGTGAGTTACTCTTAAACCTCCTTTAGCTACTGTAACTCCCTTCAAAGCCCCCTGCTTTCAGCCTGGTTGATAAGGGTACTTAAACCCTTTACACATAGGAGAAAAAGGTATGAAGATAGTGGATCTCCCTGCCTTAAGCCTTTCAATGGTACAAAAGAGTTTCTAGGTTTACCATTTACCACAATAGAATAAGTTACAGTTTGCACACATTGCATGATAAGGCCCACCCATCTTTCATCAAACCCCATTTTTATCATCACCTCCTCAAGAAACCCCCATTCAACTCGAGCATATGCTTTCGAGATATCAAGTTTTAAAGCCATGCTCCCCTTATTTCCCATTTGTTTAGTTTTCATTGAATGGAGTATCTCATAGGCAGCAATAATATTATCTGTGATGAGTCTCCCTGAAACAAATACACTCTAGTTCACTGAGATGACATGATTAAGTACTCCCTTGAATTTGTTGGCTAGAGTATTTGCTACGATTTTGTAAAAAACATTGCAAAGACTAATGGGCCTAAAATCCCTTACGTTTTTTGGTTCCTTCACCTTTGGAATAAGCACCACATTGGTATGATTAAAGGGACTCAAGCTACCATTTCCTATTAAACAACTGAGCACTGTATCTATCACCTCTCCCGCCACTATATTCCAATAGTTTTGGTAAAAAGAGGCCCCAAATCCATCTGGACCTGGAGATTTCAAAGGTCCAATTTGTTTAACTGCATTCTCCACCTCTTCTTTAGTAAACTTTTTCAGTAATTCAAGATTCATCTCAGGAGTTACCCTTTTATTCATGGAAAAAAGACAAGAATCCATAGTCCCCTTTGATAGGCAAGTGGACTGATACACACTCTTGTAGTGGAAATAAAATGCCTCTTCAATTTCCTCATGCTTCTCTCATAAACAACCATTTACATCAAACACTTGGTTTATCTGATTTCTCTTCTTATTTTTATCTTTACTTTCATTTTTGTTTAAAAAAAAAAAAAAACATGTTGCGCTTCTTGTTTTCTTTTCTTGCTTGCTCTTAGTATTATTATTATTTTTTCTCAGTTATTGGGAGAACGCAGGTGGGGAGAGGGAGATAGGCAACGTAGAGCTTATGGCTCAACTGCTGCTGCCCAGCCTTCCTCCTCCGTTTGTTGCCTCTCTCCAGCACATTTTAATTTCAATTTGTTTAATTTGATGTCATTTATTTTTTTTACATTTTATACGGTTAGAGGTGAAATCTAATGATTTAGATATTATTTCTAATCAACAATAGAGTTTATATTGCGAGTTTGATCGATTGAATGGTTATATTATTAGAAACATTGACTATCTATATATTTTTCTTGATCCATTGTGATTTTCGAATACATTGGATGCTTGACGAATCCTTGTGATATTCAAATGGATTTGGGAATGTTTTAATCATCAATTATTTATGCTTAATCATTCATCCCCCAACTAGCTTTTTGCTAATCCTTAAGCAAAAAAGTGAAATTAATTGAGATGAATATTACATAAAGTTCGAAATTCAAACAAAAATAATCAAACATAATTCTGAATTATCATAAAATATGACCCATAACTACTCAGCATAAGTGCTATATCCACAAAGACATTCTTGACAATTTTTTTTTTCCATAGAATTAAGGCAAAAATCTCATAACTTGAATGTGTGTGTAGCTAAACAACTGTGTGTTCCTCATTAATAATCATGATTTATCATAAGATTTTCAACCTTAAAATTAATCATTTATGATTCTAACTACTTCAAAACCCAAGGGACTGCAGTTTTCACGCTAACTCTGTTTAAAGGTTGAAGATTCAACCTCCAAAATTTTGGGTCACTGTTTTTAGCCATTTATTTATGATTTTTCTCTTTCTTTTTGTTTTTTTTTTCAAATCTTTTGTTTTTTGAATTCTTTTTTTTTCTTTTGAAAAAGGCTTGGTAGTCCTACAATTTACTTCTCCTGCGTTAAATCAATGAATATTAATGAGAAACACTACCAGTGCAAGCATGTGCAAAATATTCTTTCAAAACTTGCCATTCATTCTATATAAATCATACCAATTCTCATCTTAATAAATATAGCATCCCGGTGTTTAAAGTCACTTATCAACAAAATATGATGTATCAGAAATCATGCGATATGCTTAGGGTTGAAAATAAATCTTGACAAAATAATTCTGTTTAACTACTCCACCAAGATGCTCAAATTTCACAAAATGCTAGAAATGGAGTATGTGTCAACCATGTGTATATCAATGCATATCTCATTAAGGCAAAATATTGTTTATCACATGCACACATGCTAATCATTTTTTTTTTTTGGTGTTTAACAATTAATGAAACAAAAGCAGAAAAGAAATGACTCCTTTAAAAACGGGTTTTCTTAGACTCAATATCCCTAAAGAAATACCGCTAAACAAACGGGATAACAGGCAAGATAACTACTTTGCCAAAGCGAACACTTAAGATCATTGTGCTATCGCGTGTCATAATCACTTCATAAACCCTAGAGTGCAAAACAGTAACCTCCAAAATGTGTAGGAACTGAAGAGGAAAATAACTAAAAAATTAACTTACTAGAACTCAAGAGTAGCCGTCGTCCAAGTCAAGGAAAAATGAAATACAAGATCAAACAATAGAATTGAAGAAAGAAACTCTAAAATGAATCCAAGAAGAAAATGAAGCTAAATGACGCAATAGTAAAAATAAAATCCAGGAACAAAATGAAGAAGACGACGCCCGCAGAAGGAACAGAAAAGCCGAAAGAAAAGTTTAAGAGAAAATAAAATGAAAATGAGAAAGAAAGCTATCTGAGAACCCAAAAAAAAAATAGTAAAACGAAGAATAAAATGAAGAGGAAGAAATGAAGCCGACACCCCGGAAGAAAACTAAAGACTGAAATAAAATCTCAGCAAAGAAAAAAAATGAAAACGAAAAAGAATAAAAAAAAAATCTCCCCCTTTAACTTGGTTTTTTGCCCCCAGCCTTCAGCGTGCCATGTTCTGTTTAGCAAATAAAACAAATATATATATATATATATGAACAAGAAGAGCTACATGTGTGTGTGTGTGTGTGTGTTTTTTTTTTTTTTTAACAAAAATGAAAGTAAAGATAAAAATAGGAGTTTAAATTTAAGACAATCAACTTTCCCCGGCAACGGCGTCAAAGACTTGACTCACTCCAAAACGAGCAGCACAAAGGCTATCCCAAGTGTAGGAGGATATCGCGTAATAATTAGGAAGATCGTCTCCTCAAGGAAAGTGTACTTAAAATCAAACTCATACAATGGTAGATGATATTTATAAAGAGAAAATAAAAGTGATGGTATGTACAATGAATGGAATATAAAATTACTGAGATGAAGATTTTTAAAGTAACATAATACAACTAAAATGATAAAATAAAGATATATGAAAAACGACTACGGTTTTAAGGATCCATATAATAATTTAGAATATTGCCTCCAACCAATCTACTTCAATTAAACTAGAAAGTCAATTTTGTCTAACTGGAAGATTTAACAGTTAAGGCCAATTAAATTAATCGCTAAAGATTAAGCATAAACAATTGATGATTAAAATATTCCCAAATCCATTTGAATATCACAGGGATTTGTCAAGCATCCAATGTATTCGAAAATCACAATGGATCAAGAAAAATATATAGATAGTCAATCTTTCTAATAATATAATCATTCAATTGATCAAACTCGCAATATAAACTTTATTGTTGATTAGAAATAATATCTAAATCATTAAACTTCACCTCTTACCGTAATAAAATGTAAGAAAAATAAATAACATCAAATTAAACAAATTGAAATTAAAATGTGCTGGAGAGAGGCTACAAACGGAGGAGGAAGGCTGGGCAGCAGCAGTTGAGCCATAGGTTCTACGCTGCCTAGCTCCCTCTCCCCACCTGTGTTCTCCCAATAACTGAAAAAAAATAATACTAAGAGCAAAAGCTAAAAAAAAATATCCCCAGAAGCCTCTTCTTTTATAGCCATTTTATACGTGTATCAGTTTAAAAAGCAAGAAAAGAAAACGTGGGCCCCATCTGTGTAAGAACTAGCCTACTGCTTTGCCTGTCTTTAGTGGAGCTTACAAAATGCCAAAAGCCTAGTGTCCGCAGCCAGTAGCACGTCTACGTTCAGAGCTCTTGGAGGCGTGCCTTCTGCTGCATTGCTGTCGTCCAAGCGCCACTACCTATAGCACGTCCCACGTATATTCTCTGCCTAGGCATGCTCCTGCATCCCACATCCCTTCTTGTATATGCTTTTACATTCCTGCTATTCCATAAAAGTGAAGATATTAGTGCCGTTACCTTTAATTTGCTATATGTAAAAACACACACACACACACACACACACACACACACACACACACACACACACATATATATATATATATAAAGCTGCCATCCACGTGCTTGTGTCCCCCAAGCTTTTTCACCAACCACACTTTTCTTTTAGTTGGGTCCCACATGCATTTCTTCTACTAATTTCCAATTTGAGCATTATTGTTAAAACCATTAATCACATGGTTTGCATGTGGTTCTGCTACCAGCTTCCAATTATATATCCCACCATTTAAATCAGAGTATTAATATTTGAGGAGCACTTTATTTAAACCGGTAAAAACAGGAAAAATAATATGAAATAAATAGAAAATTATAAATAATTTAAAGAGAAAAATAGAATATTAAAAATATGTTGTGCATGTAAAAAAATTATTATCCAATTAAATCACAAGTTACAAAATTAAGTATAAACCATGATATTAACTAATTAAAATCACAAACTCAAATTTATGCTTATTAACCATTTTTCCATCTAAAACCAATAATAATGTCATGAATCAATTAAAATATATTGGTTTTAAATATATAAAATATGCAATATTTCAGCTCAAACAAGGCACATGCATGAAAAAACTTGGTGTTTTTATTACCAAGTTTGTACCAATTTTTCTTTGCCCTCTGTCTCCATTTCAAGTCCTCTTGGGTTAGTAAAACCCCCACTTGTTTTTGGAGCCTTTTGATCCTCTTCACATTACCAGGTCCCTCACTGTCCTGCAAATCTCTTATCTCACTAGATAATCTGTCAATGTCTTTCCCCCTATCCCTCTCCCTACCTCTAGCTCATTCTGTCAATTTCTCACTACAAGAACTAAGTAACCATTGAACCTTGCTTATAGGCTAGGGAAAACCCCTCTGTGAATTCCACCCCCTTCTCACTACCTCTTCACACTCATCCTTCACCCATGATGCTTCAAAGTTAAACCTTCTCCTTCTCCTAATAGTAGCATAAGAAGAGTCCATAGCTGTCAACAGTATAGGTCTATGGTCAGAACAGAGCGCTATGAGCCCCAACACCTTTACTTTTTTAAATATGTCTCTCCATTCGTGGTTGCCTAAAAATCTATCCAACCTCTCCTTAGTAAAAGTGTGGTCCTCATGCTTGTTACTCCACGTGAAAGGTTGCCCCACACCCTAAGTCAGTTAATTTTTTCTCTTCCACACCTCTCTGAACTGACCCATACCCTTCTCATCTCTCAGCTTTCCCCCTTCCTTTTCAGCTTGTAATAAAGTCTCATTAAAATCTCCAGCCACGCACCATGCCTCTCCTTTTTTTGGTTCCAAAGAAGCTAATAGCTCCCAAGACAAAACTCTCTTTGAAGAATCTGGGTGCCCATAAAATCCAGTTAAGTACCAATCCTTTTTTCCCCATTCCCCCTTGATTTTACTACTTATATGCCATTGAGAATAATTCAAAATCTCCAATGTCACACCTTTCCCCCCAAACAAAGCTAACCCTCCTCGCTTACCAACTGGTTCTACAACCAGACAGCTTTCCATATCCAGTCTTCTTTTCAAAACCTCAACTGTTCCAACTTTTATCATCACTTCCATAAGAAACACCATCCTGGGCTTATTTACCTTTACCAAAAGGAAAAGGTCCTGAACTGTCCGAGGCTTGCCTAACCCTCGACAGTTCCAACCTAGGCAAATCATTGTAATTGGCGAGGCTGCCCTGCAACCTCTGCCACTATTTCAATGTCAAACAACTCCAAACTTTCCACCATTTTCAATTTTTTTGTTCCCACGTACTTCTCATCACTTCCCTTCACCCCTCCACATCTTTGTTTTTGCCAGTACTAATCTTTGAGTACCTCTAGCCACCTCTCCTCTTGCTTTTCTTTTCCAGCTCTTCCCCTTTCCCTTCCCTTTGAATACTTTCCCTCCTCCATTATCTTTGGTTTCCTGTACCCCTTCAACTTCCTCATCAGTTCGCCTACAACTTGACAAAACCCCCTCAATTATTTTATTAGACTTAATTCCCTGATTTTTTGACTCTCTCTCTACTCACTTTTGACTCCCTCTCCATTAAACACTGTAACTCCTCAAGCCCACCATTTTGAGTCCCCACTTTCTCTTCACTACTACCTAGCATAAAACTCTCCCCCCCCCCTCCCCCCCCCCCAAAAATCCCACTACAAGTCGACCTTTCCCTGTTATTTTTGCTCTCAACCATGGGCCATACTGCCCTGACACACCTTTATCATTCAAGCACCCCTTTGCCCTATGCACTATACATCCACATTTTAGACAAATTCTAGGTAATTTCTAGTATTGGAAGGGAATCCACATCTTCTCCCTTATCTGAGAAATTATCCTCCCTCTAGCTAAATTTCTCTTGACATCCAGTTCTACCTTCACCCTTAGAAATTTGCCCCAAGCTATATCCCCCTCCTATACTTCAACTTCTAACACCTTCCTGATAGACTCCCCTAGCCTTTCTCCCATACGGCGATTCATACAATCTAGGGGTAAATTAAGCATTTGGATCCAAAAACTATGTTTGAAGAAATCCATAGACTAGATCTGAGTCTTCCCCCCGTAAGGCATCAAAGCAAATAGATGGTTATCAAATAACCATGGACATCCCCTCAACACCTTTACCCTATCTCTCCGATTGGTAAAAGTAATGACAAAGTAGTTAGAACCAAGCTCTTGAAAGGTCATAGGAGGACTAACCTTCCAGATCTTCTCCATAGTCGAACGAATGACTTCCTTCCCAATCCTTCGTTCAGCAAAGATCTTCCCCAGCAAACTCCACTCCCCTAACTTCTTAAGGTCATTGTTGTCATTTGCAAGTGTTTCAATTGGCTCACTCTCTTCATAATCCAGCTTTAATCTCTCCTAGTTATGCTCTAGGTCCTCCATGGAACCTCCCTCTGCTTACCGCAAGTAAACAGATACACTCCTTGAACCCCACCGTCATGAGGAAATAGACCTCACTCCACCTAATTCGTTCACACCCTAATCGCATTCAGGAAGACGATGAGAGAGAAAACGGTTAGAGGAGAATTGCTGGAAGACATTATCTATATCGTTCTATTGTTTTTTTAATGTTCGGTGGTTGCCTCAACAATCATTTTGTGATTACATCAAGCCAAGTCAATGTTACAAAGGTTTGCAGCTGTCCCATGGGAGCAACGAGAGTTTAACGGGGGAAAATCAACAAATGGAAAAATGACCAACTCTCTGGCCACTACCTACACACAAAACTCCTTAAATTTTGTTAATACGCTATCAGACCTAAAAAAAAAAACCCCATATGGGGACAACAAAGATCATTTTTGGAGGCCGGAAGGATGGTTTATGCCGCCTGTTGAGCAGTAGCTTCTTGTATCAATTGAGAATATATGTACTCGTCAACCCTCTTAGCCAATGCTACCTGTTAAGCATCTAAACATTTGAGACAGAGATAAAAAGAGAGATAGCAGATCCATGATGCATAAATATCCATCTTCTCAACCAAAAGAACAAGCAAATCGGCCTCTTCATTCCTTGGGGGAAAAAACAAGAATCCCATTTTTCTTTTTGCCAAGATATCAGATTTACCTATATATCACAGTGATATATTTCCTATCAAAATATATCACTGTTTTAAACTTAATACAACATTTTTTTTAAACAAGTACTTAATGCAGCATTCTTGATATTAATCAAACTATTCTATTACTCGACCCTAGAACATTTCAAACCTAACAGGCTAGCTCTTCCTGGTCCTTTTCTTTCCCTCACTTCACAATTGCATTGCAAGCCAAGCAATGGGAAGGGAAAAAACTGTTCTACATCTTTCCTAGTCCTTCAGAGAATAGATTATATTTGTGCATGAAACGACTTCTAACTCTTGGAGAAAGGATATATTGTAATGTAAAAATATTAACTTTTTCCAAATTAAAAGAATAAAAAATTGTTATCTACGAACAAGATGATAAGAAAAAGAGATCACAATTCATAGTTCTGCATGGTAAAAGATATTAGTTTGTTGTGAGGGTTTGAGATAAAGAAAGTAGTTAAACTTGGGATCATTATCTGATTGAGACGATCCCAATCAATTAGAATTTTTTTTTTTTTTTGTGTGTGTGTTTGTGGTGGGGGGGGCATTTGAAACCATGGGTACCAGTAATCATAGGAACAGCCCACGCCCCTACCTATCCATCCATGCCTAATAATGGGATGTCTTTAACATTGAGTTTATTTAAAAAAAATTTTTTCTGTCATCATTTTGGTGGGGTATTAACAAATGATTATTATATAACCAAGAAAGATGGACATACCTATTGAGTGCTACCAGCAAATTGAATTTATTGATATTTTTGTTCACCTTTCCCACTATAGACCTGGAAAAAATATATATATAGCAGCTGAAACAAATGCAAAGGTCCTCAATATTTTTAAGGGTTTTTAACAATAATGTAGTCATGAACTTTACCTAGACGCTAAGAATTTATTTTTACTGGTTGGAATTGGGAAAACATTGAAATTTGAAACCAATAAATGATAAAAGACCCACAATTGAAGTAGATATATTTCTCATCAGTCAAGTTGTCTCATGTGAAGCAATGATTACTGGTCCTTAACAGCAACAACAAGCAGCAACTTATTCCCCACTCATTCCTAACAGAACTAGATGTGATGTTTCACGGCAAGAGATCACAACCTCGCGATTTTAGATCTGCCTACCTTGATCATTGCTCCAGACTCATTTCTGATCGTTGATATGTTTGAGCCACACCTGCCGATCAACCCACCAACAAGCGTTTTCGATATCACCATCTCAAAGGTTACATAATCAGCTGCAAGATTGGTTGTCCTAAAGATGACATGGTTATGACAAATATTAAAACTTGATATAACTGCAAAACATGGCAGTTGAGCTAAATGAGTCGTTTGGTATGGGAGAATATCAATAACCTGAAGTTGGGTCCAACCATTCCAAGAATGGTTGGGGTGGTCTGATTGCAGTATAGTTGTATGCTGGGCTAATAGAAATCACTTGTCGCGGTGGGTTTTTCCTGAATAAAATGGAACTAGATTATAAACATTGATTTTCAAAAAAAAAAAAAAAAGCATTTGATTAAAGTCTAAAAGACAAAGTACTATCCATCCCAAATTCAATTTAGACCTTAGTTGAGAACCAATCTCCTCCCAAGCCTTCAGTACTGCAGGAACATCACCTGATATCTCACTTTAACAGAAACCCAAATCATTATTCATTGTTAGCAGTAGAAAAAAACAACAGGCATAACTAAGCATGAATAACAGTAGGTAAATTAAAATTAAATTAGCACTGGAATTTAGTGCAGGAACATCACCTGCACCAAATACATCGATTTTACTTCAGTTCAACATTGACGACTAACACAAACTCACCTGTACCACTCGATCTGATTCATGAGCAGAAGCACACAAAGGCAAAGGGCAGCTGATTTGGAGCAAGAATTGTAATTGTGGCTCTAGAGGAATTCCTCAATTTCTCAATGTTTTGACCAGACATCCCAATCAAAGAACCTGCTTGGGACCCAGCAATCAAAAGACTAATTGTATTGGCAGCCACATGCCCTGCAGCTACTTTTGTCTCCGTACTACTATCATCTTCCTATAGGGAAAACGATTTATTTCATCAGTGCCACCACAACATGAAAAACAATTTGCCAGATTTTTTGTGCAAAGTTTAAGAAAAAATATCCAATCCCACAAGTCTTCAACTTCTTAACTGTTGACTTGTTTGCTCCTTTAACTTAAATCCCACATGGGTGGGAAGTGAAGGAGGAGCAAATCCTCAAGTCTATAAAAATGAGGTTTAGCCTCATGGTTAAGTGCAGCAGTCAAATGTTTAGCTAGTAACTTTTGACTTTAGTTAAATTCCTCTATTGTCCATTTTTGTAAAATGGGAAGAGATGTGAGTTAAAGTTTTGCTAGTGGGGAACGCTGTGTTTGGGTGAGACAAAAATTGTGTGATTGTAATAATTTTTCACATAGTGGATTTTCTTCTCTGAGTCTAGTGGTTTTTCTCCTGTTTTGGAGTTTCCACGTAAATTTCTTGTGTTGTTATTATTTCTCTATTTTTCTTATTATTCCTGCAAAGGGTAGATCCTAGATGAGGTAAATTTGGAAAATCCAAATTCCCCACATTAACTTGGTAACAATAGCTATGGAAATGAAAAGTACAAAACAAATGACAGCCATTATCCTAAGAAGCTTGAAACAATCCAAGGTTCCAAGCACTCTTGCTCATTTTCCAAGTGTATCGCGAATCCAGGGGCTTCCAGAATGTGTAATCTTCAAATGATTAAGAATTTCATGCCCAATGAACTTTGAATGTAGTCAGGTTTTATGGAAACTCCAAAAGTTTTGATAAAAGTTGTTACAAGGCTACTACTCAGTGGATTTAAAGTTTCCTTATATTTTGATTAGTTGTATATGCTGTAAGAGCATTCCAAGCGAACTACCGAAAACGGGTGATTTGAGGACATGAAATAACATGAACCACCTAGGAAGCATCACATTAACACATAGTAAACCCAAAAATAAGAAAATGGTCAGTGTTTGCCCACTTCAAGAAGATAGCTAGTGTAAGGGAAAGTCTTCAAACTAAATGCTTCCAACCTCCACTTATAAAAAAATGCTTCTGACCTCAGCCATTGGTTTATAGAAAGACAGTTTGATGATTCTAATGAAAAGAGCATCATTTACGAATTCATAATTCACATCAATGCAGTTGGAACCAGACCTACATCTTTACCACTTGAGGGCAATCCCTAGGGTTTAATTCATGAGCGACTCTATGCATCCAAGTGAATAGAATGCTTTGGAGACTGTGTCTGGCCACCTTATCAATATCATGCGATCCACCATTGCACCTGATTAGTATTTGTGAAGTTATTTTGGTGGTAAGGATGATGTCTGGAATGAGAACCTTGATCAACCACTTTCCAGTGATTACACATAAGAGCATTGTCTATTGTTGAATATATTTCAATAAGTCCATGAACTAAGGGTCTCCCACAAAATAGTTAACCATATAAAACTCAATGCACATTGTTGGGAAAGGAATTTACCGAAAAGAACACCCATAAATTAACAACAACAATGTGCATTGACATTAAATTTCAAGAAACCACCACATGAAGCTTAGTTGAGCTGAGCAACATAAATTACATCACCTTTAGTATTAGACTTACTATTTGCTAGAGTGCATTCTCTGCGTCAGACACTATATTGTCACTGTCTTTAGAACGTATAATAAATGGAACTCTTTAGCACTTCCAATGGCATCTGAGTCCTTCCTACACGTTTAGGTCAACGTTGTAAAACACAAGGTCTTTTGAGGTGGGCAGTGGCGGAACCATGAATTTTTTTTAGGGGAGCCAAATTTTGTAATATGCGATACATTGAAATTTAAAAATCATAAAAACATAAATATATATAAAATTAGATCTTGATAATTTGCAATATACACGTAAAAATAAAATTCTAAAAATAAAATATCTTAATATATGTTTCAGGTTTTTGAAGATAATGCTTCATGAAATAATATTCATCTATTATTATTTTTATAATGAAATATTTAGAATTTATTTATTTCGTATAACCTATCAAATGATTGTTTAGAATGTCATTTTTCATCCTAGTATATATGTAAGCTAGTTTATTAAGTTTTATGTAAACTCTAGATATTTTCATGTCATATTAATCATGTAATATTATAATAGATACCTCAAATAAGATTTTTCTTGCTCAATGAAATCTAGAGGATAAAATCTCTCAACTATTTTCCATATAGATCACCAATTTTAAATGATTTTTCTTGTATTTTTACTTTGGATTTCAAATTAAGAAGCCTAATATTGTATAACAAAAAACTTTGGGATCACAAAGCGCATCACTTTCATGAGCTATTAAAAAAAGGGAGAAAGTCTCCTCTCTATTTTCTCTCTGGAAATAGAAGTGGTGAAAACGGTTATAACAAACCGAAAGAAAAGTGTGTGTGAGGCTGCCATGGACGAGTCTGCTGGTGGTGGATTGATGAGTTTGGAAGAACAATGGAAGAAGCTGAGGCTATCGGAGGAAGAAAGAGTGGTAGTAGATGTTGGCGAGGAGGTTGAAGGGGAAGCTCGGGAACAGGGGGAACGCAGCTTAGTTGGAAAGATCTGCCTAGAGAGGTTGATTAGTAAGGAGGTTCTGTCAAGTACGATGAACAGAATCTAGCGCATTAGTAAGCCAGCGGAATTTCGTGAGGTTAGTGAAAATAAATTTGTAATCACCTTTCATACTGTGGCTGATAAACTGAGAGTAATGGACGGCAGACCATGGTTATTTGATAACCAGTTGTTTGTCCTCAAGGTGTTTGATGTGTTTACTCAACCGCATGAATGGTGTTTTGATCATGAACTGTTTTGGATCCAGATCCATAATCTACCTATGTTTTGTATGACAAAGGAGAAGGGACGTTTGATTGGTGAATCTCTAGGAAAATTAATGAAGGTAAATACTCCTGAGAATGGTATAGGTTGGGGGGGGTTTTCTGCGAGTCAGAGTAGAAATTCCTTTGAAAAAAGCTATTGTTCGTGGGAGATGGATAAAGGTAAATGGACAGAATGTGTGGGCTAGTGTGAAGTATGAAAAAATGCCTAGGATGTGTTTTCATTGTGGCTGGTTAACTCACGGGGAGAAGGGGTGTTTGATGGGAGGAGAGGGGTTAAAGAATGAAAGCTCTTCTCAAGAGCAATTTGGCTCGTGGCTTAGAGTTGAGAGGGGAGTTAGAAAAAAAGGTTATAAGGGAGGAGGGGAGAAAAAATATTGGGAGAGGAAAATAAATGAGGAAGATAGTAGTAGAGGGGAGGAGAGTGCTTCTTATGAGACTGTGGGAAAGGAAAAGGCTACTGATACTAGAGAAGATGAGTCTTTTATGGTAAAACCGATGGAAGGTGAGGGAGAAAGAATTGAGATGGACAGTGGAAGGGAGTTAATGGTGGTTAAGAGGAAGGAGGGGTTAGAGGAGAAAATAAATAGTGAGGGGGGGGGGGAAGGTTGGTTTAGAAAATGTGGTTGAGGAGGTGGTGGGGCAACAAGCTATGGGTTGCAAGGAGGTGGTAGACAATGAGGAGCTTGGGTTAGAAAAAGTAGAAAAAATAAATGAGTGTAAAAAGACTTGGAAGAGGAGAGGTAGAGAGATGATTAAATCAAAAAGCCCGGGGGAGCATGCAGGGAAGAGTAAGAGGTTGATTAGGAGGGATGAGTGGGAGGAGGAAAGGGAAGAGGTAAAAACAAAGAAAGTTAGGAGGGAGGACATTGATTCAGACAGTTTGTTGTTATTGGCAGGTGCTGCAAGGCAGCCCTGCCAGGAGCAATGAGGGCTTTAAGTTGGAACTGCCGAGGGCTTGGCAACCCTCGGACAGTTTAGTTCCTTTGTAGACTTGCAAAGGAAAAGTTGCCAGACTTTATCTTCATCATGGAGACAAAGTTAAGATCTGAGAAAGTAGAAGCTGTGCAAAAGAAATTGGGTTTTGAAGGGTGTATGGTGGTGGAACTGAGAGGTTTGTGTGGAGGGTTGGTGATGATGTGAAGGGATGTAGAAGGGGTGGAATTGTGGAATTATTCACAATGGCATATCAGTCTATGGGTGAAGAATAAAGGGGAGAGCCCTAAGTGGCTCATGACTAGTTTTTATGGGCATCCAGAGGCTGCAAAGAGGAGGGGTTCTTGGGAGTTATTGCAGATGCTAAAACCTTCTCCTGATGTAGGATGATGTGTGTTAGGAGATTTTAATGAGATAGTGTCACAAGAGGAAAAATGGGGAGGGAATGAGAGGAAGGAGGGGCAAATGGAGGATTTTAGAGAGGCATTATCTAATGGAGGGTTGTGTGATTTGGGGTGGAGGGGCATTAAGTATACATGGAGCAATGGTCATGATAACAACTCTTTTGTTAAAGAAAGGTTGGACTGTGCTGTTGCTAATCAAGTTTGGAGGAGTTTTTTTAATAAAGTAGTAGTGGATTCTGTGGTAACATGGGTTTCTGACCATGTGCCTATTATCATTACCTACTCAAAAGATAGACTTATCTATGAGAAAGGTAAGAGGATGTTTCGTTATGAGATGTGTTGGGATAAGGAAGAGGAGTGTGGGAAGACAGTAGAAAAGGCATGGAAGAGGTATGATGGTATTGGGTTTGGAAGACTACCAAGTGCACAAAGAAGATTGAATTCATGTAGACAGGCTCTCGGATTATAGGCCAAAGAAAAGTTTGCAAAAAAAGGGGCTGATATTAAGCTTTTAACTAGCAGACTTAAAAGGTTAAAAGAAGTGGAAGGGCCTGAAGATATATCTGAAATCAAAGATGTAAGTAGAAAGCTGAATGATCTACTAGAGCAGGAGAATATTTGGTGGAAGCAAAGAGCTAAGGCTCACTGGTTGTAGCAAGGAGATAGAAATACAAAATACTTTCATGCATGTGTCAACCAACGAAAGAAAAAGAATTCTATCACTGAGATTACTAATGCTCAAGGGGTTTTTGTGAGTAATCAGGCAGAAATTGAAGGGGCATTTAGTGATTATTTTTCTGAAGTGTACTTAACTAGCAATCCCTCTGAAGATGTTATTGAGAAGTGTATTGGTGATATTGAGCCAAAGATTACCAAGGAAATGAGGTGTGGGTTAGAAAGGACTTTTAACAGGGAAGAGGTGCAGGTGGCTCTGAATCAAATGTCACCTTGGAAATCACCTGGGCCTGATGGTTTTGGGGATGGTTTTTTTCAGAAGCATTGGAGTGTAATTGGTAGTGATATCAGTGAGGCTGTTTTAGAATTTCTGAATGGGGGATCAATGGTGGCAGAGTTAAACCATACTCATATAGCTTTGATACCAAAGGTAAAGGTGCCTAAGACTGTGATGGAGTTCAGACCAATTAGTTTATGCAATGTCTTGTATAAACTAATCTCTAAGGTCCTGGAAAATCGTGTGAAAAAGGTGCTGCATGCTACTATCTCACAGAATCAAAGTGCATTCATTGCTGACAGACTTATTATTGATAATATTATGGTTGCATTTGAGTTACTTCACTCGATGCAGTCTAAACAACAAGGAAAGACTGGTAATATGGCTGTAAAAATTGATATGTCAAAGGCATATGATCGTGTGGAATGGCCTTTTTTGCAAGCTATGTTAACAAGACTCGGTTTTGGGGAGAAGATCACTAAACTGTTAATGCAGTGTGTACAATCAGTTTCTTACTCAGTTGTAGTGAATGGGAGGCCAGGGAAGAAATTTTTTCCTTCAAGGGGATTGAGGCAGGGTGATCCTCTATCCCCTTATTTGTTCCTAATCTGTGTAGAAGGACTAAGCCAGATGTTTTTAAAGGCTGAAAGAGAAGGGGTAATGAAGGGAGTAGCTGCTGTGAGGGGGGGGGGGGTTAAAAGTGAATCACCTGCTTTTTGCAGATGATTGTGTGATTTTTGGCAGGGCTACCTTGAATGAGTGGAGAAGTATGTATGAGATCCTTGAGGGTTATGAGAAGGCCTTGGGTCAGAAACTTAATAAGCAGAAGACCTCTATCTTTTTCAGCACCAATACAAAGGAGAATGTAAAGAGTGAAATTTATAAAGAGGCTGGGTCCTACATTTGTGATAGATATGAGAAATATCTTGGTTTGCCTGCTACAGTAGGAAGATCAAAGTATAATGCGTTGAGGGGACTTAAAGAGAGAGTATGGAAAAGGATTCAAAATTGGAAGAATGGGTTCTTGTCAAAAGCTGGAAAGGAAATTTTGATTAAGGCTGTGTTGCAAGCCATTCCTACATACACGATGAATGTTTTCAAACTACCTCAGAGATTGTGTGGTGAGATTGAACAATTGTTTTCTAAATTCTGGTGGTCTCAATACAGAAAGGAAGATGGGATGCACTGGTGGAAATGGAGTAAGATGGGGCAGAATAAGAAGGGAGGTGGATTGGGTTTCAGGCAACTTGAAGACTTTAATTTGGCTATGCTAGCTAAGCAAGGATGGAGAATGTTGATGGATCCTTCTTCTCTTGTTGCCATAATTTTTAAAGAAAAATATTTCAAGAATGTCCCTTTACTTGAAGCTACTTTGGGCAAATCTCCTTCATTTATTTGGAGGAGTGTGTGGTCGGCTTTAGGGGTGATTAGAAGAGGAATGAGGATGAGAGTTGGAAATGGAGAGAATATCAGAATTTGGGATCATAAATGGTTGCCAAAACCTATTACTGGTTGTGTACAATCTCATATTAAAATTTTACAAGCTGAGGATCGAGTTTGTGAGGTGATTGATAGAACCAGCAGGGAATGGAAGGTGGATTTAGTGAGGCAAATTTTTGACAGAGATGAAGCTGATCTGATTTTATCTTTACCAATCATTCCAGTGGAAACAGATGATAGATTAATTTGGGGGTACTCAAAAGATGGTAAATTCTCGGTTAGAAGTGCTTACCATATGGTGCAACAAGATAGAAGGCAAAGGGGTGGAGAGAGTTCAGATTCTGGCAAAGAAGAAAGGACATGGACACAGATATGGAATTTGGGAGTCCCAAATGCTGTCAAACTTTTCTTGTGGAGAGTTGCCAACAATATTCTGCCTACTATGATAAATCTAAGGCAAAGGAGGGTAGTGGAGAAGGCAAACTGTCCTATGTGCTTGGAAAATAAGGAATCTGAAATGCATGCTGTGTGGTGGTGTCCTGCGGCCTCTGATGTGTGGGCTGAGTGGGGCAATCATGTACAGAAATGGAGGGTGGGTGTTACAAATTTTTTACAACTCTGGGAGGATATGTACAGTAAACTCTCTATAGAGAATATAGAAAAAATGTCCATGATCATGAGAAACATATGGCATAGAAGAAATAAATATGTTTTTGAGAAAAAATTCTTGACTCCTGCTAGTGTTGTACAGATTGCATTATCAGGTTATGAAGATTATAAGTTGGCTCAAGAGTGTTTAAGGGGGGAGGTAGATAAAAAAGCTATCAAACAAACATTGAAGAAAGGTAATGGGTGGAGAAAGCCGAAAGACTCAATGCTAAAAGCTAATTTTGATGCTGCTACTTGTGTGTCTTCTAGGAGATTGGGGATTGGGGTGGTAATTAGAGATGGTGAGTGTGAAGTTTATGCTGCAAAATGTGCTGTAAAAGTGTTCAATGGTTGTGTGTTTGCTGTAGAATGTTTTGCTTTATGGGAAGCCATAGTTTTATGTGAAGATTTGGGGTTAGGGAATGTCCAGTTTGAAGGGGATGCAAAGGGAGTTATTGATGCAGTAAGAAGGAGGAAAAGGGATGACTCTAGTGTAGGACATTTGGTGGAGACTTTGCAGCAGAAAATAGAGTCATTTTTCAGATGGAATGTGAGCTTTATTCGAAG
Organism: Carya cathayensis; assembly: GCA_011037825.1. NCBI lineage: Eukaryota > Viridiplantae > Streptophyta > Magnoliopsida > Fagales > Juglandaceae > Carya > Carya cathayensis. The sequence continues at coordinate 694,495 of QGSO01000262.1, forward strand.
AGAGGGCAATGAGGTTGCTCATCAATTAGCTAAGATGGCATTAAACTATGAAGAGGATAGGTATTGGGTTGAGGAGGGCCCTGAGGCAATTGCTAATCAAGTTGTTATAGACAAAATGTATGATGTAACCGATACAGTTTGAATATGAATACAATGAGGTTTTATTCAAAAAAAAAAAAAACTTTGGGATTCATATAAGTGAGTTTATTATTTGTCTTAAACTTAGTTTTGATTGAATTTTGGTGAGATCACACTCTTGAAAATAAATAATATATAGGAATTATACAAAATTTTGAGACTATAGGAAAAAAACTAAAAAGACATTTCTAAGTATATTAAAATTTTATAAAATATATAGAGATTATAAATTTTTTAGGGGGGTTATTTTCTATATTTATAAAATATATAAATAAAAATTAAGGTATATTTTGATTTTCTTTTTTTTTTTTTAAATTTGGAGGGTCATGGCCCTCTTAGGTGCATGTGGTTCCGCCACTGGAGGTGGGTAAATACTATCGTAAGTACGTAGTACAACATAAACCCAACGAGCACTAACTCAAAATCACCTCCTCTAATATCTTACCAATTAAAAAAAAAAAATCTGAAACATAAATGCTTGCAAATGCTTTTGTTAATGCAATACCACGTATTAAAGATCAGTGAAAGAAACTTGACCTCTATCAAGGGCTCTTTCGACGTTTCCACAAAGAACCCGATTTTAGCTTACGAGTTTTGAGCATTCCGTTCCACGTATAAAAAACATTTCCACAATGAAAAACACTAAGGCCACCGCTGGCTTTTTTTTTTTTTTTTCTTTTTCTTTTTCTTAATGATTAATTTTTTTTTTAATATTATTATAAATTTTTTTTAAATATTTAAAAATATTAAAAAATAATTTAAAAAAATAAAAATAAAAACAAATTCTTTTTTTACCTAGTTGTAACTCCCCACCAACAGTACCTGTAGCACCATCCAATAACCATTTTTTAATTACAAAAGCATTTTTCCTTTCTCGAACTTCTCTCAAAATCCTGGCGCCACAATATAAAAATTTGAATTGACTCTATTTTTGAAAAAGAAATAAACGAAACTTTGTATTTTAATACCATATTTAACATTAATTTAAAATTAATTATTTTTTTAATTTTGAGTTGGACGGGAAGAGATTTTGGACGAGTGGAGGTCACGTGGGAACATGCAGGGGTTCACGTGCACTAGCATGTACTTTAGGCCACGTGGTCCCATGATTGCATTCGTGCGTGTCACATTGTTTCGGCTCGACCGACCACACACTTCTCTACAATCATTGTCAGGTGTAAAAAAAAATATATACGGAAAACGGGCCGGCCCAATTCTGCAAGACCCGATTGGACCGATTTTTAGAAATAAAAAATTAGTCGGATTGGATTAGGTTCTGGTTTCATATATTTTTAAACCAAATCAGACCGGACCAGACCGGATCGATTCTATTTAATATATATTTTTAATTTTTTTTAATATTATATATCATATTTTTTTATTATATATAATTTTTATATATAATATATATAATAATATAAATTATAATTATATATAAGATAATGTTATTATAATTTATAAAATAAAAGTTTATTCTTAAACATGAAAATTCAATTGATCATATGCTTTAAATATATAATATTATAAATACATATTAATAACATTTTATCATAATAAGTAAGAACCAAAAAAGAAAGAAAATCATTCAAATATTATTACTAAAATTTGATGGCCTAATAAACTCTCAATATTTTTTTTTATAAGTACATAAGAGATTAGTAAATTAATAATACTAATATATATTAGTATATAATTTATATTAATACAATTTACATTTTATGACCTAATACTAAATACTAATAGTCTAATACGATATTACTATTAGTATTATACTTTAAGTCTATGTATAAATTAGTATATAAATCATTACACTAAATAATCACATATAAAATAATGATATAGTAATACTAATACTAAATTACTATACTAATACTATCAATATAGTCTATCAATAATATAGTGTAATAAACTAAACTCACTATAACAATTAACAAATTCTAATATTAGTAAACTAATACTAATAGTCTAATACGATATTACTATTAGTATTATACTTTAAGTCTATGTATAAATTAGTATATAAATCATTACACTAAATAATCACATATAAAATAATGATATAGTAATACTAATACTAAATTACTATACTAATACTATCAATATAGTCTATCAATAATATAGTGTAATAAACTAAACTCACTATAACAATTAACAAATTCTAATATTAGTAAACTAATACTAATAGTCTAATACGATATTACTATTAGTATTATACTTTAAGTCTATGTATAAATTAGTATATAAATCATTACACTAAATAATCACATATAAAATAATGATATAGTAATACTAATACTAAATTACTATACTAATACTATCAATATAGTCTATCAATAATATAGTGTAATAAACTAAACTCACTATAACAATTAACAAATTCTAATATATAGTTATTATAATCACTATAACTAATATTAATATTTATAATGATACATTGATACTAATAGTCTAATACCATATTACTATTAGTAATATACTTTAAGTCTATGTATAAATTAGTATATAAATCACTATACTAAATAATCACATATAAAATAACCACTATAGTCTATCAATAATATAGTTATAATAAATTAAACTTATTATAACAATTAACCAATACTAATATATAGTTGGGCCAATCTAGGGATGAGAAATTTTCTGTAAAAACAGCTTATCATTTCCATGTTCAGTCACAGAAGGCTTTGAAAAGTGAGGGGTCGAATGGTGGTGTTAGTTTTGGTATGTGGAAGAAGATTTGGCAGTTAAAGGTTCCAAATAATGTCAAAGTATTTTTGTGGAAGGCGGTTTATTCTATATTTTATTCATTTTTTTAAAGCGATTACGTGACAATTACTCAATTCATAGTTGTAAAAATATTTTCTCAATAAAATATAAGAAAAATACTCTAATGACATCATAACTTTACATAAATAAATTTATAAATTGAAAATTATAAAATTATTTTTATTATAATATAAATCAAATATATTATAAGAATTTATATTAATTTATAAATTTATTTTTATCAAATATCTTTATAATTACTTCTCAAAACATAAATATACGAAAATTTATATAAAAAAGTTAGGGTCACGTACAGTCCACTCAAATGGACTCCTTTGTAGTCCACAAATAATAATAGATAAAATTGTCCTTATTATATCATTTACTTGACCAAAATACCCTTATTTCCAAATAAAAAACAGCCCAAAGTTTTCTGATTTTCCTCTCCCTCGTGTCATGCATCTGGGTCCTCCACCATCCTCGGACTTCAATTTTCCTCTCCCTCGTGGTGTTCATTTGGGACCTCCTCCACTTTCCATTATCGACAATCTTTTTCTCTACTTTCCATCGTCGGCATCCTTCATCATCTACACTAACAGGTATATTTCAAATAACAATACACTAAAATACCATCTCCTAAAATCTGAAGAAGCGCTCCCTCTGATAATAAATAAGCATTATAAATCTTAGTACATTTATATATGATGTGTGTCTGATGCTTGACTTAGTCAAGGAAAGATGGAATGATCTAAGGAAGATAGAGAAAAGCCTTACTCTGTTCATGCGTTAAAGGGCCTATGAAATAGTATTTATAAGTAACGAGCATATGAAAAATAATACATAGTTGAGCATTGTCAACTGATATGAAAATAATTTTTTTTTTTAATGTTATTTTCATTTCGAATATGGGTTTCTTGAAATGGGGAATTTTTTTTTTTCCATTTGCTTTTCTTTTAGTCAGTAGACGTCCTTTCATCTACTTGTTTCTCTTCTTCTTTAGTATCTTTTCCTGAAAGTTTTGTAGCGCTTGCACATAAAATGAGATTAATTGTATTTTTGACAAATTTTATGGTTTTGAGATAAAAAGTAGTGCATAACAAAAGTTTGATGTTCTTTATTGTTTGTAGAGAAATATTATTATGTTTGCAAGAATCAATGCTCATTATTGTTTGTTTGTAGTTTGAAACATGTCCAGATTGTTTTTTATGCTTGTTTGTTTACATAGCCAGTACTAACTTATTTAATTTTTTTGATTTCATATTGTGCCAAAATATATGAAGATTGTTCTTGATAGAGAAATGGGAAGAAAACACATCTAGTAGGCAATTGCTATTTTTTCCTGAAAACAGTAATTATGATGATGATGATAGGGTTTTAGAGCCAACTCTTGAGAATGATGATGGTGGAGTTTTAGAGCCAACTATTGAGAATGGTGATAATGATGATGATGATGGGGTTTCACAGCCAACTCCATAAAATGATGACAACTGGATTTCAGAGCTAATGGTTGGGATGTTTTTTAAAATTGAGAAAGAACTCATTGACTACTATAAAAAACATGGGAGACATCCTGGATTTGGCATAATAACCTAAAGAAGTAGAAGGGAAGCTGATGGGAATGTTAAATATGTAACACTTGGTTGTGTGCATGGTGGTAAGGTAAGGCAAGGAACCGAATTACCAACCTTTCTAAACCACGCTTGACAATGAAGACCGATTGTAAGACGAAGATTAATGCACACCTGGTTGGTGATGTCTTACGCATAACTACTATACTAAATGCACACAATCATGGACTAAGTCTACAAAAGGCTAGATTTTTTAGATGTAATCGAGCTATTGGTGACTCTGTAAAGAGGCTGTTAGATATCAATGATAAGGTAGACATTGGCATGTTCAAAAGTTTTAACGCCTTGGTTGTCGAGGCTGGTGGATTTGAAAAACTTCCATTCATTGAGAAAGATGCATGGAATTATATTGACAAGGCTCGACATCTTAGACTTGACAAAGGAGATGTTGATGCACTTCATGGTTATTTTGAGAGAATGTAGTGGAAGAATGACGAGTTTTACTCATTGATGGATTTGGATGATGATGGACGACTGCAAAATGTTTTTTGGGCCGATGCACGTGGCAGAGCAGCATATGAGTATTTTGGAGATGTTGTGACATTTGATACAACATACTTAACAAATAGATATGACATGTCATTCGCCCAATTTGTTGGTGTTAACCACCATGGACAATCAATACTTTTGGGAGCAGGTTTGATATCAAGTGAAAATACTGAAACATTTGTGTGGTTATTTGAGAGAGCGCCAAAAGCTATTATTACTGATCATGACAGGGCTATGAAAAATGCAATTGCAATAGTTTTTCCACAAACCCGGCACAGATACCGTTTGTGGCACATAATGCGAAAACTTCTAGAGAAGTTGGGGTCATTTGCTGAATATAAGTGTGGTTTGAAGAGTACATTACAGAAAAGTGTTTATGATTCTCAGACTTTTGAAGAGTTTAAGAAGTCTTGGAAGATGTTTCTTAACAGTTACAATTTGCACGAGAATGCATGGCTTCAAAGTCTCTATAGTGAGCGCGAGTTTTGGGTTCCTGTATACCTGAAAGATACCTTCTGGACTGGGATGAACACAACTTAGAGGAGTAAGAGCATGAATGCGTTTTTTGATGGATTTGTACATTGAGGGACTACATTAAAAGAATTCGTCGATCAGTTTGTCAATGCACTAAGGAAGAAAGTAGAGAATGAAATAACAATAGACTTTCACTCTTTCAATTGCACAGTCCCCTAAATATCCCATTTACCTGAGGAGAAGAAATTTCAAGAAGTGTACACGAATTCTAAATTTAAGGAAGTACAGGAATTAGTAATGAGCATTATCTATTTTCATTGTGTTCTTATAAAAACGGAGGGGAAGATTACAACATATCAAGTAAATGATTAAAGACAAGTTGAAGACTGCATCAAATGATCAACTGTGCATGCATACTTCAATGAAGATGAGTGCAAAGAAAAGTGCATATATGGACCATTTGAGATGAAAGGAATTATATCTAGGCACATTCTTTTAATTTTTGCTGCAAAGGATATCCGAGAGTTGCTGGAAAAGTACATTATGGACAGGTGGAGGAAGGACATTAAACGTGGATATGCTCTGATTTGAAATAGTTACGTTGTCTTGAGTGATAAACCAGCGGCTAGTAGGTACTCTATTTTGATAAAACTATGCTCTCAAGTAGCTACAAATGTAGCTGAAAGCGAAGATAATTCCATAGACATGACACAAAATTTACAGGTAATGAATGAAATTTACACTAAATCAATACCCCTTTCATTTATAGTTATTTCTCAGGTAAATGTTGTTAATTTTCCCTTTAATTTATATGTTGAACAATTAATGAGAAGTGTTGCATGAGTTTTACACAATGTTTCATACTACTTGTAGGTGGACTTTCAACATCATGGCCCTCTTGAGGATTGATGATAAGATGTTGTGGACTGTTGCATTTTGATGATGTCAAGAGATGAGAAGACATTGAAGATTGCATTTTGACTTCTAATATAATTGTATTATTTAACTCGATGTATTGTTGACGATGTTATCATGGAGAACTCACTTTTTTAAAATTTCAATGCATGAGGAAACAACCTAAGAGGAATGCTTGGATATAAATTTCCAATTTGAAAATTTTAATTTCCTTGTCAATGAATAGTGGGTACAAATCAGCTTTGTCTCATGTCATTTGCTTCCTAGTTTTGTCTTTTAAAAAGTCTATAAACAGGAAATTGATATTCTGAGTATTGAAAACATTACAACATTACAATATATTAATATAATAATCCAACTGTGTTGTTCTTGAATATTACAATATTGATAAAGGGTCTAAACCCAACACAATCTATCCAACAACATTACATAGTTGGTACACCAAAAAGCTCATCTTATATTTCAAGAACAAAGATATATGTTTCTTGGACTTCATTTTGTATTTCAGTTTCTTGGACTTTATCTTATTGCAGAATGCAGGGTAATTGATATTCATCTTATTGCAGAATGCAGGTGCTTCATCAATGATAGGCCTTTGTACCTCAATTGGATCTCATCTAGCTGATACCTAAAACATACTAAATATTATCTCACTTATGTAAGCATCATGAAATAGGAAGAGAAGAAAGCATTTAAATATTTATGTAAGCATTTCGATGCTTCAGAAAGTATTTATGTAGTCTCCACTGCATACAGTTTGGTAAATAGGCAACATGCATATAATTTGGTATACTTTCATTTACCAACATGTATGGACTGTGAATAGGCAAATAAAGGTAAGGGTACCAGTTTCAGCATGTATACAATTTGGTAAAGTCCATTCCAAGAAAGCAACTTGAGCTGTTTCCTCAAGACCAGTCTCCTTTAAACACAAGCTATCGTTACAAAGAGACCTAAATGCCAATAACTCGTTTTACTAGAGCTATAAAAATGAGAGACTAATTATAGATCAAGGTAATGAATATTGTCATACAACTGCTAACAAGTATCCAAACCCAACCTCTACTTGTCTGGCACTCCTTATCAGACCAGTGGGCTCCAAAAAATGTGAAGATTTTTGTTGAAATTTGCTTGAGAATTGCAAATCACAAAAACAAAAGACTCCCTGCAAGTACAATAACTTCTCTACTTTCCAAATAGACCAGGTGGTAGAACAAAGATATATCATGGGCAAGCTTGTTCATTCTTTCATTATTGATGCAGTATATGAGCATTCAACATAAGCAACAATCTTTCCAGGCAAAAAAAAAAAAAAAAAAAAAAATAATCATAAGCTGTAATCTTAACTAATTGTAACCAAGAGTTGGTAGAAGCTTAAAGGGGTGTGAAGAAGTTGGGAGATTTTGGATACCTTCATCACTGACCCAGTTTAGCGGTGGCTGCCAATTCAAAGGTTGCAAGTGATAACATTTTACAAACAAGTAGAGTGCACACCAAATTTAAAACAACGAATGAAACAAAGCTGTTGAAAATGAAACCAAGCTATTGAAAATAGAAGAGAAGAGAAAATAGAAGCTTACATCTACACCTTACAGCCTACAAAGAGAGAGAGAGAGAGAGAGAGAGAGAGAGGGTCCTCTCTTGAGGAAGGGGAGGACTAAAAGCGAAGGGCTGATGGAGCTGCACAGGCTATGGCTAGGGCAATGGCAATGGCAATGGCAACGGGCCGAAGGCGACGACAAAAGCAAGTTCCTTTGCTCTGCTCTAGATTTCACTAATGAAGGAAGAACTGGATTTCACTTCAGAAGGAAATGATTCCTTGGTCCATTGCTGTGTTCTGCTACCTACTGCTCTGGATTTCACTTCGGAAGGAATGAAATTATTCCTTTATTGTGAAATGCTCCGTTTCATCAACAAATGAAACAAGCATGTTTCAATTAGGCCTGCAAAGCAGTCCATGCCCATGGACGGCAATAAGAATTGCTCAAAAAGTAATAATGCTCTAAAAAGGTCATGACTTCTTTTTTGTGTGTGTGCATGTGTGTTTGTTTTTTTTAAAGTCAAATTGTTATTTTAATAATATATAAAATATTTAACAGAGATTTTAATCCAAAGCATTCATATTTTAATGGGCAATGGATTGGGAAGGATCGAGTTGGGCTATACATTTTCAGTTTTGCTACAAATCGGCCACTATTCACATCACAGACCTCACACTTATAGCTTTTTATAGTATGTAGGGGTGTTTTATATAGGGTGTATGGATGTTTTTCATAGGGTATGGGGTGTGGATGGTGAATAGTGGCCGATGAGAAGAATTCTTCATACATTTTCTTTCGTCCGGCGTATCATGGATGAGATAACAAGGAACCCAAACTATGATCAAGCCCAGCCCAAACTACTATCCTCAACTTCGTCTCACAGAAAGAGAGAGAGGGTTTTTCTCCAAATGCTTTAGTTTGAGCTAAACGGAGTTTACTTTCATCATCTTCTTCTTCTTCTCTTTCCAGTGTTACTTTTTTTTTTTATTATTGGTTGATTTGATAATCAAATTAGGGAAAACATCCTTTTGTAGTCGAATTACGAAACATTGTCTGAGATGAAGTATTTTGATCTATATATATATTGTTACACAACTGTATATGGAAGAAATGCCAAGCTCACTTATTGGGTGAGTACCTCCAGAAAGGGAGAGAAGAGAGAGAGATTGAGAGAAATTGGTTATCGTATTGATTTTGCATAAGGGAGAACACCTCTTTCTGTGAAGCCAGAACAGTCTCTGCCTCTCGCACAAGTGAAGCCTGAACGGTAAACTCTCATCTCCTCTCCTCCGCATCTCTATCTCTATCTCTCTGTAGAATTTTCAATCCACTTGAAACGAAATCCCAAATCCCTCAGAGTTTGGACCCCTCGCATCGTGAGTTTTGGTATTTCTTTGATTTTCTCCTTTCTCTGGAGATTTTGCCATCTAAACCCTAGCTTTACATCGGGATTCATCTTCGAGTGTAAGAATCGGAATTCGTTCAAAACCATCTCTAGCAGCTCCCTAGTAACCCCTGTCGACGATGGTCTTGGAGTGTAACACATATTTGGATCTTTGAGTTTGCTAGAGTTTTCAAGATGGGACCTTCGAAGTGATTGAAGAAAGCGCAAGACAGCGACGGTGATTTTGAAGATTACGATGATGGCATGGATAGCGAGGACGAGGTTTACTTTCATCATCTTCTTCTTCAATTTTCTCTTTCTTCTTCTTCTTTCAAGGTTTACTTTTTATTTATTTTTTGTTTAGTTCAATTGTTTTGATAATCAAATTGATAAAAACTTCCTTTTGCAGTCGAACTACAAAACATTGTCTAAGAGGAAGTGTTTTGATCTATACATATATTATTATACGGTTGTATATGGAAGAAATGTCAAGCTCACTTCAAGGGTGAGTACCTCCAGAAAGGGAAAGAAGAGAGAGAGATGGAGAGAAATTGGTTATTGTGTTGATTTTGCATAAGGGAGAATACCTCTCTTTGTGACGCCCGAACAGTCTCTGGCTCTCGCACAAGTGAAGCCTGAACGGTAAGCTCTCCTCTCCTCTTCTCCGCATCTCTATCTCTATCTCTCTGTAGAATTTCCAATCCATTTGAAACCGAATCCAAAATCCCTCAGAGTTTGGGACCCTCGCATCGCGAGTTTTGGTTTCTCTTTGATTTTCTCTTTTCTCTAGAGATTTTGCAATCAAAACCCTAGCTTTACATCGGGATTTGCCTTCGAGTGCAGGAATTGGAATTTGTTTAATACCATCTATGGCAGCTCCCTGGTAGCCCCCGTCAACGGTGGTCTTGGAGTGTAACATTTATTTAGACATTTGAGTTCGTTAGAGTTTTCAAGATGGGACCTTTGAAGTGATTAAAGAAAGTGCAAGATAACGACAGTGAATTCGAAGATTACGATGATGACATAGGTAACGAGGACCTAACTGTGAGCAAATATTTTTTAACAATGGCTGGGCTTTGTTATGTTTTTTTTTAGAGGGGGTGTGTTATGCTCTATTTATGGTTCTTGTTACTCATTTTAGCACGAAGAAGAAGAATAAGACGACATCGACAATGACGAAGATGAAGATGGAGAGGAAGATGAAGGGGAAGGTATTGATAGAGATGCGGAGATGGAAGAGCTTGAGAAATAGTACAAGGCTCTTCTGTGCCAGGAGCAGTAAGACTCTTTTTTGTTTACAATATGGGTTTATGCACTTGATTTCTTTACTAGCGTAAAAACATTGTTCTGGGTTGCTGGATGCGAGTTTGATTTATTCTTGATTTGTTGACAACTTTTCCAGAATATTGGTGACACGAAGAGGATCAATTTCACACACATTATATGTACACAGACACTCGAGGACATACTTGTCCTTGCATATATGCAGAGATGCAGAGATGAAGGGAACATACTTGTCCTCGCATATATGCAAATATATGCTATTGTATTATATTTAAGTCTTTATTTTCATTCAGAGATGTTCTAAAGGATATGAAGCATCACAAGGATGAAAATCTTCTAAAGGGTCAGGCAGTGAGAAACCAAAAGGTGTTGGTGTTGTATTTATACTTGGAATTCTATTGTTAAAGCCATAAAATAGGTTATATGGATTCTATGGATTCAACAAATGATATTCATTCCCTTGCCATGTCAATTTTTTCGTATATGTGCATGTTCTTCACTGCATTGACAATCTCTCCTTTCCCCATTTTCCAGAAGGCTTACGGGGACAAAACTCTGGAATTTAGATTCTTACTTCAGAAAGCATTCTCATGTTCAAATAGATTACCCCAGGTCTTTTTTGAAACTTAACTCTTGTTTACCTTGACTTTGGCTCTTTATTATATCCAACCATGTTGCGAAATTTCGCAAGTGCATGAAATCGTACCAAGTAATATAATGATAAGAAAGATTCGAACCCACGAGGACTATTTACCTTTTAACTATCGAAATTGTTCTAATTCTAAGTTATTTGAAAATCAAGAAGAGTGATAGATTTTGAATTAGAAAATCAACAACAAATTAAATTAAATCAATAACTAAAGAATTGACAAAACAGTTGAAAAGATGAAGATTTTACTTAAGAAGAAAACTCTAAGGCATCCGACTCACCTAACCAAACAATCAATCAATTATTGTCCTATTTTATGGTAAAATATTCTAACTTGTCTAAGACCCTCTCTTGAGTAGAATTAGAATTACTCAATATATGATAACTCGCGATATGTCTATGCAAATTTAAAAGTATTTGGGCACATTAAGATTAATATTATTTTATATAAAAGCCGCATAAATCACGTTGGCACATTCCTGTCTTTCGTTCAATTCATAGCATACATCATACGAAACTAAACTACATGCAACATCTCTCGAATTAACATGCACAACAAATTATTCAACTATTGGCCAAATAATTAAAGGCATTAAACTCAATTATGTATATTAAAAAGGAATGATCCCAACGAAATAAGTGTCATGGAGAGACTACATCACAGTCCTAACAATAAAAATTAGTTCATAATCTAATCAAAATAAACCATAATAATTGTGGAATTCATAATAAGAATTATACAAAGAGAAGATTAAAGAGTTAAGAAGGAAACTCTATGTATATCGAGAATCTCTATCATTGATGAACATCAATTCTGCAGATTTTCAACCTCCTGGTTGAAGCAATGTTTCCTCTCTGAAGATATTCATTTTCGGATCTATCGTTTTTGTAGACACCGAAATTACCCTTATTGGAGTTGTCTAGAAAAAGTTATCCTCCAAATACCAAAGGGTACTTCAAAAATTTCGAGAAATGAACGTTTCATATTCTCTTGATGACTCATTGAATTTCCATGACTTCGTTAATTTATTTATTCCCAAACAAAAATAAACAAAATAAATAAAAACTCTAATAAATAGGAAAATTAAATACAAACTAGCATAAAATTAAGAATAAAAGTATGACAAAACTTATATAGAAATTAAACACATCAAACACCCCCAAACTTATTATTTGCTAGTCCTTGAGCAAAAAGAAAAGAGAAAAGAAAAATTAAACAAATAGAATAAGTTGATTTATTACCATGATTGCCTCATGAATTGCATAAAGAACTAATTCAAGGAAAGTTTTAGACTAATTCAAGAACATGTTTAGGCTACAAGAAAACCTTTGAGTGTGTGTGTGTGAGTAACCAATCTCAACTTGCTACTCTATTAACTCGGATGAATTTATGCAAACTCGATTGAATTATAATTGATCTCTATGAGGATGATATTCTCGAACTTCATATGCCTATTTTTCAAATAAACTCTCTACTAATGTAGTACAAACATACCACCAAAGATTTAAAAAAAAGAAGTCTTAATAAAAGTTTGTAATGTTCGGCTTAAGATGAAGGCAAAAGAAAAAATTGATATGAAATTCAAAGTAGGAAAATTCAACACAAGCTTCACCAATGAAGAGAGGGGCAAAGTTTTACATTTACTTCCTAGAGCAACTTATGAGCAATTTATTCATCTCTCTTTTTTTTTTCTTTTTTTTTTTATTCCACAACTCCGAAACTTATTTTTTATTTTTGTAATTCCGGTTGTATTATTGGTATAATTTTTTTTTTCATTTTTTTATTTTAATATTTTTTTATGATAGAATAACAAAACTTGCTCTTACTCTTTTAACTATTTAACAAACTTTTTCTCTTCTCCAATGACTAAGCAAGTAACAATTTTTTTTTGAAAATGTAGGATGATTGTTTATGGGTTAAAAGATATGGTAAATGTGGGTTAATGAAAGAAAAATGGCCAATGTCTTTACGGCTCAAAGGGGTGACTAGAGATAGATAATTAGAGTAGGCTAGAAAAGCTCAAATGTTCCAAAGATGGCCTAGATCATTTTTCTAGTAGAGTGCTGCCTGGGATTTCGCCTCGAGAGATTATCAAATAGGTTCTAGAGTTCAGTAAGATCTTAGAAAATATCTAATTCACATAAATATACTCTAAACCAACAAAGCAACTTATTGATCATGTTATTGTGCAAAAGTGTTCAAGAGAATTCAAATAACCCAAGCTAACACAAGAATTAAGCATAAACAAAAAGAATTTAGCATTTTTTTAAAATCCAACTCAATTTCAGTCAGGTAATATCATAGGCTTGTGATCATCAACCCAAAAATAAAACAACATATTTTTGTGATTTTCAAAATTTTTCAATTTGTTTTTTTCTTTTTTGTTTGTGAAAATAAATAAATACTCTTAAAATAAATGACACCTACCCCAAAACTTAAAGAACACATTGTCCACAATGTGAAGAATCAAAAGAGATAAAAAATTGAAAGGATAAAAGTAATCATCTCTGCATGAGTGTAATGTTAGGTCTGAGGAATGTTTGAGGCAATCATTTGGGCACTGCGATGCCGACTCTCGAGTGTGTTCGCCTAGGTGTGTTTTAAAGGAATGCTGTGGAAGGCTCTTCTAGCACAGCCTTCCACAGCTGTGCTAGAAGGCTGTGGGGTGTGGATGGTGAATAGTGGCCGATTAGAAGAATTTTTCATACATTTTCTTTCATCTGGCGTGTGATAGATGAGATAACAAGGAGCCCAAACTATGATCAAGCCCTGCCCAAACTACTATCCTCAACTTCGTCTCATAGAAAGAGAGAGGGTTTTTCTCCAAATGCTCTAGTTTGAGTTAAATGGGGTTTACTGTCATCATCTTCTTCTTCTTGTCCTTCTTCTTCTTCTTTCAAGGTTACTTTTTTTTAGTTTGGTTGTTTTGATAATCAAATTAGGGAAAACTTCCTTTTGTAGTTGAATTACGAAACATTGTCTGAAATGAAGTGCTTTGATCTATACATATATTGTTACACAGCTGTATATGGAAGAAATGCCAGGCTCACTTTTGGGTGAGTTCCTCCAGAAAAGGAGAGAAGAGAGAGAGATTGAGAGAAATTGGTTATGGTATTCATTTTGCAGAAGGGAGAATACCTCTCTCTGTGAAGCCAGAACAGTCTCTGCCTCTTGCACAAGTGAAGCTTGAACGGTAAACTCTCATCTCCTCTCCTCCGCATCTCTATCTCTATCTCTCTGTAGAATTTTCAATCCATTTGAAACCGAATCCCAAATCCCTCAGAGTTTGGACCCCTCGCATTGTGAGTTTTGTTTTTTCTTTGATTTACTCCTTTCTCTAGAGATTTTGCCATCTAAACCCTAGCTTTACATCGGGATTCATCTTCGAGTGCAAGAATTGAAATTCGTTCAAAACCATCTCAGGAAGCTCCCTAGTAACCCCTGTCGACGATGGTCTTGGAGTGTAACACATATTTGGATCTTTGAATTTGCTAGAGTTTTCAAGATGAGACCTTCGAAGTGATTAAAGAAAGCGCAAGACATCGACGGTGATTTTGAAGATTACGATGATGGCATGGATAGCGAGGACGAGGTTTACTTTCATCATCTTCTTCTTCAATTTTCTCTTTCTTCTTCTTCTTTCAAGGTTTACTTTTTATTTATTTTTTGTTTAGTTGAGTTGTTTTGATAATCAAATTAATGAAAACTTCCTTTTGCAGTCGAATTACAAAACATTGTCAGAGAGGAAGTGTTTTGATCTATACATATATTATTATACGGCTGTATATGGAAGAAATGTCAGGCTCACTTCGAGGGTGAGTACCTCCAGAAAAGGAGAGAAGAGAGAGAGATGGAGAGAAATTGGTTATTGTGTTGACTTTGCATAAGGGAGAACACCTCTCTTTGTGAAGCCTGAACAGTCTATGCCTCTCGCACAAGTGTAGCCTGAACGGTAAACTCTCATTTCCTATTCTCCGCATCTCTATCTCTATCTCTCTGTAGAATTTTCAATCCACTTGAAACCGAATCCCAAATCCGTCAGAGTTTGGACCCCTCGCATTGCGAGTTTTGGTTTTTCTTTGATTTTCTCATTTCTCTGGAGATTTTGCCAACAAAACCCTAGCTTTACATCGGGATTTGCCTTAGAGTGCAGGAATTGGAATTCGTTCAAAACCATCTGTGGCAGCTCCTTGGTAACCCCCGTCAACGGTGGTCTTGGAGTGTAACATATATTTGGATCTTTGAGTTTGTCAGAGTTTTCAAGATGGGACATTTGAAATGATTAAAGAAAGTGCAAGACAACGATAGTGAATTCGAAGATTACGATGATGGCAAGGATAATGAGGACCTAACTGTGAGCAAATATTTTTAACAATGGCTGGGCTTTGTTATGTTTTTTTTTGGGGGGGGGGGGTGTGTTATGCTCTATTTATGGTTCTTGTTACTCCTTTTAGCACGAAGAAGAAGAAGAAGACTACGGCAACTATGACAACGATGAAGACGGAGGGGAAGATGAAGGGGACGGTATTGATAAAGATGCAGAGATGGAAGTGCTTGAGAAAGAGTACACGACTCTTCTGTGCCAGGAGTAGTAAGACTCTTTTTTGTTTACAATATGGGTTTATGCACTTGATTTCTTTACTAGCGTAAAAACATTGTTCTGGGTTGCTGGATGCGAGTTTGATTTATTCTTGATTTGTTGACAACTTTTCCAGAATATTGGTGACACGAAGAGGATCAATTTCACACACATTATATGTACACAGACACTCGAGGACATACTTGTCCTCGCATATATGCAAATATATGCTATTGCATGTATTATTTTGAAGTCTTTATTTTCATTCAGAGATATTCTAAAGGATATGAAGCATCACAAGGATGAAAATCTTCTTAAGGGTTAGGCAGTGAGAAACCAAAAGGTGTTGGTGCTATATTTATACTTGGAATTCTATTGTTAAAGCCATAAAATAGGTTATATGGATTCTATGGATTCAACAAATGATATTCATTCGCTTGCCATGTCATTTTTTTCGTATATGTGCATGTTCTTCACTGCATTGACAATCTCTCCCTTCCCCATTTTCCTATAGGCTCACTGGGACAAAACTCTGGAATTTAGATTCTTACTTCAAAAAGCATTCACATGTTCAAATAGATTACCCCAGGTCTTTTTTGGAACTTAACTCTTGTTTACCTTGACTTTGGCTCTTTATTATATCCAAACATGTTGCGAAATTTCGTAAGTGCATGAAATCGTACCAAGTAATATAATGATAAGAAATATGTTGAACCCACGAGGACTATTTACCTTTTAACTATCAAAATTGTTCTAATTCTAAGTTATTTGAAAATCAAGAAAAATGGTGGATTTTGAATTAAAAAATCAGCAACAAATTAAATTAAATCAATAACTAAAGAATTGACAAAACAGTTGAAAAGAAGAAGATTTTACTCAAGAAGAAAACTCTAAGGCATCCGACTCACCTAACCAAACAATCAATCAATTATCGTCCTATTTTATGGTAAAATATTCTAACTTGTCTAAGACCCTCTCTCGAGTAAAATTGGAATTACTCAATATACGATAACCCGCGATATGTCTATGCAAATTTAAAAGCAATTGGGCACATTAAGATTAATAATATTTTATATAAAAGCCACACAAATCACGTTGGCACATTCCTGTCTTTCGTTCAATTCATAGCATACATCATACGAAACTAAACTACATGCAACATCTCTCGAATTAACATGCACAACAAATTATTCAACTATTGGCCAAATAATTGAAGGCATTAAACTCAATGATGTACATTAAAAAGGAATGATAAAATTATGATCCCAACGAAATAAGTGTCATGGAGAGACTACATCATAGTCCTAACAATAGAAATTAGTTCATAATCTAATCAAAATAAACCATAATAATTGTGGAATTCATAATAAGAATTATACAAAGAGAAGATTAAAGAGTTAAGAAGGAAACTCTATGTATATCGAGAATCTCTATCATTGATGAACATCAATTCTGCAGATTTTCAACCTCCTGGTTGAAGCAATGTTTCCTCTCTGAAGATATTCATTTTCGGATCTATCGTTTTTGTAGACACCGAAATTACCCTTATTGGAGTTGTCTAGAAAAAGTTATCCTCCAAATACCAAAGGGTACTTCAAAAATTTCGAGAAATGAACGTTTCATATTCTCTTGATGACTCCTTCAATTTCTATGACTTTGTTAATTTATTTATTCCTAAACAAAAATAAACAAAATAAAAAAAAACTCTAAAAAATAAGAAAATTAAATACAAACTAGCATAAAATTAAGAATAAAAGTATGACAAAATTTATATAGAAATTAAACACATCAAACACCCCCAAACTTATTATTTGCTAGTCCTTGAGCAAAAAGAAAAGAAAAAAGAAAAATTAAACAAATAGAATAAGTTGATTTATTACCATGATTGCCTCATGGATTGCATAATGAACTAATTCAAGGAAAGTTTTAGACTAATTCAAGAACATGTTTAGGCTACAAGAAAACCTTTGAATGTGTGTGTGTGAGTAACCAATCTCAACTTGCTACTCTATTAACTCGGATGAATTTATGCAAACTCGATTGAATTATAATTGATCTCTATGAGGATGATATTCTTGAACTTCATATGCCTATTTTTCAAATAAACTCTCCACTAATGTAGTACAAACATACCACCAAAGATTAAAAAAAAGAAGTCTTAATAAAAGCTTATAATGTTCGGCTTAAGATGAAGGCAAAAGAAAAAATTGATATGGAATTCAAAACAAGAAAATTCAACACAAGCTTCACCAATGAAGAGAGGTAAAGTTTTACATTTACTTCCTAGAGCAACTTATGAGCAATTTATTCATCTCCTTTTTTTTTTCTTTTTTTAAAATTCCACAACTCTCAAACTTATTTTTTTTATTTTTGTAATTCCGGTTGTATTATTGGTATAATTTTTTTTTTTTTATGATAGAATAACAAAACTTGCTCTTACTCTTTTAACTCTTTAACAAACTTTTTCTCTTCTCCAATGACTAAGCAAGTAACAATTTTTTTTGAAAATGTAGGATGATTGTTTATGGGTTAAAAGATATGGTAAATGTGGGTTAATGAAAGAAAAATGGCCAATGTGTTTAGGCTCAAAGGGGTGACTAGAGATAGATAATTAGGGTAGGCTAAAAAAGCTCAAATGTTCCAAAGATGGCCTAGATCATTTTTCTAGTGAAGTGTTGCCTGGGATTTCGCCTCAAGAGATTATCAAATAGGTTCTAGAGTTCAGTAAGATCTTAGAAAATATCTAATTCACATAAATTATACTCTAAACCAACAATGCAATTTATTGATCATGTTATTGTGCAAAAGTGTTTAAAAGAATTCAAATAACCCAAGCTAACACAAGAATTAAGCACAAACAAGACAAATTTAGCATTTTTTTAAAATCCAACTCAATTTCAGTCAGGTAATATCATAGGCTTGTAATCATCAACCAAAAAACTAAACAACATATTTTTGTGATTTTCAAATTTTTTCAATTTGTTTTTTTCTTTTTTGTTTGTGAAAATAAATAGATACACTTAAAATAAATGACACCTACCCCAAAACTTAAAGAACACATTGTCCCTAATGTGAAGAATCAAAAGAGATGAAAAATTGAAAGGATAAAAGTAATCATCTCTGCATGAGTGTAATGTTAGGTCTGAGGAATATTTGAGGCAATCATTTGGGCACTGCGATGCCGACTCTCGAGTGTGTATGCCTAGGTGTGTTTCAAAGGAATGCTGTGGAAGGCTCTTCTAGCACAGCGGTGCGGAGCAAAAAGCACTTGGTTATAGTTTTTAACTTAACGTTTTCTTCTTTGAATCACTAATCAATCAAATCAATATAGACTTTTTGCTTGTTGAAATCTCCTTCGAAGTAGGGCTTTAGACGTTGACCATTAACTTTGAATGTGACTTTTGAGTCGTTAGAACCCTCAACGGCACCATACAGGAAATCTCCTGTTACTGTGAATGGTTCGAACCATCAGGAACGTAATTTTCCAAGGAATAGGCAAAGTCTAGAATTATAAAGTAGAACTCTTTAGCCAACTTCAAAGTTTCTCTTGAGAATGTGTCTATCATGCCATCTCTTGGTTCTTTCCTTGTATATGCGAGCATTCTCTCATAGGATGCATGCCGAAACTCATCCATCTCGTTGAGTTGTAATATCCTCTTCGGACTCGCTGCCTCCATGTCAAAATTAAGAGTCTTCATAGCCCAACAAGCTCTGTGTTCCAACTCTACCGGTAAGTGACATACCTTCCCGAAAACTAGACGATAAGGGGACATAACAATTGGAGTTTTGAAAGCTGTCCAGTATGCCCATAATGCATCGTCTAACTTTTTGGACCAATCTTTCCTTGAGTTGCTCATGGTTTTCTCCAATATTCGTTTAAGCTCTCAGTTGAAAATTTCTACTTGTCCACTAGTTTGAGGATGGTATGCAGTGGCAACCTTGTGTGTAACACTATATTTATTTGCTCAAGAGTGCCTCAAATTGCCGATTGCAAAAATATCTTCCCCCATCCCTAATTATTGCTCTTGGAGTTTCAAATCGAGTGAATATCTACTTTCTCAAAAAATTCATCACAACTTTAGAATTATTTGTAGAGAGGGCCACAGCCTCTACCCATTTGGAAACATAATCCACAGCTACTAAAATGTATTGATTAAAGAAAGAAGGAGGGAATGGCCTCATAAAATCTATGCCCCAAATATCAAATAGCTCAACAACAAGTATATTATTTAATGACATTTCATTTTTCAAGAAATATTACCACTCCTTTGAAATTTATCATAAGAAGAAACAAAAGTATAAGTACATTTAAAAATGGTGGGCCAATAAAAACCTGATTGGAGCACTTTAGCTATCGTTTTGTTCACTTCATGGGGCCCACCAACCTCTAATGGCAATGTCCTAGGATCGACTCTATCTCTTCCTCAGGTACACATCTTCTAATTACTTGATCACGACAATGCTTATAGAGGAAATGTTCCTCCTAATAGTAGTGCTTGACCTTCAAAAAGAATTTCTTCCGTTGTTTGTATGTAAAATCCAAATTGATCACATTTCTTACCAAATAGTTCACATAATCTACATACCAAGGAACTTGTGTTAGAGGTACAACAAAGAGTTGTTCATCCTGGAATACCTCATTTGTTGGAGAAAGTGGGGTTCCCTCTTTGGTCATGTGCTCAAGTCTAGAGAGATGATCAGCTACTTGATTCTAGATTCTCTTTTTGTCTTTGATCTTCAAATCAAATTCTTGTAGGAATAAAATCTACCTAAGTAACCTTGGTTTAGTTTACATTTTAGCTAACAAGTATTTAAGAGTAGAATGATCAGTGTCAACAATTACTTTTGACCGAATTAAATATGATCTAAATTTATCAAAAGCAAAGACAATGGCATAATTTAATGGCATCCGTCAAAGTACGACTCGCATAATAGATAACATGGAGAACCTTGTTCTTCCTTTGTCCAAGCACAGCTCCTATTGCGTAATCATTTGCATCACACATCAATTCAAATGGAAGTGTCCAATCCGGTGCACATATTATTGAGGCTGAACTTAACTTCTTCTTCAAAAGTACAAATGCCTGCAAACAATTATTGGAAAAGTTAAATGGAGTATCTTTGACCGAAAGAGAACAAAGGAGTTTAACAATCTTAGAAAAATCTTGAATAAAACAACTATAAAACCCCGTATGGCCCAAGAAACTTCTCACGTCCTTAACCGTGCTAGGTGGAGGTAATTTCTCTATGACCTCTACTTTGGCTCGATCTACCTCAATGCCCTTGGAAGAAACTTTATGCCCAAGTACAATTCCTTCATGTACCATAAAATGACATTTTTCCCAATTAAGAACAAGGTTTATCAAATGAAGAACCAAAGACAGAAAAATCATCTGTAAAAATTTCAATAAACTTTTCCACCATATCTGAAAAAATGGCCATCATGCATTGTTGAAATGTGGTTGGAGCATTGCACAAACTGAAGGGCATCCTCCAGTAGGCAAATGTTCAATACAGGCAAGTGAAATTGGGCTTTTCTTGATCTTCTGGTGAAATATAAATTTGATTGTATCTCAAGTATCCATCTAGGAACCAATAATAAGCATGACCAGTGAGCCGTTCCAACATTTGATCAATGAAAGGAATTAGAAAGTGATCTTTTCGTGTGGCATCATTGAGCTTGTAATAATCTACGCAAACTCTCCAACCTGTGACCGTTCTTGTTGGGACGAGTTCATTATTTTCATTCTCTACGACTGTCAATCCTCCCTTCTTGGGCACTACTTGCACCAGACTTACCCATGAGCTATCATAATAGGGTAAATAATTTCGACATCCAACAATTTGAGATTTTTCTTTTTTAAAACTTCTTGCAAGTTCGGATTAAGTCTCCTTTGTGGTTGCACTGTAGGCTTATAATTGTCTTCCATTAAAATCTTATGCATGCAAAGTGAATGGCTCATTTCCTTAATGTCGGCTATAGTCCATCCTAAAGCTTGCTTGTGAGCTCTCAAAACTCGAAGTAACTTCTCTTCTTTAAAACCTGTCAAAGATGAAGAAATTATTATGGGTAAAGAAGATTCATGTAAATAAGCATATTTAAAATGAAAAAGAAGAGGTTTGAGTTCTAAAGAAGGGACCTCAATAATAAATGGCTTTTGTGGAGTAGTACTTTCGCCCAATGTTATGTTTTCCAACTTCCCCTTAGGCAAGTAAGGTGGAGATGCTTCCAAATAGTGTGCACAATTGCTTATCTTGGAATTCTCGGAATCGGACTTGCCGGATTGAACAAGACATGCCTCAAGTGGTTCCTTAGGATAACTCTCTTCAAACATTTCTACCACAAGTTCATCAATCACATCTATGTTGAAGCATGTATTGGTTGTTGACGGATATTTCATTACCTCAAACATATTGAATGTAACTTGATCATCTTGCACCCGTAGTATTAGTTTTGCTTGTTGCACATCTATGAGAGTTCTTCCCATGGCTAAGAACGGTCGACCAAGAATAAGTGGGGTTTATCTATCTTCCTCCATGTCTAAAACAATAAAATCTGCAGGGAAAATAAACTTGTCAACTTTAACAAGAATATCATCTACTATGCCTCTTGGTCATTTGATGGATCGGTCCACCAATTGAAGTGAAACGGTAGTGGCCTTGATATCTCCTATCCCCAATTGCCTGAAAATAGAAAATGACATCAAATTTATGCTAGCACCTAAATCACACAAATTTTTTTCGAAATAAGAGTTTCCAATGGTGCAAGGAATAGTAAAACTCCCTGGATCTTTAAGCTTTGGTGGCAACTTATTTTGCAAAATGGCGGTGCACTCTTCAGTCAACATCACGGTCTCATACTCTTCTAATTTTCTCTTGTTTGATAGAATCTCCTTCATGAACTTCACATAACTAAACATTTGTTCCAAGGTATCTGCAAAAGGAATGTTAATATGTAATATTTTGAAAACATCAAGGAACTTAGAAAATTATTTATCTAGCTTATTTTTTTGAAGTATTTGAGGAAAAGGTATAGGAGGAACATAATGAGAATAAAAAGAAGAAGACTCGAGAGGATTTCCTGAGCTTTTCACTATTGGACTTGGAACAGGGGTGGGCGATGCGGCTCTCACAATCATCTCTTCTTTTCTATAATTTTTCTTTCTCTTCTAAATTAAGCTTCATTCCACATCTTAAAGTAATGGTCTTCACTTGCTCTTTCAAGTTGTTTTCTATGGTGCTTGAAAGTGATCCTTGAGGCCTTTCAAACATAAATGTTGCCAATTGACTGAGCATCCTTTCAATGCTCTGCAGAGTGTTCTCATTGTTCTTTAGAGCAATGTCATATTCTTGAAATTTAGCATCCACCTTGGCCATAAATTGTGTCATTACCTCCTTCATATTTGGCTTCTTCTCTTGTTGTTGATTTTGAAAACCTAGTAGAGGTTTGACAACATTCTAGGAGTTGCTCCATGAAAAATTTGGGTGGTTTCTGCCATCCTGAATTGTAAGTGTTAGAATAAGGATTGATTTGTCATTGGTAATTCGACACAAAATTTGCTTGCTCCAAGCTATTATTGGCGAGTGGATTTCCCACTTGACAATCTACCCCCATATGATTTCCTGCACAAAATTCACAAATTGCATTAGCAGATTGAATGGAACTCACATTGACATTGTCTAAGTTCTTAGATAAAGTTGCAACTTGAGTAGCTAAAGCAGATAAAGAATCAATTTCGTGAACTCTCTGAGTTCTTTTTGTTGTCACTCGATCCATTGGCCATTGATAATTGTTGGTTGCCATTTCCTCCACCAACTCATATGTGTCTTCCGGTGATTTCTTCATCAAAGTCCCTCCCGCTGATATATCAATTATTATACGTGTTGTAGGCTGCAAACCATTGTAGAAGGTTTGCACTTGAATCCAAACAGGAAGTCCATGATGTGGGCACTTTCTAAGCAATTCTCCATACCTCTCCTAAGCTTCAAAAAGCAACTCCATATCAAATTGGACAAAAGTGGTGATATCATTTCGCATCTTCATGATTTTGGCTACAGGAAAGAACTTTGCTAGAAACCTTTTAGCCAAATTGTCCCATGTAGTTATGGTTAATGGTGGAAGTTATTTTAACCATGCATTTGCCTTGTCTCAGAGGGAGAATGGAAAGAGTCTCAATCTAATAGCATCATCAAAAACCCCGTTATGTTTAAAAGTATCACATAACTCCAAAAAATTAGCTATGTAAGCATTTGAATCATCATGTGGCATGCCACTGAATTGCACCATTGAAGCCACCATTTGAAGAATAGCTGGCTTTATCTCAAAGTTATTGGTTTGAATTGCAAGTCGTCTAATGCTAGAAGTAGTTCCGGTGACCAAAGGGATAATATAATCTCCCAAAGTCCTATTTCCAAGTTGATCTTCTATTGTTTCATTATCGGTTGTGGAATCCTCCTTCTCATTATTCAAATGATGAAAGGTGCGTTCAATTTCAGGATCAAAAGGTACTAAATCCAAACTTTGAGTACGTCTCATGTACAACTAGGGAATCCTAAAAAGAAAATTAAAAAAAAAAATTAACAATCAAAACTTAGAAAAAAAAATTCAAAATAACTTAGAATTAGTTGATATCAAAAGTAATAGAAAATAAATAGTTCTTGGCAACGGCGCCAAAAACTTCTTGTGAAATTTCGCAAATGCACGAAATCATACCAAATAATATAATGATAAGAAAGATGTCGATCCCACGAGGACTATTTACCTATTAACTATTGAAATTGTTCTAATTCTAAGTTATTTGAAAATCAAGAAAAGTTGTGGATTTTAAATTAGAAAATCAGTAACAAATTAAATTAAATCAACAATTGAAGAATTAACCAAACACTTGAAAAGAAGAAGATTTTACCCAAGAAGAAAACACTAAGGCATCCGACTCACCTAACCAATCCAATCCCAAATCCTAACCATACAATCAATCAATTATTATCCTATTTGACGGTGAAATATTCTAACTTATCTAAGACTCTCTCTTGAGTAGAATTAGAATTACTCAACATACAATAACCCGCAATATGTCTATACAAATTTAAAAGTATTTGAGCACATTAACATTAATAATATTTCACATAAAAGCTACACAAATCATATTGGTACATTCCTGTCTTTCGTTCAATTCATGACATACATCATACGAAACTAAACTACATGCATCATCTCTCGAATTAACATGCACAAAAAATCATTCAACTATTGGACAAATAATTGAAGGCATTAAACTCAATGATGTATACTAAAAAGGAATGATAAAATTATGATCACAACGAAATAAAATTTGGGATTGTCATGGAGAGGTTACATTGTAGCCCTAGCAATAGAAATTAATTCATAATCTAATCAAAACAAATCATAATAATTCTGGAATCCATAATGAGAAATACAAAGAGAAGATTAAAGAGTTAAGAATGAAATGATATGTAGATCAAGAAACTCTATCGCTGATGAACTCCAATTCTGCAGATTTTCAACCTCCTGCTTGAAGCGCCTTTTCCTCTTTGAAGATGTTCGTTTTCAGCTCTGGCTTAAACACCAAAGTTGTAGGGTTTTCTCTTGGCTTTTTGTAGACACTAAATTTATCCATATTGGAGTTGTCTAGAAAACGTTATCCTTCAAATACTGAAGGGTATTTTAGAAATTTTGAGAAATAAACGTTTCCTATTCTCTTGATGACTCATTTAATTTTCCTAACTCCTTTAATTTATTTATTCATAAAAAAATAAATAATAAATAAATAAAACTTTAACAAACAAGAAAATTAAACACAAACTAGCATAACATTAAGAATAAAAGTATGACAAAACTTATATAGAAATTAAGCACATCAAAACATACTGGCTAAACATGATGTGTTGGCTGTAGGAGCCAGTTAGGTCTTCATTCTGTGATTCAGATGAGGAGGTCAACGTAGCATATTCAAACCTGATTACCTCATCTAAGAAGACTTTAGATTCTCTATTGGGACTACAAGAGGTATGAATGTTCTGGAAAGTTGTTATGCCTACTGTGTCTCTTGATACCCTGTTCAATTACCTTCAAAGAATATTATCATTAGTGAATGTTTTGTTTTTTCTATATAAATTAGGCTTTGACACTCAATTTTCTCTATTCATCTTGTTGCATTTCTGTTGCGTCAGGAATTGCTTGAGAAGAATCCTTCTTTTGATCAACCCACAGATGGTATGGACAAGTTTTGCATCTTTTTAACTTTTCCATGATCTATACACCTCCCATTGTTTATTCAATTTGTTGCCATTTTCTAGATTATTTATCCTCCACCAAGTGTTACTTGTTATAATTTCAACCTTTCTCAAGTTAGGCATCTTGAATTAACGTTTTATCTAAAACTACTTTAGTATGATATTTCTAGTATTCTTGTGCAATTTTCTTCAATGTAAAGCTAATGATAAATGATGACCTGATTGTAGAAACACCAATAGATTGTGTTACTAAACTAGTGTAATTTTATTAGAGTTTTTAGTGTCGAAGATGAATCTATGGTTCATTGTTTGATAATCTATATGTGTTAGAAATTGTTGTTATGGCTTGCTTATCATAAAATTCTTCTCTTAAGGTAATTTTGGAAGATCATCCAAGATCTCAGAAGCTACTATGAACTCCAGTGTTAAAGGGGATGAAGATTGGTCAAGGGTTTCTCAGATGCAGATGAGGTACTTTGATAATCTCCTACTCTAGCCAACCCTCACATGTTAAATACCATGCGTGTTTTGAATATCCCATCCAATTTAGTCAATGCTAAGGAGGTTCTTCGAACTTTCTTACCAGAATCTTGGTAATGTAATACTCATATGTTTTGGTAATATTAATATTCCACCTCATGTACACTTTTTTCTTGCTTTGACAACTTCCCTTGCATGCTTTATTGCATTTCAATTTTGCATATACGTTAAATTGTCGTTTATGATATGTTTATGCTATATACCACGCTCTCATCCTACTCCCATTACATTATGCTGATGTGGCATTATCTGTAACAAAATAGAAAGTTTGGATACTTTAACAAATGAGTGAGAGAACTTTTGCTGAGAAGGAAGTTTCTCTGTTGTGTAATTATTAATCAATGACCTTACACCTTATATATACATACAAAGCTCGTGTAGAAAGAGTGAAAGGAGCACCTGCTGTTGCTAGACAACAAACCAGCTAGAAAACAAAATAACCATTGTGGGCATGTTCTATCCCATAACAGAAAAATACAATCTGTACAAACAGAACAACAAATGCTAGTGTCTTCTTGTCCCATTCGATTCATCCTCAATTCCATTACCTCTCTTTCTCGTGCCTTCTGTACAATTACCATTGCATGTAGATGTACCTTGAGCTTGTGACTATGCTGGCAGATTGCTTGCCAACTGGTCACCTTATATTTCATCACTTAACTGCCCCCCACAAGGTGTAGAGTAGATGTCTACTACTCCCATCTTGGCCATATGAAAATAAAAACTTGAGGAGTTTAGAGCTTTAGTCATGATGTCTGCAACTTGAGATCCAGTGTGCACATACTCAGTAATAGACATCATTGACTTTCTTGTTCAAGCCAATTGGGGGAAAATCTCTGGTGATAAACATATTTTAATTGACCTTACTAGTCACGAACAAGAACGCATTGATGCAATTTTGAATTGGGCGAAAAAACACAATAGTAAAACCAAGGAAGGCGCCATGTGGACCGACAAGTTGTTGTCGCCATCCAATATTGACAGATTTCTGGTTATGCCTGATCGTTCCCATGTAAATGGGCGAAAACTAAAGGCTGTGAAAAAGGCCCTTTCTAGGAAGAGGTCTGCTTCACTACCATTTTTTGGAAATCTTGCCAAACGTCCTTATCAAGAGGGGGGTGAGACGCTATCTAGTCACCCGACTAAAGTTGCGGAAGGGGCTGTCGTTGACATGGGTCTAGATAAAACCATTGATTCTGGTAACACACCAAACCTTGCGAGGGAAGTAACCACCACGCCTTCGTCGCCGCTTGATTCTGCCCGTCTATAGGGGCTTATGGGCCAAGCCCTCGTTGATTTGGCCGCAGCCTTAAATTATGAATCCCCCATTGGCAGGTTGGGGGTTGCTAGCGCCTTCTAATGGCAAATCAAATTTTGATATCTTTAGCGCCTTCTCTATAGGTGTGGCTTGGGTGGCAACTCTTGAGGTGACGCCCATTAGCACCAACCAGGTTGTAAATTCTAACACCCCACCGTCCACTGTTTTAAAGGGCGTGACATTGACGGATAATGATTGGTTTCTATTCCCTCTAACCTCTCTTCTTTTGGTGGTGACTTGGAGGCTTCAATGGGAGGGTGGTGGGTCTTCCAGTGATGATCAGGTGTTGAGGGATGATGAAGGAAGGGATGGAGAGATAGAGATTGATAGCGGTTAGGGTGAAGAAGATCTCACCACCACTCCAGCTCATGTTACTTCTACTCCAAAGGTAGAAGTAGAACTTGTGGCTCCTCTTGTCGTGCCTGACCTGCATCCCTAGGAATGGTTCATATTGGGATAACTTCACCGAAATGGATGAAGTTAGAGGCCCTTCGTCCATGAATACTCCCTCCTGGGATGAGGCCGTGGTGGAGATGTCCAGCCGCCTAAAGGACTTCCTAACACTGGTATAACTTTATTGATCGCACTGTTTTTCTTCCCTTTTTTTAGCTTACCATTCTTCTAAGTTTTGGTTGCATTTTGTAGGGCGTGGATATTTTGGCGGCTTGGATTGTTAATGATCGCCGCAATCTAGAGTTTGAAGTGAAGGAGAGGTGCAAGTTTGCCTTCTATGCCAGACAAGAGATTTCTCATTTGTCAGCTGAGAAAACCAAGCTTACCTGCCACCTTGAGAATCTGAGGGTTGAGAAGGCTGAACTAGATTGCTACCTCGGTCAGGCTGATGGATATATTCAATCCTTGAAATGCGAGCTTGATCTCCTTCGTGAGGAGGCAGCGGAGCTCTAGGGTGAGTTATTTTGTTTTGGGTCCCTAAATGTCAAGCAAGGCTTTGCCTTATGGTTGGCAGAATCTAAGCGCGACTTGGCTCACGCCCAGTTGAGTGATGCTAAGAGGGAACTGGAGTCCTCTCAGAAATAGTTGGCAGTGGCTGAGCAACGTTGCTTAGAATATGCTTAGGCGTTGAAAACCTTGAAAGAGAGTCATACGCAGCTCTCCCTTGATCTCACACAAGCTAAAGTGTCACATGATGTTGCCTAGAGGGGACTAAAGCTTCAATTATTTGACAGTAAGGGATCTTACGAGGAGCTTTGCGAAAGGTTCAATACTTATAAACGGAACTGTGAGGCTCTCAACACTGAGCAGGACAGGCAAAACCAAACCCTGCTAAACCTAGATAAAAAGGTGAGGGAGAATAAGGTGCGGCTTGATGAATTGGAGGCTGAGTTAACTGCCTCGAGGGGTGAAGTGGTCCGCCTCAGTCGGCCTTTGCTATTAGTGTTAGGGACTGAGCCTTTGGGTATGGGTATGGCGCTGGTGTGGCTCATCTAAAAGCTTATTTGTTGGCCCACCCTCACGCTGATCTAAAGTGCTTGAAGCTGGATAAGCTCAAGCCCTCCGCCACAGCTGTTCAATTTGCTGATTCCTTAGGTCGTAGGAGCATGCTTGACGCTTTCATAGGTTTTTGGGTTTTTCTTTCTATTTTGGATATGTAAATCTTTTCTAGATACATTTACCTGAAAGGTTCTGGACAATGAAATTTTGCCAGCCCCACATTTTTGGTCACTTTAAATTTTTCTGGCACCTTTTATTTTTGCAGAATACTTTGTTTTTTGAAGGTGCTACTTGTTTGTTCACGAGTTGTCATGTCTTTCTTTTGACCTGGTGGTCAAGTGTGGGGGTCTCGGGGTCTTTGGACCTCCACGCCCTTTCCATTGCACCGCGAGTCTTTGACTCGTCACTGGTGGCTAAGTGTGGGGGTCGCAAGGTTTTTGGACCTCCGTGCCCTTACCGTTGCACCGCGAATCTTTGACTCGTCATTGGTGGCTAAGTGTGGGGGTCGCAAGGTCTTTGGACCCCCACGCCCTTTCCGTTGCACTGCAAGATTTTGACTCATCACTAGTGGCCAAGTGTGAGGGCACGTAAATTGGACAACCAACCACCTTTATTGATTTGTCTCTACTGGTTACATGAAAAGAATGGAAACAATAGTGTAATGAAATTTGAAGGTAAAAGTAAGAACTTAGGGAAACAATTTCTTCAGATGCTCAGCATTCCAGGGATGTTGTAGTTCCTTCCCATTGGTGTCTTTGAGGCAGTATGACCTTGGCTTGTGGTTGGCTGCCACTATATACGGCCCCACCCAGTGTGGCCCAAGCTTTCCCTCATCTTGGGTCGTCACTCCCGTTTCTTTGAGAACAAGGTCGCCTATTTTAAAAAATCTAGGCTTGATTCGTTTGTTGAAATAGCGCTCTATCTTCCGCTTATGGAGAATGTTTTGGGCCTCAGCTTCTGCCCTCTTCTCTTCCAAAAGGTCAAGCCGTTCTTCCAACGCTTCATCATTCTCCCTTTGGCTGAAATGGCATATTCGATGTGTGGGTATGCCTATTTCTACTGGCGCAACTGCTTCACTGCCAAAGGCCAGGGCGAATGACGTTTGCCTTGTTGAGGTCTTCTTTACTGTTGAGTTGACATACAACCTGTGCTCTGCCACTTTATTATCAATGCCTAGCATTTCCTCGTGACTCCAAGCGAACACATCCCTATGCTTGATTAACAACCTACAACGAATAAAGGGGCGGCGCTGGTTGTCCTGGAGACACCCCGATATCAAAGTCAGAATAATATGAGAATAAGTGTATATAGAAGGTAAAGTAAATCAAGTGAAATATTTGTCACTTCCTATGGACTATTTATAAAGGTGTACGAAGGAAAAAATAACCATCCTTTATAGATATGTCTTCAAGGTTTTCCTTATTAATTGGAGTGATTTCTTCCTTATATACCGAATGCATTATCTGGTTGATAGCCCACGTATGGGTTAGACTTCACAAGACCTGTCGTAGACTTCTGGGCTTATGGGTATGTTGGGCTTATAGGTACATTGGGCTTATATGTAATAAAGATCCATTCTAATTACCCCGCTAATTTTCTTCATGGCAATACGTAGAAAATTAATTCACGGTTTTTTCTTTGTTCTACCCCGCTAGCTTTAATATAGGTGTCAATTTTAAAATTCACCTCACCGACTCTTTCAAAATTTTCTTAAGATATACATTCAGGTAGGAAATAAAGACCTTTGCACTTATGGTGCCATTACACACGCGTCCATAACCATTCCCACTTTCGTTCATTTTCATTTCCAAGATCACGATGCATGTAGGTCAGATCTAAAAGATCACAAGGCATGTAGCCATTGAATGCATTTCAACGCAGCGGCACGTGCTAACCACGAACCAAGAGTTTCACCACAGTTCCACTTTGTACCAGTAGGTCAGCACCTGGAGAGTTGCATGGTGACGCGCTCATGGACCAATCACTTTATTCAAGAGGAAGTTGTATTGCTGATACTACTTGCTAGAACCCCTGATTTCTTTTAACCTTTTTGTCTTCGTGGACATTTAAATTCCAACCAGAAAGGAACACTGGCTAAGATCCCTCACCATTTAAGTTTGCTTCTTAACAACCATGCTTCCAACGCAGCCAATCTTTGTGGAAAATTTTAGTTATTTACCATCAAGGGTACTGAATCCATCTGGAAACTATGGAAACTAAAACACCTTCCCCAGGGAATATTTTGGGATGCATTTTTTTTTTAAATTACAGATCAGCATTGATCACTCCATTGATCTTTTGGCATTTGGTAGGGTATATTGGTCCACTGTTGATCTTTGACGGAGCAATCAAATCAGGGACTCGGAAATGGTTAAATGCAGTGGTTGTTTTTTGAATTGCAGTCCCAAATTTTTGTTGGATAAGGAATTGCAGTCCTAAATCCCCAAATTCCTGAGAAGTTCTGAATTACGGCAATAACATATACAAATCACGAGGCAATCTATCTTACGGAAGAGTTTAATGAAAAACATTTCTAGAAAATTAATTAACTCCAAGCACATACATTCTTCACTTCAGAATAATTCATCTACACATCACAATACAATCATCTGCATAGCAATCCTCTTCCCATCATAAAACAGTAGGAAAAATATAAAAATTTGCATACATTGACACAAAACTTCCTATATATTGAATTACAGGCAATTGTATAAATGAATGAACCAAACAAATTGAAAGAAATACAAAGAAAAGCCATCACAGCCATTTCCCTTGTGGCCTTTTCGACAACTACACAACTAAGACAAATAAAATACAATGAACACTTAAATGTTGATGGTGGCTTCCCAGAGCCTAAGAAGTCCATTGCGACCACCGCTGCATATCCTTTTCCTCTCAAGGTCGGAAGCCACACACCGTACCTGTATACCACAGAATAGGGCTAAAGTCAACCCAGAGAAAAAAGTAACCATAAATTCAGATATGCAGTATCATGCATTGTAACCTTTCAACTTGTGACATTTATTGTATTTCTTTAAGATTTGTATCTTTTGTGTAATGTATAAGCATATACTAAAAGATAGCCACGCAGATTTCCAATCTTTCTAGTCTGTGATAATTTAACTTTTGCACATTAATCTCAATAATAAGAATCATAAAAAATCAGCATTTGTAATTTGACTAAAAATACTAGAAGTAATGAACTTCCTGAGATAACCTTACGCCTAGGTTTAATGAGTTTCTTGAAGGTTAATTTAAAACTTGTCCATGAAGATATTTACATATTCTTCTACATATAAGGTAAATGGAAAGTTCGAATTTACAAAAATGATCCAAGTATGAACAAGAAAAGTGTGATTGATACTATAAAT
The DNA here is from genome assembly GCA_011037825.1 of Carya cathayensis. NCBI lineage: Eukaryota > Viridiplantae > Streptophyta > Magnoliopsida > Fagales > Juglandaceae > Carya > Carya cathayensis. The sequence continues at coordinate 727,278 of QGSO01000262.1, forward strand.
GAAGGATTGGAGACGTTATTGCATTACCGTATCAAGAGCACAATATGGGTAGGGGCAGGGCCAAATTTTGAATATGCTTCATATGCACACAGTATCATGTATCATAAGAGGAATTAAAATGAAACATATAATATATTCTCTTTAAACATTGGGTTGAAGTAGATGAATAATCTCTATTTCATATACTAGCTAATTAAAATATTTTTCTGCTTGAGATACTACGAAAAGAAAGAACAAACTTTTGATAGTTCTAGATCTCACTATTTCATATACTATAATTATATAAAATATTTTTCTGCTTGAGATACTGCAGAAATGTTGAAACCTATAGTGGAACTTTGCTGTTGCTCCACCCTGAATGAAGGATCAAGCAGGAAATAGACAAAGAGAAGGAAAGATGGACAACACATACCACGGCAACTGTCCTTGGTGGAGTACGGTAGAGTTGCCAGCCAGCAGTTTTCGAAGTTGTGCTAGAGATGCCACCAAGTCTCTCTTGGGGCCGATTAAAGAGAGACATAGAATTATCAGCTGCTCCAATGCCTAACCAGTGTTCCCCAGCACTGATGGATAATATAGCAGCAGTATGTATAGTAACATTCTTCATGCACCTTATACCACCTGCATGCAGTGCACGATTAATGTTAATAATAATGCCTGATGCGTGGTTAAACTTCTTAATATAATGAAGAAGAAAACAATCCTTTCTTCAAACAACAGCAACTAATTCCGCAATCATTTAATTTACCGTACAAGTTCAATTCTAAAAGAAAGCAACCTGCAAAGCTGCTGACACTAACTTTCTCAACAAGCTAGCATTACTTTTTTTTTTTTTTAATAGGTAAAAAGAGATTTTATTAATCCACGTACACAGGAATTATAAAAGAAAGAGCCTAATTACAAACTACGCATTACGAAAAGTAGCATAAAAGTCATTAAAACTCGTTAGAAGAAGCCCAAAGCAAAAATGTATGCAAGAAGAAAACCCTAGATCCATCTGGATAGCGTCCCCTATTGTCAAAACAGCGACCATTTCTTTCGTTCCATGTGCACCACATTAAGCATAGAGGCACCATCTTCCATACAGCTACAATGTGACGATTACCCCAAATCCCTGTCCAACATAACAATAAATCTATCACCCTCCAAGGCATTACCCATGCGATACCAAGTCTAGTGAAGATTTCATCCCATAAAGCCTTGACCACTTCATAATGAAGAAGTGGGTGATCTGCTGATTCGCTAGTGTGTTTACACATGAAGCACCAATCTATTATGTAGAGGCCACGCTTTTTCAGCTTGTCTATAGTCAGTATTTTCCCATGAGATGCCAACCAGCCGCCAAAGAAGGCAACCTTGAGAGGAACATTGCTCCTCCAAATGCTCTTCCAAGGGAAGGCATTGAAGGAGTGAGTCGTCAATGCCTTGTAATATGATCAGACTGAAAATTTCTTGTTCCCTGTAGGTGTCCAAAGTAATCTATCCTCCTCTCCTACCTGTAGTTTTAGCGCATATAACACGTAGAAAACAACGATGTCTCCCACCTCCCAATCCTGTACAGCTCAAGTGAATCACATGGACCATTGAAGGGAATCAGCCACCGAGGCACCCTTATCTGACGCAATCCTATAAAGCGAGGGGAAAGCGTTTTTCAAAGCAACATTACCACAACAAATATCGTACGAAAATCTGATTCATGTGCCCCTTCACACCTCAAGTTTGAAATTATCGAGTAAATCTTCCCAACCATTCTGAATAAATTTCCAACTCCTACACCATAAGCCCCTTCATTAGAGCACCAAACTCCCAAAATGCTCCCATATTTAACATCTATGATGTTCCTCTAAAGAGCATCCCCTTCCTGATGATACCGCCATAGCCATTTTCCAAGAAGGGCCTCATTGAAAGTTCTCAATTTTCTTACGAAAATCTTCCCAAATATCGTACGAAAATCTGATTCATGTGCCCCTTCACACCTCAAGTTTGAAATTATCGAGTAAATCTTCCCAACCATTCTGAATAAATTTCCAACTCCTACACCATAAGCCCCTTCATTAGAGCACCAAACTCCCAAAATGCTCCCATATTTAACATCTATGATGTTCCTCTAAAGAGCATCCCCTTCCTGATGATACCGCCATAGCCATTTTCCAAGAAGGGCCTCATTGAAAGTTCTCAATTTTCTTACCTCCAACCCAACACAAGACAAAGGGGTGCAGACTTTATCCCATTTAATCAAATGAAATTTTTTCTCATCCTCTAAGCCTCCCCACAAGAAGTCACGGAAAATCTTCTCCAGTCTATTTGCCACCCCTGCAGGCACAAGAAATAAAGATAAAAAGTACATTGGGAGATTAGATAATGTACTCTTAATTAGTATGATTCTATCGCCTTCAGACAAGTAAATTCTTTTCCACCTGCCAGTTTGCTTTTTGTCTTGGAATTATGAGGAGCCCCCAAAGGAAGTCCAAGGTACTTCATAGGCAAGGATGACACCTTGTAGCCCAAGATGGCAGCCACTTTGCTTAAATTATTAACCAAGCCAACTGGAACTATTTTAGACTTTGATAAATTCACCTTAAGCCCAGATACAACTTCAAAGCAAAGTAGGAGAGCTCTCAAGGAGTGAATCTGATTGAGGTCCGGGTCACAAAAAAATCAGTGTATCATGGGCAAAAAGGACATGAGAGAGTGTCAAGCTACCATGCGAGGAAACACCCACCAAGAAGCCCGAGATGAAGCCCCTATCCACCGCCCCTCCAACATTCTACTCAGCACATCCATCACTAAGATGAATAAAAGTGGGGATAAAGGGTCACCTTGTCTCAAGTCCCAAGAACTGTTGAAGAAGCCTTTGGGAGTGCCATTGACCAAGATTGAGAATTTGACGGTTGTGATGCAATGTTTTATCCACTGACACCATCTTCCCCCAAAGCCATACCTACCAAGTATATACAACAAGAAATCCCAGTCCACATGATCAAAAGCCTTCTCCACATCCAATTTACATAAGATACTTGGGATGCTGGCTCTGATTCTATTCTCCAAGCATTTGTTAGCAATGAGGACCGAGTCTAGAATTTGTCTTCCTTTAACAAAGGCATTTTGTGACTTCAAGATGATCTTCCCCATAACTTCACTCAACCGCTTAGCTAGAACTTTAGAGATGATTTTGTAAACCCCACTCACCAAACTTATGGGGCGGAAGTCATGCACCTCCACCGACCTCGCCCTTTTTGGAATAAGGGCGGTGAAAGAGGCGTTAAGGCTTTTCTCAAATTTCATTAATGGGTGAAATTCAATAAAAGCCTTCATGAGATCCTCCTTGACAATGTCCTAACAAGCTTGAAAGAAAGCCATTATGAAGCCATCTAGGCCTGGTGCTTTGTCTTTATCCAACACTTTTAGTATGCTAAGCACCTCATCCTCTTCAAATGGCCTCTCCAACCAAGCCGCACTTGATTGGTCAATTGAATCGAAAACTATTCCTTCTACCTTGGGCCTCCATAGGTATTGCTCTATCATAAGCTTGCCATAATAGTGGACAATGTGATCCTTAATAGTGACCCTATCCAACAAAACCCTGCCCTCCAAATGAAGAACATCTATCGCGTTGTTTGTTTGATGGGAATTAGCTACTCTGTGGAAAAACTTTATGCTCCTATCCCCTTCCTTCAACCAAGGGGCCCGAGATTTTTGTCTCCACGAGATCTCCTCCATAAGAGTATTTTTTCCAGCTCAGCTACTACGATCATTTTCCTTGCCTTATCATCAGCCAAAAGAGCCCCATCTGCCTCTTTTTCATCAAATTGCTGCAGCTCCTGAAACAGTGTGTTATGCTGGTCATTAATGTTCCCAAAGACTTCCATGTTCCATTTTCTTAGATCATTTTTCAAAACTTTAAGTTTCTCGGCTAAAACAAAGCTAGGAATGCCTGTGAGTTGATTTGAGGCCCACCACAATCTAACTTTCTCCATAAACCCGTCAACCTTCAACCACATGTTCTCGAATTTAAAGTATCTCCGTCTCTCATGAAGACTCCCACAATCTAATAAAAGGGGAAAGTGATCAATGCAAAGCCTAGGGAGCAGTTTTTGGCATAGATTGGGAAAGTGGGTCCCAAGAACGAGAAATAATGAACTTGTCCAACCTAGACCAGGCCCTCCCATTTGACCAAGTGAACTCTTCCCCCGCTAAAGGTAGATTCACCAAGTCCAGCTCAAAAATTAAAGCTGAAAAGTCAGCCATGGCTAAACCCATGCTAGAAACCCCTGACCTTTCACTCGGAAACCGAGTGATGTTGAAATCTCCCCCGATACACCACGGGACATCCCACCAACTGCACAGGCCAGCAATCTCATCCCAGATAAGTTTTTTACTGCTGTCATCATTAGGCCCGTAAACTACTACGAACCGAAACCATCTTCCACATTTGAGAAAGAACAAGCTACCGAAAATTCCCCGACGTATTCCTCCACCACATTAATTGCCCTCTTATCCCACATCACTATAATGCCCCCTAAAGCACCCTTGGAAGCAAGGGTGGTCCATCCCACGTAAGAGCAATTCCACAAACTTCTTAATGTGTGCCTATCAATAAACTTCAGCTTAGTCTCCACGAAACAAATCACATCCCCTTCCATTCCCGTATTAAATTCTTCACTCTAAGGCACTTGCTCAAGTCATTCAATCCCTAAACATTCCATGAAAAAATTTTGGGCTTTATGGAATGCCAAGGTTCACCATATCATTTTCTCCCCCTGCTCACACTTCCTTTGCATCATAGTTTATGGAGCAAGCAAGCCTCTTAAGCTCCCTATCTTTTTTAGCGGCAAAACTGGCAGGGAGGGGCTGTCTTGCTTCTATGGCGGTGAGTAGAGCTTTAAACTGGTCCTCAAAACCTTTGCAGGAAATCCCGATGCAATAACAAATTTCATTTACCTTTTGTAGGACCCAATCTGATTGCAAGCCAGACCATGAAGCCGCTGGTGGCATCAAACAGAGAGGACTAGGCACATCCCTGGAATCCCCCAGATCAATTAACTGAGCATCAACTCCAAGCTCCTTGCATACTAAATGTAAATCTAACCCAATTGATGACTCATCATCCAAGAGCACCCCATCATTTGATGACTCATCATCCTCTTCTGCCACTGTGCATAGAACCCTGGAGGGAGTCTCTGAAAGACCAATAATGTGCTGAGGGCTGTCGGAAACTTCAAACCGAGGCAGCCCACAAATGATAACCATTTCCCGCTTTCCTTAGTAACCATCTTTTTCAAAGCTAAAACTGCTAGAAAGATGGCTGATAAATATATCAAGCTCACAAAAAATCTCAAGCCAAATAACATAACAACGAACCCAATCCAGCCCTTGCACGTCCAGGATGCAGTGGTCTTTTAGGAAATAGACCCTCCTAAAACCTTAAAATGATAGAAGGTGGGCCAACAAAGTACATCAAGCTCACACACCTCACAGATTTCTTTTGAACATATTCGCATCTTCTTCAAAATATGAAGCATAGATGCTCAAGAACACATCTCCCACCGACACAAATCATCCCCCACCCACCTCCTCTTTTATTATGTTAAATAAAACATATGCATAAGTAGTAATATCCCGGATTGAGTATAGGAAAGTGCAATGGGATTGACATTGCTTAGTATGGAGAGTTTCTCATTCACATTGACTAGTTCTCATGGAGTATGGGTCTTGATGTGGCTTCCGCTTTCTATTAGGTCATTAAAAATGGTATTAGAGCCAAATCAACCCAGAAATGTAGCACTTGAGGGGAGCCACCTATAATGGAAGGTGGTGAATGAGATCTCATATTGTTTGGGAAGAAATTCTTACTCTTTATAATGAATTCCAAAGGACTCCAATTGTAACATTAACCAGTCCTATTGATATGGGCCTAAATGTGGCTATGGCTTTCCCTTGGCTTGTTACATATATTGTGGCATTTATCTTCATATTGAAAAGTTTCCAATCCAGTAGTCCACAATCCACATCTGTGCATAAGCGCAAATACAATTCCAGGCAAACATAATTCTGGATTATTGGATCCAAAGATTTGATGTAATTTCACTGATGAAAACTTCCATAATTTATTTTTTGATAAGAAAATTTATTGATCCTCATAATTAGGCATAGCCCAAGTACATAGGTAATATACAAGAGAGAAACACCTAATTATAGTCTATGAGATAGAGAAAGCAGCATAAAAAATTGAGCCCAGTATAACAAGTATTGTGCATTCAGCGGGCGGTTAGTAAGAAATTCAGCATTTTTTAACCTACAATAACTTAACCACGATTTCATATTTCTCACAGCAGTGAATTCATGATGGCTATAAAAAAAGTGCAAATACTCTCTTCTGATATGGCACTCTACAGTTCTAACATATTGGAATTATATCATGAAACCTACCTAACAAGAGGATGCAAATGATAACCGAGGTGCAAACATGTCCAGCTATATGAACTTGTAAAGGGTTTTTTGGTGGGAATCATAACTGAGGTTTTATTAAAATTTCTCATTTATTGTTTGCAGATGATACTTTGATATTCTAAGATGTGGATCGAAATCAAACTCATTCATTAAGGGCACTTCTTAGCTTTCAGGCTGTGTTGGGCTTAAAGGGGAACCATTCTAAGTCCAAAATGGTCCCAGTCCAGTGGGGAATGTTAAAAATTTATGGAGTTTGGCCAGATCTTTAAGTCATAAGACATCTTCTTTGCCCATGAAGTAGCTTGGCCTCCCTCCCATTAGGAGCGTCCTTCAAGGCTAGGTCCATATGGAATGAAGTGATTCAGGAGAGTGAGCGCAGGTTGGCAAGTTGGAAGAGGTTGTACTTGTTGAAAGGTGATCAGATCACATTAATAAAGAGTACACTCAAGCGTGCCGAAGTATTTGCTCTCATTGTTCCCTATATCGGCCAGTGTGGAAATCGCATAGAGAAGCTCCAATGTGCTTCCTTTAGAGTGGACTCAATTTAAATTTCAGCTTGTCAATTGGGATAAGGTATGCACCTGTCCTCATGTGGTGGGGTGTTCAACTAGGCTCTCCTTATGAAATGGCTATGGTGTTATCATCATATTTTTTTGGAAGAAGGGAAGAGAGAAGGAGGGGGGGGGGGGGGGGGGGGGGGGGGGGGGGGGGGGGGGGGGGGGGGGGGGGGGGGGGGGGGGGGGGTAATTTGCTCTTTGCAGGAACAAGGTGCTCATGATGTGGCCTTGTGGAAAAACACCAGAAGGGGCTAGGGGGGGTATTTTCTCAACACATTAGGTTTGTGGCAGGGGATGTTATACGATCAATTTTTGGAACAATATTTGGTGTGGCGATAAAGTGCCTAAGAACACTTTCCCAACTGTATATAGGATCGTGTGCAGACAATATGCATTGGTGGTGGAGTTATTGGAGATTCTATTCGTGGAACATTCAATTCCTTAGAGCGGTACATGATTGGGAAGTTGGGTTGCTCACAGAATTCTTCAGTTTATTGTACTCTACTGGAACAAGGATTCAAGAAGCAGATAAGATGTCATGGAGTCTTTCTAAGAAGGGAAATTCTCTATCCATTCATTCTACAAGGTCAACACTAATCAGGAGGGTAACCATTTCCCTTGGAGGAACGTTGGAAGAGTAAGGCGGCTTTTTTTGTATGGACAGCAGCACTAGGGAAGATCCTGACCATGGATAGCCTACGCCAAATTATTGTGATCAACTGGTGCTGTACATGTAGGAAAAGTGGTGAAAGTGAAACTGTGGACCACTTGCTGCTTCATTGAAAGGTTTCTAGGGCTGAATGACATTCTTGGCAGAGTTGGGTTAGCATGGGTTATGCCTGGGAGGGTGGCTGATCTTCTAGCCAGCTGGAGAAATCTTCATGGTATCCTGTAAATTGCAGCAATATGGAAGATGATTCCAATTTGCCTCTTGTGGTGTATCAGGAGGGAAAAAAATGATCAGAACTTCGATGATAAGGAATGCTCCCTAGAGGAGCTTAGAAGATTCTTTTTCAACACAATCTTTTTTTTTTTTTTTTTTTGGAACTTCTCAAGGCAGGGCCCTTCGGACCCACCCTTACAGAGTAAACCCCAATCTCGTGTACCGCACCCTCGGAAATTTCCCTACACAGAACTTCTTTGTATCTATTTCTCCTTCATGAATCATAGCTAGGTGATTTCTCTTGTATGCATCCAGTGTACTTGGCCATGCCTATTGATATTAACAAATTTTTACTTCTAAAAAAAAACTTTATGGAAATCTTTGTGTAGCTGCTTTGATGCAATGGACTCAATCATATTAGATAAAAGCAAATAGCAGCCACACCTAGGATTGTAAACGAACTGAGCTGTGCAGAAATAGCTCAACCTTTGCTTGAGTTCGGTTCACTTCCAAGGTCGAACCAAAATTTAGGCTCATTTCTCAGTCTAGGCTCAAATCAGGGAAGCTTGTATAACTTCATATTTTTTGCATAATATTATTTTTAACTTTCTCGTGAGTAAAGAAAATTTATTAAAAATTATAAAAGGCACATAAAAGCGGAACACCTGACATGAAACTCAGCATACTGAAATATATAGAAGCTTCCCAAAGTAATAGGTATTGAGAAAGAGCATTTCAAACTCCTTAATACAATAGATGTTTAAATCTACGCGAATATATTTCTTGATATAGATATGTATGTATGTATACATGAACTATATAAATATATTATAAGCACAAAATTGGTTTCTTGAAATCTGCACAAGTCATAATATAGTATATAAATAACCTATCTTTTTCTAGTAAAAAGTCATTTATAGTTGATTAAAAATACAAGATTTTCCGATTTAATTTTTAAAAGTTCATGTATATAGTTTATCAAGCTAGCTTAATTATTCAATTGACTTCATGTAAGATTGTAAGATTTCAAGAATGAAACTTATTTCATTTCAAAAAATAAAATTTTTTGAGCAGCTCATGAAAAAGCTTGATCTCGTTTGACAAAAAAGAACCACTTCAGAACATAAAATGTAGCTCGATGAGCTTGTGTTTGAATAGAAAATTAAATTAACAGCTTAGTTTGAACCTTCAATACTTGGCTTGACTAGGCTGAATTATAGCCATAGCCCCGCCTCAAAGGAATGGAAAGAAAAAACCTCAGTAGTCAAGAGATCATTAATGCTCTTACCCTCCTCATTTTCCCAAAACCGCAGCAGCCCATCAGTTGAACCTGAAAAGGACATCATTTTTCTAATAAATATTGGACCAGCATGGCATGACAGAAAAGCAAATGGAAAGAACACAGCAAACAGAATGGGTGATAAGGTTCAACCTGTTATTATTCCTCTGTCCAATGGGGAATACTCAACACATAATATTGGACCAGCATGGCATGCTAGAACAGCTTCACATGTTCCCCGTGAAACAGACCACGCTCGTGCTGTCCAATCATCACTACCAGTAATTAAGGTATCGCCAACCATTCTTATTGACCTGCATATTTTACAGTCAAAGCATCTTTACTATCCCTAACAAACTATAGAAGCAAGAAAATGTATATTATATGATCTTTCACCTCACCTAATCCATTTGCTGTGCCCTAACAGCTTGTGCATCTGCCTACCTGCACGGATGTCCCAGATATTTGCAACCCTGTAATGCAAGTATTCACCAATTAGGTTCCTAGATATACAGACAGATATTAACATGCAAAATTTGATCATCTGAAGCATCAAGCATAATTGTTACTTTCAATATACATACGCATCTCTGCCAGCAGCAGACAAGATTCCGGTTGAGTCATCATACTCCATGCATAGAACTGCACTTGAACAACGGCCTACTGTTGCCACACATGTATCAGTTCTAACATCCCACATCTTCACAGTACCGTCATGGGCAGCAGTGAGGACACGCTCGCCTGACAGCATGCGCACACAACTAACCTACAAGGACAAAAAATAGACTAATTCAATTCCAATCGTCAACTGCATATGCTTCACTTCTCTCCATAATGTCTTTATTACTTGGAAAGAAAAAGAGGCAAAAAATAAATTCCAGGAATTTTTCTCAGAAGCTGCAATTATTTATGGTGTTATCGTTTTCAAAGAGTGTCTAAATTAACTGAGGTAAAAAAAATAGTACAATATATAGGGTTGAAGATGAGCGCTAGCTCCAAGCCTATATATATAATCCACCTCCTAATATTAACCCACTACTTAGAGGTGGAGCTTGAAATTGATCTTTGTGGGGAAGGGGGTGAACCAATGTTATATAATAAATAACCATTTTTTAATTCTTGAATAATATATTTTACTATATGTAGTCATACAAAAATGATTTTATAAAGGGAGGAGCTAGGAGCCAGACGGGTGTCTTTCACTATTTTACACCGATCAATAATAAGCAAACATGTAGGAATTCTAACAAAATTAGCAATACAAATTGCATGCAGTGAATCTGCATTAATTTTGCCATTACTTTTGTCTCCTTCCCCCGCCCAACTCGATCTCCTCTCTCTCTCTCTCTCTCTCTCTCTCTCTCTCTCTCTCTCTCTCTCTCTCTCATCAAGCAGACTCGAGCTCTCATAATTGTTTAGAATAGAACGAACGTAATGAATAAGAGCTCTGAGAGTTATCAACATCAGACTACCAAAAATGGCTGATCAAAAATTGTCTTCAGCATGACATTCTAAAAGCTATGAGGTTTTCTTCCAAGCTATGGGTTTAACCAGACTTCCTCTCTCCGCCTATTATATTCCCACTCCACCGCAACAACAACTATTCTCGTTAGGTATCATTTCGGCATAATAGTTTCGGCGATTGATGGATGATTTGCTGTGATTAAACCAATAAGAGCAATCCCATGACCAACAAAACCAATCGACTGCATAGAAGATGCAGATTTCACACAATTCAACATGAAGTGAGAAAATCAAAAATAAAAATTACAAGCAGAAAAGGATCAAAAATGCCAAAAAGTAAAAAAGAAAGATGAAGTATGGCGTCAACAACCTATGTTCCATCTTCAGTATCACCAGAAATGCTCACATTGCAAGATAAATTTACCACATTACTTAATTTTAAAAAGGCCATATAAAATAAAATTGTTTTTTTTTTTTACCACACTTTGTGTGATTCGTCTCTAAAATGAGGTTATTGTGCTAGGAGAGAGAGAGAGAGAGAGAGAGAGTGGCCGGAGACAAAAGCGCCGGAGATTGATAGAGAGAGACAACCGTGCCAGACTTCAATGGCATGTGAGAACAGATATGGCTTTGAGGGACTCATGGGTCCACACGGTAAGAAGAAAGATGTAAAAAGGGATTTTGAGCGACTAATGTATCTGTGGTAAGAAGCAAGATGAAAAAAAAGTGACTTTTACCTGTTGTAGTTGGTTCTATGGTAAGAACAATAGAAATAGGACATGTTTCCCTCTCATTGGAGGGTGTAAAATCCACTTTTACACCAAATCCGATTTTATAAACCTAATTAAAAAAATATTATTGTCATGTTAAAATAAGGTCAAAGTCATACCTGGGCCTATACTCCAAAATGCGTAGTTAATATTACAATTGGCCACTATTGGAATGCTTATAAAGGGCAAGAACTTTTCTATCTCAAACAATGTGAGATCTCATTCACCACTTCTTATACATAATCCGGGGTATTACATTAAACTTTAAGTTTCACAAAAGAATCACATTTTTTGATTTGGGACTAAATCTTTTGTTTTAGTAAAAACCAAAATACGTGTGTTTTCTATTAGGTTTTGAGAGCTAAGAAGACTATTTCTTTTTCTTTTTTTTATTTATTTATTTAATTTTTTTTTGGGGAGGGGGGTGGCATGGCATGAGACCTTTTTTTTTTTAACCAATTCTTTGGTTTTAAAATCTTATTGAACCTAATGTATAAATAATGCATTGGCCGCTTTTCCACACATGCTTTATGCATACACCCTTTTTATTCCATACTCCTTTATTTATTTATTTTGCTTTTTGCAATCAAAGAAAGATGCATTGAGTACACAAAACCTGTCCATCATGGCCTTTTAGCTCTTCCAGAAGCTGAGTTGTCTGTTTGTCCCATACTAAAACAGACAGGTCATCAGATCCCGATACCACCTTACCTCGATCAGAACTTATTGCACGGACAGTTCTACAAATGAGCCAAAAAAGAAGAGTTAATCCATGGTGAGTCAAACAGCAATAGGGAGGCAAGGGGAGTAGGAAAGATTGGCTTCAATCAAAGGGGGGAAAGAAAACCTTGTATGTCCTTCCAAAGTTGCCCGAAGTTCAGAACCGCGAAGACTAGGATCCCAGATCTTAACCTGCATGATTGTAGAAAATGAATATCCACAACATCTTTAAGACCTGCATGACATTTTATAAAAAGCCTCTCAAGCAATTTAGAAGAAAATAGCTGTGTCTTTCAAGCTTACAGAGCAGTCTGTGCTTCCACTGATAAAGAAACCTGCATCTTCACGGTCACCCACCAGATCCCACACCTCTCTTCTTGACACACAATGTAGAGCAGTAACAGCACCGCTATGACCCCTAAGTATGCGAACATTGGTTTGAATTTTCTTCTGTCCTCCAGCCAATAGATCTTGTTTACGAGGAGTCCCATTCTCATTTGGGTCTAAGATTGGAAGACAATAAACCATGTGGTTGTAGTAAGATTACCTTAACAGAAAAACTTACGATGCATGCATGTAACGATGACAAAAGTGTACCTGCATTGCCAGCATCAGAAGCCCATTTACGAACGCGACTAAAAGAGTTTGTTCTTGATGCCGTGTCTCTGCTGAACATGCTCTGAACCCAGCTCCTTCCAACAACAGAAGCCTCGGCAGGTGGCTGATTCTCATCTGTAGCCTCTTTTGAACGTGGGGATGGTAATCCTAGAGATGACATGGATTGGGATTTTGTAGAAGTGATTCCCCAGTATGCGATACGTAGTTGCTGGGTATGTGACAAGAATCCTCTAAGTTTAATCTGTGACAAGGTGGGGAAAGTATGTTTTCAGCAAAGGAAATCATAAAAAGAACATCGAATCAAAAGGAATGGCAAAAAAATCATAACAAAAATTGAACAAGAAAAAAGTGGCCAAAAAAATTAACCTATTAGCTCAACACTAAACATCCAATGAGTCAAAAAGGCATGAGCAGAATTAACCTAAATCCATATCAATTTTCTTTGCCAACTACCAAACCAAGAGCCGATGAACAAGGACAGTAGAATGTCCAAGATCATTTAGCTGAAGTTGTGTGCCTTCCGTGAATGTCTCTATTACTTGGAAAAAGAACTCGCGAGTACCCAGTTGGAATCCAATCCAAACCCGCATCAGAGCAGCTCTCTAGAATACCACTGTTTGAATGCGCTTCAAACTGAAACAGATTTCAATGGCCTCACTTTGAAGCCCCATCAGAACGCTGCTTCAAATACCCAGTACTTCAAGAAATTTATAAGTTAAACCCTTTGTTTTTTTTTTTTTTTTTTTTTGCTTTTTGAATTTTGAACATTAGAGTTTCTCTATGAATATATCAGTGTATTCACCAGGCATATAAAATCTTGATAAGTTGAGCCATGGCTTGTTAAGAAAAGGATCATTTTTTTCACAGTTAGCTCTCTATCCTTTCGGGTGGATTTTCATAAGGTGGTGAAACAATTTTTCTTGCTGTGTATCTCTTTGGTAGATTTTCATATACTAATGAGCTAGTTTTTCCGAGTATTGTCTAATGTCTCTTTCTTGATCACCATAAGATTTGGTATTGAAACTTAGGTTTCAATGGCTCCTCATGGTTGCCATGTGCTAGACATTAAAAGGGTAGTCGTCATGCGTAACATTTGACATGCTATAATGGATGACTTAGACAAGTAGAAACAATTCCAGCAGTGTCTAAGTGCTGCAAATCTAAGGGGTGTGACAATGGGCATCATGGCTAAATGCATAACACATCAAGCAATGAAGAAGAGGGGAGGGATCAAGTGAAGAAGTTTCTTTTCTCCATCAAGCTCAAAGGAATTACAAATTCCAATGAGATTATGGCATTGAGGTTGATATTACAATATTTTGAATGAAAATGCATCTGAATGAGGTTTTAGATGGTGTAATGTCCAAGAGAATGGACATATTGAGAGTAAGGATCAGTCACCGAAGACTGAGGAGGAGCATGATTATGAGTAAGGTACCCTATGCCTCAGCTATTAGCTCTCAAATGTATGCTATGGTCTGTACGAGACCAGACATTGCCCATGCAATGGTAGTTGTGAGTGTACATTAGGCATTGCCCTCATCTAAAAAGGAAGGCCCAAATAATTCATATGGAGAGAGGAAACCTTACAACCGAGAGTGTTAGCCAATAGCCGGATGTTACAAACGTTACCAACTGGAACCAACTTTGACTTGGATAAATTCACTTTCAACCTGGACACGGCCTCAAAGCAACGTAAAAGTGCCCTTAGTGCCTGAATTTGGTTTAGATGTGCCTCGAAAAAAATTTGGGTGTCGTCTGCAAACAACAAATAAGAAATATGTAGAATACCTCGATGTATATCACCAATCGAAAAACCAACCAAGAATGCACTGTTAACCATCACAAAAATCATTCTGCTACATGCCTCCATGACTATGACAAGGGATCCCCTTACTGTAGACCTTGGGAGTCGTTAAAAAAAACCAACTGGGTTGCCATTCACCAAAATTGAGAACCGTGTCGTCGATATGCACCACATAATCCAAGAACACCACCTCTCCCCAAAACCACACCTCCCAAGCAAATACAACAAGAAATCCCAATTAATATGATCATAGGCCTTCTCTATATCCAACTTGCAGAAGAGACCCAGATTGCCCGATTTTAGCCTACTATCTAGGCCTTCATTGGCGATGAGTACCAAGTCCAAAATCTATCTTCCCCTAACAAATGCATTTTGGGGTTTCCTAATGATCCACCCAAAACTCCTCCTAGGCAATTTGCAAGCAACTTGAAAATGATCTTATACACCCCATTCACAAGGCTAATGGCTGGTAATCCTTAACCTCTGATGTCCTAGTTTTCTTGGAATAAGTGCAATAAAAGTGGTGTTGAGACTTTCTCAAATTTCCAAACTGAAAAAAATTCAAGAAATACCTTCATTAAATCCTCCTTCACCACTTCCCAGCAAGATTATAAGAAACCCATTGAAAATCCATTTGGCCCCGGTGCTTTGTCTTTGATCATCTTTCTCACCACTTCATGAACCTCAGTGTCAACGGACAGCTTTGCTGTCCACACTTCTTTCCTTATTTCAGCCCACAATTATTTCTTTATTTCTCCATTCATTATTCTATACAGTTAGCATACATTATTTGATAGATTATAGTTTACATGTATAGGGAATTATGCGGTAACTTATTTGCTTTCCATGTATAGCATTCTTGTAAAGTCTATATATAATATATAATGTATAGTATTCTTGGTTCGGTGGAGCCACATATTGTCACCAACTTGCGTCCTCATCGCTCTACTCAATCCATATGGAATTACTTGAAGAAGGTTTATCATCAAGATAATGATGCTCGTCGTTTTCAGTTAGAACATGCGATTGCCATGTTTCAACATGGTAGTCTATCCATCCAAGACTACTACTCGGCATTTTTGACTCTTTGGATTGAATATATTGATTTGGTTACAACGGATGTCCCTATTGGCGCTCTTTCGACTATTCAGACTCTTCACAATACTAGTCGTTGTGATCAGTTTCTTATGAAACTCTGCCCCAAATATGAATCTGTTCGCTCATCTTTGCTCAATCACTCTCCTGTTCCTTCTCTGTATGTTTGTTTTGGTGAGTTACTTCGTGAAGAAGAACATCTTAGTACTCAATTTACTCTAGAGCAATCTCATGGCAGTTTTGGGTCAACCCCTGTGGCTTATGCTGCTCAACAACGGGGACCGCCTATGCATTCTAACAACTTGTAGTGTTTTTGCTGTAAGGAATTTGGGCATATCACTGCTAATTGTCCCAAGTAATACTACTCTTATTGCAAGAAGAAGGGTTACATTATCAAAGAATGTCGTATCCGTCCCCAAAATCGTCAGGCCCAAGCTTTACAAACTCTTGTTATTGCCTCTCCAGCGGCAGCTTCTGTAGCACATAGCTCTTCTTCAAATGTTTCCTCTATTCCTGCACCTCCTGCAGCGAATTACTACATACCGGAGATGGTGCAACAGATGCTAATTTCTGCATTATCAACAAGGGGTTCCAAGGTAACAATTCTACTAAACTTTAGTATGTGGACTCGGGGGCCTCTAATTACATGACGAATAATCCCACCACTCTATGTCATGTTCGGCCCTACACTGGTCAATCTGCTATTCAGACTGCCAATGGCAATTCTTTGCCAATAACTACTGTCAGAGATGCCTCTTCTAAGTTCACTGATGTGTTTCTTGCTCCTCAGCTTTCCACGAATCTTATTTTTGTTGGTCAATTAGTTGATAACAATTGTGCTGTTAATTTTTCTAGTGATGGTTGTGTTGTGCAAGACCAGGTAACGGGGGAGACGAACGCGAAGGGACCTAAAGTAGGGTGTTTGTTTCCACTATTTTTACATGTTCCAACACCGCCTCCAGTTTCTTCTATTAACTCTTTTGCTTGTAATAATGTTCCAGATCTTAGTACGGTGTGGCATCCTCGTTTAGGCCATCCCAATACTCAGATCTTATCTCATGTATTGAACTCTAGTTATTTGGTAATAAAGAATGTTCTTCTTTATCTCTTGAGTGTGCTTCTTGCAAACTTGGTAAAAGCAAAACTCGTCCATTCCCTTTGCATGCTAGTAAAGCCTCTCACTACTTCGATCTTATCCATAGTGATGTTTGGGGACCTTCCCCGATTAGTTCACATGAAAAATTTAAATATTATGTGACTTTCATTGATGATCATAGCAGATTTACTTGGGTCTATTCTCTTCGCTCTAAATCTGAGGTTTTTAGTACTTTCACTGAGTTTTTAGCATATGTTAACAATCAATTTTCTGCTTCTATTAAGACATTACGCATAGATTCAGGTGGTAAATATTTATCTACTGAGTTTCAGGCATTCTTGGCTTCTAAAGGTATTATTCATCAACATTCATGTCCTACTATTCCACAACATAATGGAGTAGCCGAACGCAAAAATCGTCATCTCCTAGATGTGGTACGTACTCTCTTGTTAGAATCCTTTGCTCCATCCATGTTCTGGGTCGAGGTTCTGAAAAATGCTACTCACTTGATTAATCGTTTACCTTCCCAAGTCCTACACATGGAGTCTACCTATTTCCGCTTATTTTTCAAGCAACCTAGTTAAGATAACCTCCGTACCTTTGGTTGTGTATGTTTTATTCATTTACCTCCTCACGAGCGACATAAATTATATACTTAATCTGTTCGATGTGCATTCTTGGGATATAATGTGTCAAAAAGCAATCCTACATTATATCGTACACGCATTTCTAGGAATGTTATTTTCTTTGAAAATCAACATTTTTTTCCTGTGTCCTCTGTGCCCTCCTCTTCTACTGTGGTCTTCCCCTCCTTTGAGCAGCAGTTCTTGGATGTTCATCAAGTCAGTTTTCGCTTTAAGCCAAGTATTGTGTATATGAGAAGCTCCCGCCCACAGTCCTTTCCGGTGGCTCATCCAATATCTGATCCTACCACACTCCAGATTCAGTCAGTTGCAGCACTTCCAAAGCCTTTGGTACGTCGCTCTCCTCAAGTGTTTGTACCCCCAGATAGGTATGAATTTCCTTCTTCCAATTCTGGTAATTCTATTTCAGCTCTTACTGCTACATTGTCCAATTTTGTTATTCTTACATCCTACTCACGCTGCCAAGCATGACTGTTGGCGCCAAGCTATGCGAGAAGAAATTGCCGCTCTAGAGGCCAATCACACCTGGGACATTGAGCCTTGTCCTCCCACCATTGTTCATCTAGGTTGCAAATGGGTTTATTCAGTCAAGGTCCGATCTGATGGAAGTTTGAATCGTTAAAAAGCTCAGCTTGTTGCATTGGGGAATAATCAAGAATATGGTGTCAATTATGAATAAACCATTGCTCCTGTGGCTAAGATGACTATTTTTCGTACAATTCTAGCTCTTGCTGCTTCCAATGATTGGCCACTACATCAGATGGATGTCAAGAATGCTTTTATTCACGGGGATCTTAAAGAGTGTATTTATATGAAGCCATCCCCGGTATTGTTTTCCTATCCCACTTCTCATGTGTGTAAGCTTCGTCGCTCTCTTTATGGTCTCAAACAAGCTCTGAGGGGCTGGTTTGATAAATTTCGCACCACTTTATTACAATTTTCATTCAAACAGAGCAAGTATGACACTTCCTTGTTTCTTCGAAAATCAGACATAGGTATTGTTGTTATTTGGTTTATGTTGATGATATTGTGATCATTAGTTCTGATTCTGCTTTACTTGGCCAACAAAAGACTCATCTCTCAGAGTCTTTTCATAAGAAAGATCTTGGATCTCTCACATATTTTCTTGGTCTTGAGATGCATCCTAGTCCCTTTGGTATTTCACTCAATCAACAAAAGTATGCTAGTGACTTGGTGGCTACCAGCTGGCCTACAGGAGGCTACCTCTGTTTATACTCCCATGGAATTAAATGTCAAGCTTCGCAAAGAGGAGGGTGACTTACTTGCTGATCCCAGTTTATACCAGAAGTTGGTGGGTATCTATCTCACCATTACTACCGGGCATTTCTTTTGTTGTACAGCAAGTCATGAGCCAGTTTCTTCAGACTCCTCATCGTCTTCATTTGGCTGTTGTCCATAGGATCATATGCTATGTTCCAGGCACTTCTGCCTGTGGATTATTCTTCGTGCAGGCAATTCTCCTTGCCTTGCTGCTTATAGCAATGCTAATTGGGCTGGTTGTGCTGATACACACCACTCCATCACTAGTTGGTGCATGTTCTTAGGTGATGCGTTAATCTCCTGGAAGAGTAAGAAGCAAGACAGAGTTTCTAAGTCATCTGTATAATCTAAGTACCGGGCAATGTCTCTTGTTTGTTCCGAAATTATTTGGCTTCGAGGTTTGCTTGCGGAGTTAGACTTTCTGAGACCGAGCTTACACCTTTACAAGCTGATAATATAAGTGCCATTCAGATCATGGCCAATCCTATCTATCATGAGCGCACAAAGCATATTGAAGTGGACTGTCACTCCATCCATGAAGCCTTTGAAAATCGTGTTATCACTCTTCCACATATTTCTATTGAACTACAAATTGCTGATATCTTCACCAAGGCTTTCACTCGTCATCAACATTGCTTCCTAAGTAGCAAATTGATGCTTGTTGATCAACCCATATCAATTTGAGGGGGGCTGTCAATGCAAAGCTGTCCATACTTCTTTCCTTATTTCAGCCCACATTATTTCCTTATTTCTCCATTCATTATTCTGCACAGTTAGCATACATTATTTGACAGATTATAGTTTACATGTATAGGGCTAGAATCATGCGGAAACTTATTTGCTTTCCATGTATAGCATTCTTGTAAAGTCGATATATAATATACAGAACTCAAGGCCAAAACATTTGGCCAATTCATACACTTTGACACTCCCTCCTCAAACAACCTCTCCAACCAAGTGAAATTTTGCTGCTCAATGGGCTCAAATGCTAGCCAATCAAAATAACCATCACTGCTTGGATCACTAGGACCTCCGTGCAAATAGATCCGTCAATATGCATCATCTCAATGGCATTAGTTTGCCTATGGGAATTGGCCACTATGAAAAAACTGTGTGCCACAATCACCTTCTTTCAACCACAAGGCTCTCGAGATTTTTGCCGCCAAGAGATCTCCTCCAATAGGGTAGCCCTCTCTAATTCTAAAATTAGTTTTCTCCTCCAAGCAAGTTCCTCCAAAGAGAGGGCATGTCCGTCCTATGCTCTCTCTACCTCATGAAGCTCCTCCAATAGTGACTTCTTGTGGTTGCCTATATCTCCAAAAGACTACACGTTCCAAAGCTTTAAAAAAAGATTTAAAACTTTCAATTTACCTGCACGATACCTGCATGTTAAAGCTTTCAAGCTTTAAATCTTGCACTTACCTGCACGTTCCTTACTAGATGAAAATGGGTTTTATAATGATTTTAAGGAACTTCAATTATAACCTTATAAGTTCCTTTGGATTATAAGTTCGAATATGGTTTGGGTTTTCCTTGTGTCATTATAATAACAATATCTAACAACCACGAAATACCTCATCACATATATATATATATATATATATAAGCTAAGGAGAAAAGGGATCAATATGCCACCATAAATCAGAAACGTAAAAAGCTGAAAATAATCAAGCGGTCCAAAAGGGGAAAAAGAGAAAGTTCACTTACAAACTGCTTGTATCCAACGCTGTTTTTATCTGCTATTGTTTCAAGCATATACCAAGCATCATCATCAGGAAGTCCCAACCCAACCTTCATGAAGAAATAAAACAGAATTGGAGCTCAAAAGAATGAAAAAATGTGAAACTTAAAATGTGGTCAGGGTAGGGAAAAGTGGTCAAATGGAAAAAAGGAGTAAATAAAAAAAGACCACACATACCATGTGTGATGCCATTGCAATCAGCTGTGCAGTGACCAGAGATGCGTAATTTGCCGAACTGACATAAAATACAATGACAAGAATATTGAGGAATTATTTCTCTTTTGACAAATAGTCGAAGAATTTATTGAAAAACACGAGAGCCCAAGTACACATGTAGCATACAAGAGGAACACCTAATAAGAAAAAGGAAAAGAGGCGAAATAAATCATGGAAACTCAAAGTCAGCCTATTACAATCTATAATAGCTACCCAAAGGAACAAATTATTAAAAAAACAAATTATTAAGCACCTCCAACATCCACTTGTGATCCTCAAAATGTCTGTCATTCCCTTCCCTCTAAATGCACCACACCATGCAAATCGTGACCATGTGGGTTGTTCATTGTGATAATGCGGTACCAATACCAATATGTCCCAATGGTATGACGTTTCCTTAATTTGTCCATAGTGAGAATTTTACCTAAAAAGGTTGTCTAGTAAAAGAAAAAAGGTGCACCAAATATTCCTCCATGGGAATCAGTTACTATTATGAAATATAACGACCTTATAGAAAGATCGGACAATGAACTTCCCTTCCTTGGCAGTTGCCCAAAGCATCTTATCTGCACCTTCAAAACTATTAAGGCATCAGCCTCCAAGTGATCAGCTGCTCTGAAAAATTTAACATTCCACTAAGGGGTCTAATTAAAATTTCATAAATCAGCCACTGAAACCTCACTCTGAGAAAGCTTCCTCAAGGGTTCTACCACCACACCATAAATTATGCCAAAACATAGTCTTAGAATAGTCTCAACTACCTAACATTCTTCCATAACCTCACCCCATATCGCTCATGTACCTCATTAGAGCACCACATTCCCCAAGTATGGCCAAAGTTAGAATCCACTACGGCTTTCCACAAGGTCTTACTTTCATTTTAGTACCATCAGAACCATTTCCTAAGAAGGGCACTGCCGAACAAAAGCAAGTTTCAAACTCCCAAACCACCTCTAAAAGTAAAATTTGAACTCTTGTTAACTAGGTAAATTATGCCAATTTACTAGGTAAAATTGGAACTATTCACCTACCCACTCCATAAGTTAAGCAAACCAAATTTACTTGCTTCGACTAAAAAGCCAGAGAAAAACCTCCAGCAACTACAGCTGATAACCTTTAGTTGAGTCATATTTACTTGCTTCTATTTACTGAAACCCTACCCAAATGTGGGTTCAATTGGATGTGCAGCTAGGAAACAAATGCATGGCATAATTGTGCACAGATGCAAACAATTGCAAAAGAAAATATATTTTTAATAAAATGTATACCCCAAATAAAGCAAGAGACTAAGACAACTTCAGAATAGTATACCAAATTGTAAGAACAATAAAACAATAGAAAACCAAAACAAGAATAATTACAAAAGTCTCACTTGCTTGAAGAGCGCTCCATTAGATAGTCGAAGTATCCTTCCCAGAATCTGTGAAGATCATAAAAAATGCATGAAAATTCCAAATCTAAATTATTTCACAACTCATTAGACTTCAAGAAAATAACATCCATTTTATGCGAGTGAAAGTGATTCAATTTTTTATAGAACAATGAAGGATCCTAATGATAAAAGAATCCCAAATCTTGCAAATTAGAGGAATAAATATTGGGCGGCAAAGAGAACTGAACACTCTCTTGTTTTCCTAGACAAGTTCAGCAGCCCAATTCAGGAAGAAGTAAACAAGAGTACTTCTATAAACAACACATTGCCCCCACAGCCTTTCCTAATACCTGACTATATGGAATCTAATTAAGGTCTCATGGATGCAAAGAATATCTCAAAATATCTATGAATAATAGTGAAGTAGTTTGTGAAGAGTAGTGAAATAGTTAGTGAATGGTAGTGAAATAGTCTAAAAATATCTGAAAGTGAAATAGTCTGAAATCTGACAAATTTAGGTCATGTGTGGTTTCTCTAGTTTTTCAAAATTTTCTGAAAATTTTTCAGACAGATTTTTCCAAATCAAACCAAACATCTTCAAATCTAAAAAAATACAACATTCCAACTTTTCAACTTCTCATCCAATCATTACCCAAACATAAAAATAAAAACAAAATCTACTCTTAAAAAATTATTTTCAAACAACTTTTCAACTCTGCCATCCACTTTCACAAACGCCAAAGCAAAACATATTTGAAAAAAAATTATTCAAATTTCTCTCCTTTCACAAGACCCAATAGACAATAATCTTAAAAATTTCTCAAATCTACTGTAAATGTTTCTCAAAATCAAGTAAACCAAACATGGCTTTAATACTCAGAGTATCAACAACTAAAGAAAAAAGAATGAACACTTAGAAGAAGAAAGCAGGCTACTTAAATAAAAAATGAAGAATTCCACACTCATCTAATCAACACAGGAAAAATCCTTAACTGGGGATTGTATTTGCTAGAAGTTCTTATAGTTATTTGCAGAGCACAATCTTAACCCATTACAAAGGAGGAAAAGGACAAAAAGCAAAAGGATTCTAAGAAAAGGAATATAGCTAAAGCATACTAAATCATTTCTGTCAAACATATTTAAGAATTATCAATAGTAAAAAGCAGTAATGATAATGACATTAACATGAAAACAATGCTTCATCAGTAACAAGCTACAATCACTCTGACTTAAAACAAATTACATAATATCTTGTTTATTTTTGATATATGCCATTCAGGCTTTCACCATCTAACTTTCTTCATTGCTTTGCATCAATTGTCTTTCTGGTGTCCAGAACCTCCCAAATATTTCACTTTGATTTTCAGAATTTCAAAATGTTACTTATCAAAAAAAAAAAAAATTCAAAATGTCAACGGACAGCTTTGCTGTCCATAATTCTTGTTTCCTTATTTCAGCTTTCCTAATTTTACTTATGCTTGTACAATTAGCATACAACTTTGACAGAATAGAGTTTCCATATATATGGCTAGAATCATTTGGAAACTTACTTTCTTTCCATGTATAGCATTCTTGTAAAGTCTATATATAATATACAAAACACTCAAGGCCAGTTTAGAAGGCTATTTCATACAATCTTGACATTGTATCAAGAGCCGACTGCTAAGTCCAAGCTTCCTTCGAATTTTTTTTCTCCTTCTCGGTTTCGGAGGTGTCTCTCTTATTTTTTGGTGGGGTCTGTGCTGTTCTTGGAGCTTTTTGGCACCTTCTGCTTCTAGTTTGGTGTTTTTTGGCACATTCTCAGTACATTTTTTTCTAATCTGGGTGTTTTGCCATCACAGCAACCATCTGGTGGGATTTCGGCTTTGTCTAGGTATTTTTTGGCAATTTTTGTGTGCTTTGTGGCTCTCGGCTTTGTGGTTATTTGCAATGGACTCTGCACCTGTGTGTGTCAAGTTTACAGGCAACAATTACTCTTCCTGAGAATTTCAGCTTCAACTTTTCCTCAAGGGAAAAGATCTTTGGGGTCATATTGATGGCACGGATGTTGCACAAACATCCAACACTGACAAATCCAAGGATTTCGATTCTTCTCCTTCATGGGCTGTGCTTGATGCTCGGATCATGTCTTGGCTTCTTGGTTCGGTGGAGCTACATATTGTCACCAACTTGCGTCCTCATCGATCTACTCAATCCATGTGGAATTACTTGAAGAAAGATGCTCGTCGCTTTCAGTTAGAACATGCGATTGCCATCTTTCAACATGGCATTCTTTCCATCCAAGACTATTACTCAACATTTCTTACTCTTTGGAATGAATATACTGATCTGGTTACCGCGGATGTTCCTGTTGCCGCTTTTTCAACTATTCAGAATCTTCACAAGACTAGTCGACGTGATCAGTTTCTTATGAAACTACACCCGGAATATGAATCTGTTCACTCCTCTCTACTGAATCTCTTGTTCCTTCTCTTGATGTTTGTTTTGGTGAGTTACTTACCAAAGAACAACGTTTTAGCACTCAAGCTACTTTGGAGCAATCTCTTGGTAGTTCAGGAAATGTGGCTTATGCTGCCCATGGACGAGGCTCGCCTATGCATTCTAAAAACCTGCAGTGTTTTTGCTGCAAGGAACATGGGCATATCGCTGCCAATTGTCCCAAGAAATACTGCTCTTATTGCAAAAAGAAGGGTCACATTATCAAAGAGTGTTGCATCCGCCGCCAGAATCGCCAGGCTCAAGCATTTTAGACTTCGATTATTGCACCTCCAGCAGCGTCTTCTACAGCGAATGGCTCTTCTTCGGGTGATTCCTATGTTCCTGCACCTCCTGCAGCGAATTACTATACACCCCAAATGGTGCAACAAATGCTGATTTCGGCATTATCAGCAATGGGGCTCCAAGGTAACAATTCTACTAAACTCTGGTATGTGGACTCGGGGGCCTCTAATCACATGACGAATAATCCCATATCTCTGTGTCATATTCAGCCCTACGCTGGAAAATCTACCATTCAAACTACCAATGGCAGTTTCTTGCCGATAGCTGTTGTTGGCGATGTTTCTTCTATGTTTACTGATGTGTTTCTTGCTCCTCAGCTTTCC
This sequence comes from Carya cathayensis, assembly GCA_011037825.1. Lineage (NCBI taxonomy): Eukaryota > Viridiplantae > Streptophyta > Magnoliopsida > Fagales > Juglandaceae > Carya > Carya cathayensis. The sequence continues at coordinate 752,375 of QGSO01000262.1, forward strand.
ACGAATCTTATTTCTGTTGGTTTAGTTGATAACAATTGTGCTGTTAATTTTTTTGGTGATGGTTGTGTTGTACATGACCAGGTGGTAACAGGGAAGTCAATCGCGAAGGAACCTAAACTGGGGCACTTGTTTACATTATTTTTGCTTGTTCCAGCATTTTCTTCAGTTTCTCCTAGTTTTTCCTTTGCTTGTAATAATGTTCCAGATCTTAGTATGGTGTGGCATTGTTGTTTAGGCCATCCCAATACTCATAAGTTATCTCATGTATTGAACTCTTGTTTACTTGGTAATAAAGAACGTTGTTCTTCCTCTCTTAAGTGTGCTTCTTGCAAGCTTGGTAAAAGCAAAACTCTCCCGTTTTCTTTGCATGCTAGTCGAGCTTTTCACTATTTTGATCTTATCCATAGTGATGTTTGGGGACCTTCCCCAGTTAGTTCACATGAAAAATTTAAATATTATGACTTTCATTGATGATCATAGCAGATTTACTTGGATATATTTTCTTCGCTCTAAATCTGAGGTTTTTCGTACTTTCACTGTGTTTCTAGTGTATGTTAAAAATCAATTTTCTGCTTCTATCAAAACATTACACATAAATTCTAGTGGTGAATATTTGTTTAATGAGTTTCAGGACTTCTTGGCTTCTAAAGGTATTATTCATCACTGTTCATGTCCCGCTACTCCACAACAAAGTGGCGTAGCCGAATGTAAAAATCGCCATTTTCTGGATGTTGTACATACTCTCTTGTTAGAATCATTTGTTCCCTCCATGTTCTAGGTTGAAACTATGAAAACTGCTACTCACTTGATTAATCATTTACCTTCCCAAGTCCTATACATGGAGGCTCCCTATTTCGCTTGTTTGCAAAGCAACCTAGTTATGATAATCTTTGTACCTTTAGTTGTGTATGCTTTGTTCATTTACCTCCTCATGAGCGACATAAATTATTTGCTCAAGTTGTTCGATGTGCCTTCTTGGGATATAATGTGTCAAAAATGCTTTATTTGCTATGATCCTACATTACATCATACAAGTATATCTCGGAATGTTATTTTCTTTAAAAATCAATATTTTTTTCGCTGTGTCTTCTTGGTCCTCCTCTTCTACTGTGGTTCTCCCCTCATTTCTCATTTGAGTAGTAGTTCTTGGATTCTCCTCCTATCAGCTCTCGCTTTAAACCAGGTCTTGTATATAAGAGACGTCCTTGCCCACAATCTCTTCCGGTGACTTCCCCGATTTGTAATCCTACCATGCTCCAGATTCAGTCAGTTACAGTACCTCCAGTGCCTTTGGTACGTCGCTCTCCTAGAGTGTCGGTACCTTCGAATAGGTATGGGTTTCCTTCTTCCAGTTTTGGCAATTTCATTTTAGCTCTTATTGTTGCATTGTCCAATTTTGATATTCTCACATCCTACTCACAAGTTGCCAAGCATGAATGTTGGCGACAAGCCATGCAGGAAGAAATCGCCACCCTAGAGGCCAATCACACCTAGGACGTTGAGCCTTGTCCTCCCACCATTATTCCTCTGGGTTGCAAAAGAGTTTTACTCAGTCAAGGTCCGATCCGATGGGAGTTTGGATCGTTACAAAGCTCGGCTTGTTACACTTGGGAATAATCAAGAATATGGTGTCAATTATGAAGACCTTTGCACCTGTAGCTAAGATGACACTTGTTCGTATTATCCTAACTCTTGCTGCTTCCCATGATTGACCACTACATCAAATGGATGTCAAAAATGCTTTTCTTCACGGGGATCTTCAAGAGTGTATTTATATGAAGCCACCCCCAGGATTGGTTTTTTCATTGACTTCGCATGTGTGTAAGCTTCATCGCTCCCTTTATAATCTCAATAAGCTCTAAGGGCCTGGTTTGATAAATTTCGAACCGCTTTGTTACAATTTGCATTCAAGCAAAGCAAGTATGACACTTCCTTGTTTCTTCGGAAATCAGACATAGGTATTGTTGTTCTTTTGGTTTATGTTGATGATATTGTGATTACTGGTTCCGATTCTGCTTTACTTGGCCAGCTCAAGACTCATCTCTCAGAGTCCTTTCATATGAAAGACCTTGGGTCTCTCACATATTTTCTTGGTCTTGAGGTGCATCATAGTCCATCTGGTATTTCACTCAATCAACATAAGTATGCTAGTGACCTTATGGCTACAGCCGACCTGCAGGAGGCCACCTTTGTTGATACTCCCATGGAATTGAATGTCAAACTTCGCAAAGAGGAGGATGACTTACTTGCTAATCCCAGTTTATACTGGAAGATGGTGGGTGGTCTTGTCTACCTCACCATTACTAGACTAGGCATTTCCTTTGCAGTACAGCAAATCAGCCAATTTCTTCAAACTCTTCATCATCTTCATTTGGCTGTTGTTCGTAGAATCATACACAACATTCAGGGCACTTCTACCTATGGCTTATTCTTTCTTGCCGGAAATTCTCCTCACCTTGATGCTTATGGTGACACTGATTGGGCTGGTTGTGTTGATACACGTCACTCCATCACTGGTTGGTGTGTGTTCTTAAGTGATGCATTGATCTCCTAGAAGAGTAAGAAGCAAGACAGAGTTTCTAAGTCATCTATAGAATCTAAGTACCAGGCGATGTCTCTTGCTTGTTCCAAAATTATTTGGCTTCAAGGTTTGCTTGCTGAGCTCGATTCCCCAAGACCAATCCTACCCCTTTACATACCGAATAATATGAGTGCTATTCAGATCACGGCCAATCCTGTCTATCATGAGCGCACAAAGCATATTGAAGTCAACTGTCACTCTATCCATGAAGCCTTTGAAGCTCATGTTCTCACTCTTCCACATATTTCCACTGAACTACAAATTGCTAATATCTTTACCAAAGCTCTCACTCACCATCGACATTGCTTCTTAGGTAGCAAATTGATGCTTGTTGATCAACCCGCATCAATTTGAGGGAGGCTGTCAACGGACAGCTTTGCTGTCCATAATTCTTGTTTCCTTATTTCAGCAGCTTTCCTTATTTTACTTATGCTTGTACAGTTAGCATACAACTTTGACAGAATATAGTTTCCATATATAGGGCTAGAACCATTTGGAAACTTACTTTCTTTCCATATATATCATTCTTGTAAAGTCTATATATAATATACAGAACACTCAAGGCCAGTTAAGAAGGCCATTTCATACAATCTTGACACAAAAATGAATCATTGGGCCCAGCCCATATAATTTTGAGTTACTATCATGCACTTTCCACTCATAATGTCTTTAAGGTTCAAATTTTGAGGTACTATCATGCACTATGATTTTTCTTTTTAATTGGATACGTGACACTGCAGTTTTTGTTATCATTCAGTTATAATTATTATTTTCCTACTTATACAATACAAATAAAATAAGACTGCTAAATTTGAGAGTCATAATCCTACAAAGCACAGAATAATGTGTTCAATTAGTTTAACAAAAGCTCCTGAGCATGTACATCTGAGTTACCTCAACTGAGAGTGACCATGATGTTTAAATAAGAGCAGAAAGTATCTAATAACAAATCAAGCTATTTTCACACCCATTTCCAGATGTAATATTGAAAATAAAGGGTAGAATGTAATTATTTAGAGAAATCAATTGCACATGCCATAACTCCTACTTGTGGAAAGGAAAAGGAGGTGAAATACGATATAAAAATCTTGTAAAATTATGACTTGCAACACATACCGCAACTCCTCCCAGATTGAGAGAGATATAAGATGGCGTTGGATGTAGTCTGAAACATTATTAGCATCTTTCTTATGCATTTCAGCAGAGACTTCAAGCGCATCTCTAATTGTAATTAAATCATTCCGAGATGTTGCACGATTGATTGCCGTTTTGAGCTGAATAAACAAATCAATTGTACTTAGAGAGAGTAATTGCCATTGCAAATATACAAATTCCATATAAAGTGTACTAAAGCAACTAGAGGTCTAGAAGAAAAGAAAAACATGCCAAAGATCAAAGCAATGAAAATGCATCTTGGGTCAACTTCTGGATATTAATTTCTTTTTGTAAGCCATAATTTATATAGAAAGAGCAAATTACTTTAAATGAATTTATTCAAACAAATTAACTTTAAAAAAAGGCAATTTTATTGATTGTATTCTGAAACCTTGACATATTGATAACTAAGAATAAACATGCCATAAAACTAATGGAAGAAATTCAGTGATGAAACCACTAAGGTTCAGTTTGGCCCTCAAGAATTCTCATATCAAACTCAAAATTCTCATCTCATCATTACAACTTTCCCAAATCTCCATACAAAATATAATAAATAATTCAACTTTTTCTTAACTTTTTCAAATCCCAAAAAAAAAAATATATTAAAATATAATATTTTAATATTTCATCTTAAAACTCAAAATTCTCATCTCAAAATTCTCACTTACCAAACCATACCTAAGAATCATGCTGTAAAACCAATGCAACAGGAGCTTTCTAACTTAAAACAAAATTAACAATTATGTTTACTACAATACTAATCAATTTTTAGGAAACTTTGAGTTAGAATATACATACTAATTCTTTCACTGCAATAAACTGTTCCTGAGTCAGTTGACAGTGCCACCCCTGAGAGCATAAATCCAGTGCAAAGTCAGCTTAATGCCACAAAATAGAAGCAGGAGCCGTAACAGAAATAAAAAACAATAATAATAAGTGTAAATGCCTGCTAGAGCTACATACTGAGTGTATATGCTCTCTTATACATTCAATAAACCCACTACCACCAATTCCCTCTGCGTCGGATTCAATCAGAGCTGCAAAAGGCCAAAAAATACTTATTGTTGTGGGAGCTTTTTAACCATTAGAGCAGGTTTGATTAGTGAGTGACAGTCGTAAAGAGTTTATCTAAAATGTTAATGAAAATTTTCAACTCAAGGAGCATACCCAGAATTGTGCCATATTCAAAAGATGAAAGGGGATCATCAGTTGCCCCCAATTTCAGAAGACGCAGCCACAAACCCTATTTAAGAACAAAACCACAATACTTGAAATAGAAATTCAAAGGACATTGACAAAAGGCTACTAAACGGTTTCAAAATCAGAACAGCATCAAAATCAACCAAACTACATTTTCTCAACTTAACTAAGAAGGAACCACCAAGCATTTCTCTTAAATTCTACAAGCATTGGCATTGTAATTAGTAATTTTTTTTTTTTTTTTTTTTTTAACTGATGCACCATTGGTTTCAATTAGATCACACACTGTAACGCCCCAATGGAAGACCCAAACCACATGGCCTATACTCCTAAAGGACTAGTCAATGATACAATTGGAGTCCCATTGGAACATTATAAAATGCAAGAACTTCTCATTCCCAAGCAATGCGGGATCTCATTCACTACCTCCACTTATTCTTATCACATGGGGTATCACAATCTCCCCCCCTTTAAATTCCCAACGTCCTCGTCAAGCCTGTCCTTCGTAGGTGACACGGCTCAAGTCCCACATTTCTGGTTGAGATAGGCTCTGATACCATTTGTGACGCCACAATGGAAGGCACAAACCACATGACCTATACTTCAAAAAGACTAGTCAATGATACAATTAGAGCCTCATTGGAATCTTATAAAAAGCAAGAACTTCTCGTTCTCAAATAATGTGGGATCCCATTCTTCAACTACCCTTATTCTTATCATATGGGGTATCACACACACACAAGCCCATGAAGGGCACGCACATGCTTAAGACCATCTCAATGGTATCACAAGAAGTTAATCTCCTATGTACCTCACAACTTATCCATTATATGTTGGTTGAGAGTCTACCCCACGTTTCCTCCATATCAGCTGTTAAACTCTATATACAAGATTCAGCACTTCTTACAAATTACCCATCCAGCCAACAAGGGTCAAGGTCAGCGACAGCCAGTCATAGCCATAAGTATTTTCAGCAGTTTTTGGAAATACTTGGACCCATTTATTTTCCATCATTGAAGTATATGTTTCTATCAAATCCAAGATCGAGCTGTTGCGGTGCTGACAATTTTATGCCCACTTATAAAGATTCAAAAAGCTCATAAAATTGTATGTATTTATTATACATGTAATCAACAGTTTAAATAGAATATCTGTAACATACGAACCTAGATTAGAATTTTAGATTTATTCAGTTAGGATTTATTTATTTAATTTAATCTTTTTATCTTTTAGCTATATCTTTTTATCAGTTATTTTTTTTGAAAATGGGATAAGAGATCAGATTAGTTAGAGTTTTTAAAATAGTTATCCTTATCTTGGTGCAGCTGTTGTTATCTGATAAGTTTCAAATGTTTTTAAAATGAGTCCTAGATTAGAACCAACACTTCAAACTCAAACTTTTCCAATTTATCCTCAAGACTCACGGCATCTCCCTCTCCCTCATCTATAAAAATCCCACAGAACCTTCAGTTTAAGGAGAAGAAAATCTACTGACACATAGAGACTTACTTGCACAGCCCCTCATTCTTCTAGCCACTGCCAACCATTCTCAGTAAGTTTCTGGCAGGATCTCTCTCTCTCTCGCCTTGCATCTTTGTTTTTTTTTATTCCATCTGCTGTACTCTCCCTGATATCACATGTTGTCTTTAACTCTCATCTGTTTTTCCAGCCTTTGGAGTTCTAGAAATAAATTCTGTGTTTAAGGCTTAATTTCCAGTCGGTCAAACTGAAACATGAGGTCTCCTTTTATGGTTTATTTCTGCTTTTCCCAAAATTATCCATGTTGTTTTGAGTTAATTCCAAAAATACCCCATGAGTTTTGTTGTGTACGTATCACCAATTTGACTTTCAAGTCTTATCTTTTAACTGCAGTAAGAAGTATCTAGATCTCTTTTGATGGTGAAATTCCTTTTGTGCCCATAAAACTCTGCTGTTGAATTTCCAAAAAAGGCCAATTATAGTTCCAGCCTTTTAAGGGTTTATAACTTAATGGGCTTTAAAGGTGTTTTTATTTACATGGGCTTTGCTGTATGACTGGAGTTAATTTTAAACTTGGGCTGTGTTTGTTTTAAATTGGGTTTGACTCTAGTATATTTCAGAAATTATCTTAATAGTTAAGCAAGTTGATTTCTTGTGGGCTTGATTATTTTAATGGGCTGGTTATATTTACAGAAACTGCTCTAGTAACTTAAAATGGGTTTTTTCTGTAATTGGGGCTGGGCTGAATGTAAAATCAGACCAAAGTCTTACTTAAATAAATATATTAGTCATAGACTTGTTTTTCTAGAAAATATTTAAGGGCTTTTAAGCATATCTTAAAGTATTCTTTTATATTGTTTCAACTTTATATTTTAGTTAATATTCCAATTGACCTTTAAACTAATTTTTTTATAAAATTATTAAGATATATGTCTTAAGTATTATGATATGAGTTTTAAATATTATTTGTATGAAATCTTTGTATATTTGAATATTTATTAAATTATCCATTTGATATTATTTTAAGTAATTAGATTGCTACGACACATTTTCTAGGAAGTTTAGTAACGTCTAGTGTCTCGTATAGGTCACGAGCTACGACGTGAGTTTTCAGAAGCAGCGCTAAGAGGTAAATAGTATGATCATATAAATGTATGCATGATGTAAATATTGTAATTAGTATGATCATATAATTGCATGTGTACTGTAAATTCTCTAATGGGGTATATCATAATATGATGTTTGTCTACGCTACGCTACGAGCTAAGTCAAGGTTAGATTCCCTTCATGATCTTTGATGAATTGTGACATCATGCTTGTATGAATGGATTGTTGGTTGATGGAGTAAATAATTCTAAAATCATATGGAAGCCATGAGATGTTCATTAAGTCAAGTATGTCATAATGTAGCTAGGGTATGTATGCTTCATTCATGTAGTACTTAGACCATGTATGCCATGTATTGTTCATGCAATAACTTAAGTCAAGCATGCCATGTAATAAATAGCTAGATCATGTATGCTACATTCATGTAGTACTTAGACCATGTATGCCATGTATTGTTCATACAATAACTCAAGTCAAGCATGCCATGTCATAAATAGCTAGATCATGTATGCTATATTCATGTAGTACTTAGACCATGTATGCCATGTATTGTTCATACAATAACTCAAGTCAAGCATGCCATGTAATAAATAGCCAGATCATGTATGCCATGTCCATGTAGTTCTCAGATCATGTATGCCATGAAATGTTATAAAATGTTTAAATCATGTTAGAACATGTCATGTCATGCTACACTACGTACAAGAAAATACCATGTATAAGTTACACAAGTTAAGTGAAACACGGACTCAAGCGTGTTTCACTTCATGTTAAACAAGTTAAGTAAAACACGGACCCAAGCGTGTTTTAGTCCACGTTATACAAGTAGGTGAAACACGGATCCAAGCGTGTTTCACTCCAAGTTATACAAGATAAGTGAAACACGGACTCAAGCGTGTTTTACTCCATGTCATGCAAGTTAAGTAAGTGAAACACGGACTCAAGCGTGTTTCACTCCATGCCATGCAAGTTAAGTGAAACACGGACTCAAGCGTGTTTCACTCCATGTTATGCAAGATAAGTGAAACACGGACTCAAGCGTGTTTCACTCCATGTTATGCAAGTTAAATGAAACACGGACTCAAGCGTGTTTCATTACATGACAAGTTATGTGATGTCATGGACTCAAGCATGGTTCACCATGTAATAAGTAAAATTCAAGATAAACGAGTTACTCATACATTCACGTTTCATGATGCCATGATTTTGTATGTTTCCACCCATATTAATGATGTAAAGCATGTTATGAGAATCTGTGACTGATATATGTTTGTTTGAAGAATCTTACAAAGATTAAGCTTTTTTTTTAAATAATATTTACGGTATGATGTGCTATTTGCTGAGTATTAGACTCATTTTTGTTGTTTGTCTTTTTGTTTTCTTCTATGTTGATTGCCACAGATGGTGATTATGATGATGCAGAGCTGGATTGCCAGGAGTAGTTTCGTATAAAGACTTAGAGATGAATAAGTGTCATTTACACAAGGATTAAGTTTTCTTTCATGTCATTTCAATAACTAGTCTTGTTTAAGACTAGCTCATGTTTGCTTTATTTCAGTTTCAAGTTTCAAGACTATATATGTCCTTTTAAATTAAGTTTTTAATAAATGAGGTATTTCAGAATAATGAGTCTCTTTACCGGGCATTTTGTCATGTATGTTAGTAACATCTCTATTCTACGGGAACGGGGTGTTACAATATCTCATGTACAGTTACAAGACCAAGCAATGTGACTTATAAAAACATAAAAATAAGACCAAGCAATGTGATTAGAAGAGAGAACAGTAACCCTAAAAATCCAGCATAAAACATTTCAAACCTTAAATGCCAAATTCAGAAACTTTATTCGCAATTTACTTGTATCCATCTCCAGTACCTACTTGTTATTAGGTGTTTTATTCATATAGATCCTGTGTACTTGGCCTATGCCGTCTTTACATTAATAAAATTTTAATTTTACCTATAAAAAATGTCAAATTCAGAAACTGGGTAACCAGATAACTTAGATATTAAAAGCATTTGATCCGATGTGGTTCAAAATACATGAAATACCAAACATGAACCAATAACTGCTGCATGTTTATCAACCAATATACAAAGTAAATTTAAAGAACTATTCGAACATGAAAGTAACTTGTTGCAAGCAATTCATTGATGGAAAAAGTTCACTACAAAAGCAATGAAAATAAATAAAATGAAAAAGGTTTCACCTGCAGCTTAACTTTTATGTCCAAAACCATGCGCTCCCTTTCTGCCTGTAAAATACAAATGAAATAATCGATTCAGTTCAGAAAAATTGTTAAGTTCAACCGCAAACTAATTAGGGCATCCCGGGGATGGTGTAAAGAACTTACAGCCCTCTCCATTGGACTGAGACTTTCCGCTTTTGAATCCTTACCCGCCAGCATGGAAGGAGAACTGATGAAGATCAAGACAAATTAAGGGTAGCACTAAGAGACATGACATCAAACAGCTAGAACATTTTAAACTTGCCCTTTACAAATACAAACCTTGGAATATGCTTTCCAGAGTATTCAAAAGCTCCACTTGCTGCTGCAAGAATCTGTCTCCTCTTCTCTTCTTGTTCTTCTGTTCTAACATTTGAAGGAAACCGGTCATAAGTATATTTGGCACCTGATCCTGAAAAGCCAAAAAGAAAATTGGAAAATGAATATTACCATCTCCAAATTGGAAACACCCTTGTCTCTTTATAAAACGATTCACTCATACAATTGGTAATCTAAATAAAAAGGGGACAACAAATATACCTGATAGTCCCACATCAGGATCAGATATTGTTATAATCTCAGGCTCTACCAAAGATGAAGGAAGTACAGAAATAGGATTTTGACCCCTTCCAATTGCATCTTGTAACTTGTCAAGGAGATTATTTTGATTTTCACCAGAACCCAAACCTCTCTCCAGATAATCCAAGAAACCATGAGAGTCTAGAAATTGTGTTATCTGAAAAAACAAAGACAATTACAGTTCAAGTACACTAAATTTTCAATGGATACATTTGGAGGAAGATAGGTACTTTATTCATGTAAACAAGATGAATTAAAAAGAGTGTTCCCCTCATAATACATAAACTCTAAAGAAATGATGGTGATGAGAACAACAACAACAACAGTAGTAGCAACAGCAGCAGCAGACAGCTGCTGTAGTAGTGGTAGTAGTATTTCTTAAAATCATCCATAATATACAAAAATGGCAAAAGATGAGTGGAATTGCATCACATCACCATAGGTTCAGGCAGTTGGTTGGTTGACCGAGAGCGCTTCTTTAGAAATGCTTGAGTGTTGAATACATGATTTGCAGTGTTTTCCTGACAAAGAAGATTTTAGCAAACACTAAAAAAAATAACAGAAATGAATGAATGCAAGTTTAAAAAATAAATCCACTGCAAAATGCAAGGTTTCATACAATGAAATTGCGGTAGCCACTTAGAAGTGAAGCAAAGAACTTTAGGAATATTAACCTGCACATGAACATTCATGGAATGTAAAACCAGAATTTTTATGTTTGATTTGAACAAATGTACGATTCTTTACATGATAAAACAACTCGCATTCACTTGTCAAGGCATCACCATTCATACAAGTCATATGGTTTCTTATGCAATATATGTGCATACGAGTAAAAACTTCACATTCTCCTAAACTGCTCATTCAGTCAGGTTTTAAGAATAAACCATCAAACTACGATTTAGCAGGTATAGAACAGAAACAGGATTCAAGTAAATTACTGAGGTGATTGTTATAAATTGCACTTTTATCTGCTGAATAAAAGGCATGAAAAACTTTAAACCACCATTACAAGAAAATAACTCATTTATCAAAGAGCAGAACTGTTTTCTTATTGCAGAGAGCTTCTCCTTCTATGATAAAAGCGTAAAACATATCATAAATTTGCAACAATATGAATGCAAAAGTATCACCAAAGGTCCAAAAACAGTATATTAGTTTACATGAAGTAAAACTGAAAAAATTGACTCTTGGAAGGCAAGAGTACATCATAAACATTTCATGTGGCATCCAAGCATCACCTAAGTTGAAGGTCATGATCCTCTCCCCAAGGTTTGTTGCCACGTATAGATAATTGCTCAGAAGTATTACAAGGGCCACCCTTCATCTGATCTATCCCCACAACATTGGGGCACAACAACTTCGTGATCTCATCACGTAAAGAGCTTAATTCTGGCTCTGGAATAGTGGGAATCTCTTCTGATGTGGTGATACGATTATACTCCAGGTCTACCACAACTACCTATAAATGGGGAAAATATAACCAATTAAAACAAGTTAAATTCAAGATAGTAAATTGGAAATATAAGCATGTATTTTACACGTGCTATGATATTTCATCACCAATATAACAAAAATAAAAGCATTTAAAAATTCAAAAAAAAAAAAAACAGAAGAAAAACAACAAAAACATAGGAATGTAATAATTAACCTCAAGATTGATGATGTCTCTTTTCAAAGTAGAGAAGCAACAACATTATATGCACCAATCAACATTTTATGTTGTCTACTAATGTTGCACTAATAATCAGGAAAACCATTCTAGTCAGTACTAGAAACCAGCAGTTACAAAAGCTTAAGCAATAGGAAGTAAGCCAATGATGTTCACCCTCAGTCTTGCAATATTCACTCCTCCCATTTTTTAATGTAGCAAAATAGATGCCAAGTTCTAAAACTCAGAATTGAAAAGAACTTTAGGCCTGGTATGGTTTCACAAACCTTTCAAACCATCTCATTTCACCTCAACATCCAAACACCATTCAAACACAAACATTTTTCAATTTCAACTTTTCAACTTATTCATTTAATCATTATAACTTTCCCAACTTGGAAGACGGGTTCAGGTGGGGCTTCGCAGGCGTTTATGGCCCGAACAACGATAATAGTAGGAAGCTTCTTTGGGATGAGATCGCTGGAGTGTGTAGTTGGTGGGAGGGCCCTTGGTGCATTGGAGGTGATTTCAACATCACTCGATTCTCGAGTGAAAGGTCCAGGGACTCCAGTTCGGGATCAGCCATGGCTGATTTTTCAGATTTAATTTTTGAGCTGGACTTGATTGATCTCCCACTTGGGGGGGGTGACTATACTTGGTCAAACGGGAGGCCATGGTCTCGCTTGGACAGATTTATTGTCTCGTCTTCCTGGGAGACACACTTCTCCACCCTTTGTCAGAAACGCCTCCCCAGACTTTGTTCTGATCACTTTCCACTCCTGTTAGACTGTGGAGGTATTCAAGAGGGGCGAAGATACTTCAAATTCGAGAATATGTGGTTGAAGGCGGAGGGCTTTATGGACAAAATCAGAGCTTGGTGGTCCTCCTATCAGATTTCGGGCACCCCCAGCTTTGTTTTAGCCGGAAAACTCAAAGCCTTGAAAAATGATTTGAGAACTTGGAACTTGGAAATCTTTGGGAACCTAAATACCCAACGACACACTTTTTTTCAGGAACTGCAGCATCTTGAGGATAAAGATGCGACAGGGGCCCTCACAGAGGAGGAAAATGAAAGGAAAACGGTTGTGATAGCTGAATTGGAAAAAATCACGCTTCTGGAGGAGATATCTTGGAGACAAAAATCTCGAGCCCTTTGGTTGAAAGAAGGGGACAAGTGCACCAAATTCTTTCATCGTGTCGCCAACTCCCACAGACGAACTAATGCCATTGAGGTTCTTCATTCTGATGGGAGGACTATCTCCAACAAGGCAGACATCAAGGAACACATTGTTCACTTTTACGATCAGCTGCTCAAGGAGCAACATTCTTGGCGGCCTAAGGTAGATGGCTTGACTTTCGACTCCATCGATGCATTAAGTGCCACGTGGATAGAGAGGCAGTTTGAAGAGGAGGAGGTGCTTAAAGTTCTAAAAGGGATGGTCAAAGATAAGGCTCCAGGTCCCGATGGTTTCACCATGGCTTTTTTCCAAGCTAGCTGGGACATCATCAAGGAGGACATTATGAAGGTATTTTTCGAATTTCACTCTTTCTTGAAATTTGAGAAAAGTCTCAATGCCTCATTTATCGCCCTTATTCCGAAAAGGGCAAGCTCGGTGGAGGTGCAGGATTATCGCCCTATTAGCTTGGTGAGTGGGGTCTATAAAATCATTTCCAAGGTTTTAGCCAAGCAGATGAGCACCGTCATGGGGAAGATCATATCGAAGTCTCAAAACGCCTTTGTGAAAGGAAGGCAAATCCTCGACTCCGTTCTTATTGCCAACGAATGTTTGGACAGCCAGGTCAAATCTGGTATTCCAGGTATCTTATGCAAGCTGGATATGGAGAAGGCATTTGACCATGTCAACTGGGACTTCTTGATGCATATTATGGGCAGATATGGATTTGGGGAAAGGTGGTGCCAATGGATGAAACACTGTATCACAACCGTCAGACTTTATGTCCTAGTGAATGGTACTCCCGAAGGCTTCTTCAATAGTTCCCGAGGTCTGCGGCAAGAGGATCCTCTATCACCTCTTCTTTTCATCTTAGTAATGGATGTATTAAGCAGAATGTTGCACAGAATGGTGGAGGAAAGCCACATCTCGGGTTTCTCAGTGGGCAGCTCCACCCAGGGTAATCTCTCAATCTCTCATCTTCTCTTTGCAGACAACACTCTGATATTTTGCGAGCCAGACCCTGACCAGATCCGCTCCCTAAGGGCTCTATTGCTCTGTTTCGAAGCCGTCTCCGGACTCAAGGTCAACCTTGCTAAATCTGAAATGGTTCAAGTCGGTGCGGTCGACAACCTAAGTGTTTTGGCTGATTTCCTGGGCTGCCAAGTGTCATCCTTGCCTATGAAATATCTAGGTCTCCCTTTGGGGGCCTCCCACAAATCCAAGACCATGTGGGATGGGGTTCTCGAGAAAATTGAACGTAAACTCGAGGGTTGGAAACGACTTTACCTATCCAAAGGAGGTAGAGTCACTCTTATTAAGAGCACCTTATCTAACCTTCCCACATATTTTCTCTCCCTCTTCCCCCTGCCCGCAGGTGTGGCGCATAAACTGGAGAAGATATTTCGCGATTTCCTATGGGGTAGTCTGGAGGATGCGAAAAAATTCCATTTGATCAAATGGGAAAAAGTATGCACACCTTTGGCAAATGGCGAACTAGGGCTCCGCAACTTGAGAATTCTCAATCAGGCATTACTTGGTAAATGGCTATGGAAGTACCATAGGGAACGAGATGCTCTTTGGAGAGAAATCATCGACAGTAAATATGGGAGCTTGCGGGGTGGTTGGTGTTCCAACGCAGTTCGTGGGGCTTATGGTGTAGGTTTGTGGAAATTCATACGCAACGGATGGGAAGCTTTTTTTGCTAATTGTAGATTGGTGGTAGGAAGGGGCAACTATGTTAGCTTCTGGCACGACACCTGGTGTGGAGAGAATGCTTTGAAGAACACTTTTCCTTCACTGTACAGAATTGCGGCTGATATGGAGGCCACAGTTGCTGATAATCGAGATAGCTCCTCTACCTCCACTCATTGGTCAGTAAGTTTCACCCGAGCGGCGCAAGATTGGAAAATAGGAGACATTGTTGATTTTTACAGCGTGTTACAAGCTTCGAATCAACACACTGATGAAGAAGATCATCTACTTTGGTCACCCACAGGAAATAAGCGCTTCTCAATACGTTCTTTCAACAAGATACTCTCGCCACATCCTTCCACTGCTTTCCCGTGGAAGTGCATTTGGAAGACTAAGGCTCCTTTAAAAGTGGCCTTTTTCGTATGGCTAGCATCCCATGAGAGTATACTGACTATTGATAAATTGAGAAGACCTAATGGATTGGTGCTATATGTGCAAACACAACAGTGAGACAGCGGACCATCTACTCCTTCACTGCGACGCAGTAACGGCACTATGGGACGACATCTTCACAAGACTAGGTTTGGCATGGGTAATGCCTAGAAAGGTGATCGATCCCTTGGCTTGTTGGAGAGGAATCCGAGGCAAGGGGCAGATTCCAGATATTTGGAAAATGGTGCCACTTTGCCTAATGTGGTGCACATGGAACGAAAGAAATAGCCGCTGTTTCGAGGATAGGGAGCGCTCTTCGGAAGGCTTTAGGGATTTCTTTTACCATACTTCAGTCTTATGGGCTTCCTCTATTGTACTGAATGGCACTTCTTTTACTGAACTTCACGCTGCTCTTCGCAGCGCTTAGTCTGTAGCAAGACTCTTTGTATACCCCCTGTGTACTTGGGCCTTGCCCTTTTCTTTTCTAATATATTTCTCTTTTACTTATCAAAAAAAAACTTTCCCAAACTTCCAAACAAAACACAAAAACAATTCAACTTTTTCAAATCCCAAAACAAAAATAACTTTAAAAAATTATATTCTAATAATATTTTAACTTTATAAGATTTTTATTTAACTTTTTCTCTCTCCTTTCCCAAAACCCAATAAAACATCTTAATTCAAACCATTTCACTACCATTCACAAATTTATTATCTCATCTCAACATCCAAATGAAACTTAGTTTTGGTAAATTGTCACTATTAGAAAGCTTTGAATCCCGATACGGACCAACAAAAAGGGATGTAAGGTGTACAGTAACAACACACTATGCAACTAACACGGTTTCCTAGCAAGTAGGACCAAACTATAAGTGGACGCAAAAAGGAACAGCAATAGAGACAAACACGATACAGAGATTGAATTGGTGGAGGATCCTAAAACATGAAAGACGAGATAAAAACCAGACAATTTTATTTATCTAAGTATTGAGAAAATGGACAGTGTAACTAGTGCAAAGAGGACAAAAAAGTAAATTAAACAATGCATTTTGTATAAAAAGACTTACGCCATCCATTGTGAGAGCAGACGTATCAACACCTGAATGGAGACCCATCATATATGGTGTAGGAGCATCAATGTAATCAACTCCACTGAAAAATAGTAGTGGAATGTAGACGTGCTTCAGCACAACAAACATACCAAGATTAGATGAGAATTACTAACTATAATCACAAAAGGCATCACTATAGTATTTGATGATCTACTATCAAATGAATAACATGTTAACTGCCATTTCCCACCACAATATAACATATAACACAAAATGCTGGCAGGATGGAAACCTACAACACATTCGCAAGGAAACATTGTTTTCTAGTCCATCAAAAGAGCAGTGGACCTGAAAATATCAAACCTTACCTGCCACCGAAATGGATAAATTAAATGGCATATGGCCTCCGATACAAGAGTTAAAAGCGAATACCTGAAAAATACAGAACAGAGAATGACTTATACGTTGGACCTGCATATCTAGGATGATCACAATCTAGAGATATTAGAATTGGTCAAGCTATATGCAAATTGTTATACAACAGACCAAAAATATCCACAATTATGATTCATAAGGTGATGATGATGGCATACTTTTTTTTTTTTTTTGGTAAAGAATTATAATCAGAAAAGGCCTTGGGATTCTCAAGTGGTTGCCAGATGTGGTGCATGCTACGTTTCAAGCGAAGGGTTAAAAGAATTCATGAAAACTTCCAGACTGGGAAACACAGTTACATTGACAAATGATGCTTCAATAGCCACGGCAGGGGTTTTTAGTCATTGTCGAATGTGGTGATGGGGATTAAAGAGGCTTCATCATCATGCTGGAGAGATGAGGTCAGGGTTTGACGATGGAGCCAGAGTTCTTCTGAGTGGAAATCCCTCCTCGTGTTGAGAGAAAAACCACTGTTAACAGCATAAGACATATCCAAAGGCACTGCTTTCAGCGAGAAGGGGCTTGGCAGAAGGTGGAGGTGTTACCATTAGCAGGCCTGACAAACCAGCCGATTGCAGAATAATTGAGAGTGGTCTAGAAAAGGCTGAAATTCATTTTGGACATGCACATCGCACTGACATGCAGGCAGTAGCGCAGGACCTCCAAGGTATCGCAAGTGTACACTTGTGGATGTTAGCAGATTAAGGGACACGTTGCTCTTTTTAAACATTAACGCGGATCAGTGCATTGAAAGGGTGGACTACAGTCGGTATGAGTGGATGGCCTCGGGAACTCATCTTTTAAGCTGCACCCTATAGGCTTAGGTTCCCTCCTTCAACCTTGGGGTGCCTAAGCAGCCCGTGAGCTACCCACAACAAATGTGCCTCAGGCAGAAAGTAAAAGGAAGTCAACAGAGATTAGCATGAAGTTGGGCCAGGGAAGTTTTCTCCAAGAGAGCAGCACTGGGAGAGATATAAGCAGAGCACTGAATTCGATGGCCCATTCCAAGACAACATCTCAACCCTCAATCATTTGTCCCCCTCATGTAATCGCATTTTTTTCTGTATTTCCTATTGTATACATCACATGTATTTGGATTGTGTCCTTGCGCTTGTAATAAAATTACATTGCTTATCAAAAAGGAAACAATATCAAGTCTTAAGTAGTAGGATTACTTGTTTGATCGAAGCAAAATCCTCCTTTCAAGCAACACAGCAGTAAAAAGTTCAATTAATTTGTCAACATCCAAGCACTGTACAAGGGGTTGAAATGATATCTGCATTCATGAAATAGAGAATGGGTTAATAAATGATAAAGTTATTCTTCAACAACCACTGAATAACACAGTTGGCAAAGGGAAGCCATGCACAACTGAAAAGACAAAGGGAACTTGAGTGTCATACATCAGCATGTGGGAGACCATCCTTGGGCGGAGCTTCCACAGAAAGCAGGCAATTCTCTATAGCAAATAAAACTCGATCCCGTCCAGGTGTAGGCAAAGGTACATTGGACACCATATGTGCTATAACATCCCATAATGGCTTGCTGAAATTGTTGCAGAACTGAAAATATCAAATATAATAAAAAAGAATACATAGACTTTCATATTTTCGATGGATTGTGGATTGAACATTCAGGTCCCACTTAAATGCTGGCCGCAACACAATTAACCACTAAATGACACATACCTACTTCCATTTGCAGAAAAGCAAAGTGCAAATAGTTCCTCAAGTGCACTTCGAAGGGCATGAAAACTTGGCAAACGTGAAATGAGGCATATACATTTTTCAGCAAAAGAATTTGCTGGTATACGGTAAGCTTCGGCAATATCCTCACTGACTGGATCCCGAAAAGCAATGCAGCTAACATATATTTTTGATCCATCACCCTCTGCACAAGTTTTACATTTAGACAAAACAAGAATAGCTTTTAGAAATTAACAGAAATTAAAATATCAGATCATGCAAAAAGAATTCAAAGAAAATGATAGCAGGTTATAAAGAACCATGACAAAGGAAACTCTAAGCATTGACTGATAATTGAAAAAGTTAATAAATGATACTAGTGATAGAGCGTAGTTACTTCTTCAGTTCCTTAAAAGGCATAAAAGTTTCCATCTTTGAAAATCAACGGAGATGGTTGCGGTGTGGGGAGTAAATAACATAAGTGGGTTAGCTAACATCTTGGGTTGTGTGGTCTCTTCCTTGCCTTTAAAATATCTAGGCATTCCACTGGGGGCTTCATTCAAAGCAAAGTCTATTTGGGAGGGGGTGCTGGAAAAATTCGAACGTAGGCTGGCTGGGTGGAAAAAGGTATACTTATCAAAAGGGGGGCGGATTACTTTAATCAAAAGTACTCTATCTAACCTCCCTACATACTACCTATCTTTATTTCCACTCCCCATTAGCATTGCACAGAGGCTGGAGAAACTTCAGCGAGATTTCCTATGGGGTGGGTTAGGAGACGAGTTTAAGTTTCATTTGGTGGGATGGGATAAGATATGTACTCCGTTGAGAGATGGTGGGTTGGGGGTTCGGGATATAAGGGCTTTTAATATGGCACTATTGGGTAAATGGTTGTGGCGGTATAACTTTGAGAGGAAAGCATTATGGAAAGGAGTGATTGACATAAAGTATGGCAGCGAATGTGGGGGTTGGAGTTCAAAAGAGGGAAGAAGGAAGAGGGACTTATGGAGTGGGGCTATGGAAGTTTATAAGGAAGGGGTGGGGTTCCTTCCATTGTAATACCCGGCTATGTTTGGGGGATGGTAGTAGGATCAGTTTTTGGATGGATTGGTGGGTTGGAGATATGGTTCTAAAAGATGCTTATCCCACAATCTTCGCTATTGCACAGGAAAAAGTAGCTATGGTGGCTAATTTGAGGGTGATCAATCAAGACAACCAGGAGTGGAACGTTAGCCTTATCAAGGATGCAAACGATTGGGAAGTAAATGACTTGATGGAATTTATGAATCTATTGTATAGTGTGCCCATTGCTGCCATAACTGAAGATGTGATGGTATGGAGTCCTAATAGAAAGGGGAAATTCTCGGTACGTTCCTTTTACGAAGCCAATACCATGCAACAAAGGCCCAAGTTTCAGTGGAAGAATATTTGGAGAAGTAAAGCACCCACCAAGGCTACATTCTTTGTATGGACAGCAGCACTAGGGAAAATTTTGACCACTGACAATCTTAGAAGATGTGGCCTCATAATTGTGGACTGGTGCTGTTTGTGTAGAAACAATGGTGAGACGGTGGACCACATACTCCTACATTGTGAGTTCGCAAGTGAGATATAGAACTACTTCTTCAACAGAATGGGAATAGCATAGGTAATGCCAGGCCGGGTGGTGGAGCTTCTAGCAAGCTAGAGAGGAATCACTGGGACTTCGCAAATTGCAGTTTTGTGGAAGATGGCTCCAATTTGTATTTGTGGTGTATCTAGAGTGAAAGAAACAAGAGACTTTTCGAGGATCATGAACGTTCTTCGGAAGAGTTTTAGAGTTTCTTCTAGAAGACTTTGTTTCTGTGGGCCATTGCATTAGATTTTAATGGCCTAAGCTTCCATGATTTTCTTGTTTCTATTTCTAGTTCTTAAATAGGTGTATGCTCATGTATACCTCCAGTGTACCTGGGCTATGCCCATCTTTATTTTAATAAAGCTTACTTATTACCTATAAAAAAAAAAAAAAAAAAACATTTGAGCATTTCATGCTCCCAGCTTGAAAATATGCTTAAAATTAGGATAAAAAGTACATTACACAAATCAGAATATATCAAACCACTTTCTCAAGAAAAATTAGTATTCTACCTAAAAGAACATTAGGTGATGGAAGAAGCTGTCCTCCCTTTGCAACATGATGGAAGGAGCTCTCCTCCATTCATAAAGATAGATATCAGAGAATTGTCAATTCCTTTCAAAGTTCCCAATATAATATGCAATACATCCTACATAAAATGGTCCTTGTAAAGTTCAATGGCAAAGCTCTCATCCCTTTGTAAAGATAATTTGGTGAGATTGTCTATTCCTTTCAAAGTTTCCAGTGTAAGATGCAATTATTGCATCCCACATAGTTTATAAAGTTCAATGGCAAGAGCAACCAAGGAATAAGCAGAAGAATAACACCAATGCCTGCTGGTCGAGTAGTGGAAGAGGGAAAATTGAGTTCCCAAAGATAAAGTTACACTTCAAAAAAACTCAAGCATAACCTGTTGCACAAGTAAGAAGAGTAGAGCTGGAGCCTGATATCTACCAGTGGGCTCCAGCCAAAGTTTTGAATTCTGTTCCAATGACCATTCCGGTTGAGGCACTGAAACGGAATATTTCGGTACTGGTACGTTTCGGAGTATCGTTTCGAGATAGTTGTTATATGGATGAATTATATATATAAATAATTATAAATATATATTATATATATGAAAAGGTTACTTAAAATATCTAATATACCATTGAGTTTGGAGTCATTACTCCATTTGATGCCATTGAGAATTAATTGAAGATTCAAAATACATATCTTTAAAAAAAAAAAAAAAAGGAACCAGATTTGATGTAGTAGAAAACAATATAAAAACTTATTTGGAAGGCTGGGCTACTTAAGGCGTTGGGGAGAGATTGAGAGACTAGAGTAGAGAAAATCTGAAAAAGGGATGTGACATGTCGGCGTGTTGCAGGGAGGAGAAAAGGAGACATTGGTTTTACCAAATTTCCATATTAATTAATTCCAAACCGAAATATGGATTCCGGCCGAAACACCAGAATTTGGCCAAAATGAACCAGAACAACCGGAATTGGACACAAAAAGGAACATCCCATTAAATCATGCTCGTTACTATTCTAGCACAGAAAATTCCGGCCGAAACGGAACGAAAATAAAAACTTTGGTTCCAACAACTAGAATTGCTGGAGCAGTATCTGAGTTATAGCTGAAAGGAAAATAAGTTCAAGAAGGTTAAACCACACTCGCAGGCATCAAGAAAAAAGATCAAAGAGAGTTGAAAACAAAATGCACTTTAAATTCAATGGCAGAATTTATTTTAGGAAAAATAACAAATTTGCACTCATTCTTGTGGAAGGCCATGACTCCTTTGAGCCTCAATTCAAGGATACATGGGTCAAAAGAAGCTTTGGATTGAGCCATTCTGACTTTGAATAATATGTATCATGTGCAGAGTGCAAATGCACGGCAAAGAGTGCACTACAGTTGAGAGAAGATTATGGACAAAAGCAAGTCCCTTTGAGAGTTGATGGGACATATATGCCAAGAAATCCACTCCAAAGCAACAATTTCATTTCCACATGCCTGCATAGGCTAAGAATTGGCCAGAACAAAAATTTGTATGCATGAAAATCTCATAGAAATGACAAAAAGCGGGCAATTAGGAACTTGTTGGGTTCATACACCTCCCATATACCAAGAGGACTAGGCCAAAAATGCCTGCCCAAAAGAGTCTTAAAGATCATTTGCAAGTTTCAGATGGGGCAATCATAAGATTGAGAGTTAAGAAGAGAAATGAAGCAATGCAAGGATTTGTGCAATCCACCTAGGAAGAGTCTAGCAAGAACTCAACATTCAAGATGGGCTTGAAAAAAGGAGATAGAATTCTCATCCACGTGATACAAGCAATAGAAGAGTGCAACATAAATTATGGCCTATTATTATGTTTATGTGATTGAAGGCCTTGGACTTGTTTATTTCATTAAAAAGTCTTATTTTATTAGTTTAGAAAAATTAGATTTATTATGAGAAGGACTTAAGGGCATGTTGGGAAAGTAATTATTTTGTTGAACTAGAGTTTCAAGAGGGTTACTATAGTCGAGTTACTGTAGAGCGGTACTGTAGCCGCAGCACTATTCACTCAGGGGCATTTTTGGAAGATGGGGCTTTATCTTACCTAGGGTTTTCTGAGGTTTTAATTTAAATGCTCTTTATTGCCTCATTTTGAAAGATATATGAAAGTTTATAAAAAGTGATGAATTGTATTCATTGTGAGTTGAGTTTATTTTCTCTTGTTCTTGATTGAACGTTTGAAATTATCAAAGATAAATCACAACCTTTGTGGCGTTCCTCCTTTGTAATCTAGGTTCTTGAGACAAATTGTTCAACTGGTCTAGATTTTAATATAATCTAGATTCTCGAAACAAATTCCTCAATGAGTCTAGATTTTTTCATCCATTGACTTGATTTTAACTTTCTTGAGTGAGTTTTTAAATTGATTGAGGGTTCAAGAGATTCCACTTCCGCGGGTTCACATCAAATGGAATTGCACATGCACTGTAACGCCCCAATGGAAAGCCTAAACCAAATGGTCTATACTCCAAAAGGACTAGTTAGTGATACAATTGAAGCTTTATTAGAACATTATAAAGAGCAATAACTCATTCTCAAGCAACATGGGATCCCATATACCACCTACCTTATCCTCTTATCATATGGAGTATCAAAATCTCCATCCCATAAATTTCCAACATCCTCGTCGAACCCATCCGTCGTAGGTAGCATGGCTCATGTCCCATATTTCTAGTTGGAATATGCTCTGACACCATTTGTAATGCCTCAATGAAAAGCCCAAATCACATAGCATATATTCCAAAAGGTAGTCAATAATATAATTTGAGTCTCATTGAAACATTATAAAGAGTAAAAGTGTCTCATTCCCAAGTAATGTGGGATCTCATACACCACCTACCTTATCCTCTAATCATATGGGGTATCACAATCTCTCCTCTTAAATTCTCAACGTCCTCATCAGACCCATCCATTGTAGGTAGCACGACTCAAGTTTCAAATTTCTGGTTGGGATAGGCTTTGATGACATTTGTAATATCCTAATGTAAAACCCAAACCACATGACCTATACTCCAAAAAGACGAGTTAATGATACAATTTGAGCCACAATTGAAACATTATAAAGAGCAAAAACTTATCATTCCCAAGCAACATGGGATCTCATACACCACCTACTTTATTCTCGTATCATATGGGGAATCACATGCACAGTGATACGACAGTGGGCAACCGTAGATGTCAAGGTAAACAGACCGCACAATTTTAGTATGAAAAGAAGCAAAGAGATCAACACAAATAAATAAGAGTAATTTTACGTACAAGTCTCATGCAAGATCTTTGAAAAAAAATGGTATCAAGAAAAAGAGGAGCTTTTCCTGGAGTGGCCCACTTTTTCAAAGGAGTTAGAACAAAACGTTCACGCCTAAGGTTAGTACAAAATCATGTATTGGGATAGGATCACATTGTACCAGTTTCTTATCTACCTTAACATCCGTCTGAGGTTTTACAAGTCCAATAACAACAGGTAAACGAAAATGCATGCCAAGTACATATTATTTGGGATCTGTAAAATAAAACATAACAAAAAATCCACAAGTTCAATGCATAAATAAATGAATAAGACTTGTGATCATTTTAGGCGTACCGGTTAAAACAATCGGGTAGCTCCTCGGAGAAGTCAAAGGATCATTAGCCTCAAAACCAGATGAATAAAACTCGACCCCAGCCGGTAGAACACACTGCAATAGCACCCCCCAACATCACTCTCAAAATTCCACAAAAAAGAAAAAAAAAAACAATTCCTCTAGAACGATCAGGCACCGGAATAGCAGCACTTGTCATGTAAATTAACTTAAAATCAAAAGTAGCTTCAGAATAAGTGAAAATGCATTCTGTTAGTGTTGTTGTTCTGTCGGTCGTGGTACTTACGGTGGGGAGCTGAGGCGGCGGAGGAGGATAGAGTGAGTGGTTGGGTGGAGGGTACTGGTCGAGCAGAGAAGGCAGGTACGTGACGTCGGTTCCATGGAAGCCCTTGTCCCCGTCAAGGGTTCGAATCTCCGGACCAATCCCACAAACCACAAAGTGCTCGAAGATCCGAGCCATTGTTGTTATATTAGTAAAGCTTTTTCGTAAATGCAAGATGGCTGAGATCCAGATTCATATGAAACCGACACTGATAAACTGGTCTGAGATTTGATTGGGAGTCAATTGCATTTTCAATTTTAGTTTGGGTGTTGTGGGGATTCGGAGGAAAATGGCCCTGGAAGTTTCAAAATTTCAGGGGATATTTGGGCTGAAGTTCCCGATGAAGAAAATAAAGTGGGCTGAACTATGAAGTTCTCTCTCTACTCTTTCCAGTTTCCACGAAGACCATGGAGACGATTCGTGCCACGATCGGTATGGTTTGAATCTTCCCACAGAATTTTGGTGCGGTTGTATGGCGTGTGTACATACATTTTTTTTTTTTCATAGGTAATTATAATATATTAACTATGGTGGTTGTATGGCGTCTGTACATACAACTATGCCGGTGTGTAAAAAATAATTATAATAAAAATAGAAGAGATAAGATATATAGATTTATGTGATTTGATATAATACTTGTGTTCACGAATCGTTTAGGGAGGGAAATAAATTTACTATAACATAATTATTTTACAATATTTCATAATCTCACATCGTCACTGTACAATAAAAATCAAATATCTATTTTCTAATTGAGATCTTCTTTCTGAAGTTTTTGTTGTGAGGTTGAAGAAGTTGAAGTCTCAGTTTGGTTCCTTAATCTATCTCAACTCATTTCATCTAATCAGTACAACTTTCTCAAATTTTAACACAAAATATAATAAATAATTCAACTTTTTCAAATCTCAAAATAATAATAATATTAAAAAATAATATTATAACAATATTTTATTCAATTTTAAACTTTTACCTCAACTCAACTTAACATCCAAACGCAGCAATCTAGAAGTCCCTTTGAAGTCGTCTGGTCCTTCCCCATTTATCATCTGCTCATCTTTCCTTTATATCACCTCCCGTCTCATTTATGTCACATCTCTTCTTTTTCCTCCTGACACACTACCATTCCTCAACCTTTTGTCCTCTCTCATCTTCCTCCTGATGAGATGCCCAACCTTGAACAAGGTTTGGAAAGCCATTTTGGGTTTGTGATATTTTATCTCCTTATTTACCCACGATTTTTAAGGAAAATTGCTCTAAAAGAAGGCTTTGAGAATCTTCAAGATAAAATATGCAACCATGATAGTTCGCTGAAACCCATAGAGAAATAAATTCCTAGAGCGGATCCCTAGTTTTCAGTTCTTGCATTAAGTGATGAAGGTTTTCAAGCATGAGGCTAGGCGGGAGATGGGCTCAACCCGAAGTTAAGCTTTGCAAGAGATGTGCTCGACCACGTTAGGTCCGAGCGTGAAGCTCAACTTTGGTGGGAGGTGTAAAGTGCTAGCACAAAGCTCGACTTGGTGAGATAAGCGGGAGGTGTACTCTACTGCATTAGATGTGAGCTCGTCTTTTATGTATGCAAGAGAGGTCGGGCAATCAAGTGGCTTGCCAGCCTATTGGGCACCTGGGAAGTTGGGCAATCCTTGACCTTTCCCGCATTTGCAACGTGATAGATGGGGTCTGGAAGTTGAGAGACTTGCCCGCCTATTAGGCACCTGGGAGGTCGGTTGGTCCCTAACCTTTCCTACCCGTTGACTAGTCATGAGGGAGGTTGAGCAGTCGAGAGGCTGGACTCGCTTGTTGACAACGAGAAGGTAAAGTAGTTAAGCAACTGAAAGACTGGACCCGTGCTTCGCCGTAAGAGAGGTTGGGCAATCGAAAGGCTAAACCTGCTTGTTGACACTCAGTGGCTAGGCTTGCGCTTCCTTATGAGGGAGGTCAGGCAATCAAGAGGCTAAACCCGCATGTTGACAATCAGCGAGAAGGTAAAGTAGTCAAGCAACTGAAAGACTGGACCCATGCTTCCCCATGAGGGAGATTGGGCATTCGAGAGGCTGGACGTGCCTATTAACACTCAACAAGAAGGTAAAGCAGTCGGATAGCTGAAAGATTAAACTTGCGCTTTCCTGTGAGGGAGGTCGGGCAGTCGAGAGGCTGGACCTACCTGTTGACACTAAGTGGGAAGGTAAAGTTAGGGGTAGCAATATGTGACATGACTTATTAACCCAATAAGAACACGATATGAAATTAGGGAGTTTGGGTTTAATGTTAACAGGTTTGGGCTAAAACGGATTGACTCTTTAAGACACGATTGCTTAAAAAGGTTGATAACGAGAGTCAACCCATTTAGAGAATCAAAATTACACATATACCCTTATACCTAAAAATCAGAAAAAAACCCTAACCCACACACTCACTCTTCAGATCACGCCGCCCCCTTCATTCTCAATTTCTTGTGCAACAGCAGCAGTCATGCTCTTCCTCTCCCACCTCCCTCGTAACCTTACCTGACTACCTTTGGTCTCCCTATCTCTTATCTCTCTATCTCAGACTCTCACCTTTGCTCGTCCCCATCTCTCACGGTACACCGACCACAGAAAGTTTCATTTATCATGTAGTCTGCTCCTTAATTTCTCTTTATCGGATTTTCATTATTTGTTTGGTTTCCGAGAAAGTAATAATGATGATTGCCGGTATCACCTCATTTTTGTTGCATTACAATAAATCGCAAATATTCGGTCTAGAATATATGCTCTTTAGCTCTTGCTTTGTATAAAAGTTAACTTGGTTTCCGTTGTAGCAATAAAGAAACTCACGATTTCTGTTATAGCCATAGGAAAATGATGATATACATGGTAACAACAAATTAGTTGACGATGGAATAAAATTTAGTTAAAAAGTTGTTATTTTTTTTAGATCAGGAGATTACAAAAAGAACAGAAATTTCGGCATGTGGTTCTGGGTAGGTAGGCCAAACGTGTATTTTTTTTATTGTCATTCTTCTGATGTATAAGACGACACAATACTTTGTTTTTCAGAGTTCAATACTTTGTTTATGTGTGCCTTTTTTTTTTTTGGTTGAAAGTTACTTTGTTTATGTGTTGTTTAGGTAGCTAGTACAATATTTTATTTATTGTTATTTTTTTGGTGTATAGGATGATGACACAAATACTTTTTATGGAGTTCAATACTCTGTTATTTTCCCAGAGTTCAATACTTTGTTTGGCTTTCAAGGGCCCGTTATTTAATGGTCTCCTCATTTTGTTGCATAGAAATTTTGAGTTTTAGATCTTTAATTGATTTTTCTCTTTAAGTTGAGGTTAAAAGCTAAAATAATCCTAAGGTATGCAAAAAATTTGAGTTCCATTCCCTTGTTAATTTAGATAATTGATTGCAATGTTTTCAATACTATAATTATATTGATGGCTTAATAGAAATACAAGAAATGAAATTGGATGAGCTAATTGAAGATGTTATAGAGCTGGATAACAACAAGAGCAAGGAGGACGCTTTACTTCCTACTTCGAGTTCTAAAATTGTTTAGATTTTTGTGTTTATTATTATTAGGATTGTAACATTAATATTATTACCATATGTTTATATTTTTATTATTTGGATTGTAATTTTGGACTTATACAGTCAGCTTTATATTTTTTGAAGATATTGTGGTTTTAACATTTATATAAAATTATGTTAATCAGGTCAAATAGGTTAATTTCATATCAAATCAACCTTTTATACAAAACGGGTCGGGCCGGGTTAAACTTGTTATGTTGATGGCGGTGTTGGGATTTCAAAATATGACCTGTTAAACTTAGCAGGTCGTGTTCGAGTTGACCATATAGTATAATGTATATGCCTTAATACGATATGAATAAGACCCGTTACACACTATTTACCACCCCTAGGTAAAGTAGTCGGGTAGCTGAAAGATTTGACCCTCGCCTCGCTGTGAGGGAGGTTGGGCAATCGAGAGATTAAACCCACCTGTTGACACTCAACAGAAAGGTAAAGTAGACGGCAGCTGAAAGATTGGACCCAACTATTAAATACGTGTTCCACACCCCACACCCCTGCTCACTCTATGTCCTGCAACTAGGGATGTAACTGGTCTGACTCAGTCCGATTTTGGATATATTTTAAAATTGAATTGATATATATCGATTTTGAGATTGAAGAACCTATACTGTACCGATTACACATCTAAATCAATACTTCTGGTTTATTATATAGTATGTATAATATAATATATTATAGTATATAATAATATAGTGATAATATATTGTAGTATATTACAATATATTATAATTTTGTTATATACTATAATGATATATTATAGTATTTTATGATATATAGTAATATAGTATTAGCATAACTATCAATACAATAAACTATAGTGATATAGGATTTTAAAATTTAATATTATATTAGTTAGTAATTTATCATATAATACAAAATTATTTTATATATAATTATATATAATATAAAAATTAATATAAAAATTGTTGCCCAGATGACTAACACAAGAGGGGGGGTGAATTGAGTTGTATTTAAAAAAAATAACAATTATAAATCAAATATACAATATAAAATATAAACAAAATATGAAACAACAATAAATATAAAGAGTAAAGGTAAGAGAGAAGTAAACTCAGTATGTTAACGAGGTTCGGCCCCACTGCCTACGTCCTCGCCTCAAGCTACCCCTTGAGGATCCCCGAATTCACTATTCAATCTCCTTCAGGTGGAGATAGAAACCTATTACACCTTTGAACAACACCGCTACAAAGGATCCGTGTAGAACACCCTCTACATTGCAATCACCTTACACGTGGTGATTCAACGATTCCTTGTGTAAAACACTTTCTACACACACAAGGGTTGTACACACCCTTTTACTGATACAAGAATTGATAGTGGGTAGGATATCAGAAAACACTCCTCAATGAGTGAAATAAGAACAATACAAGCACAAACTATATTTCTCAAAATGAATAAGGGTTAAGGCTCAATGCTTAGAGAAGAGAGAATGAAAGCTTTGAATGAGAGTTGTATGCTCTTGGTGTTGTAAATGTGAAGCTCTCAAATGATCTATTTATAGGCATATGAGACTTCATATTCAAATTTAAAAAGATTCACATGTCAAAAACATCATCATTCATTTTTCAAAAATTTCAAACCTAATCTTTTTACTTTTTGCATATGACAAAAGGAGCACACTTTGCTTTTCAAAAATTTCAAACCTAATTTTTTACTTTTTGCATATGACAAAAGGAGCACACTTTACTTTTCAAAATATTCAAACAAAGGCATCTTCCTTTTGCATAAGTCAAGAAAAGCATCAATCACTTTTGAAAATATTCAAATAAAACATGCACATGTGAAAGATGACAATCAATCATCTTTAATATTTTCAAAGTTCAAACCTTTAATCATGGCATGCACATGTGAAGGATGACAATCAATTATCTTTCAAAATATTCAAATTTAATTTTCAAAAAATTCATGCACATGTGGAAAATGTATTTTAATGCTTTATGATAAAATATTAATTTTTTAGCCTTAATCCTAATTTCGAATTTTAAGTGATTTACAACATTTCTCTATGACTTTAATGTGAATTTGTTTCCTTCTTGCTCATGCTTGATTCCTTGATGTGCTTGATTCCATTGTATGGACAAATTGAGCTTGAGACTCCTTCATTCTTTGAATTCATTTGTTATCATCAAAATCCATGTGTAAATATATAATTACACAAAACTTGAAACCTTAGGTTCAACAAAAATACAATATAAAAAATTAAAAAATATATATATATTGTAACACCTCGGTCCCAGGTGGGTCGGAGAGCTACTTCTTATGACTTAAAATCATATCTCAACCGAACAATCATAGACTCCAAATTTTCAATAATGCATAGGACTCACTGCTTTAAATCAACTATTCCAATATAATTAACTTAAACACCACAAAATCTCAAAATAAACATCAACCTTACAAAATACCAAGTCGACTAAGCAAAACAAAACTATTGAATAAAATTTTCCAATGACCTAAATACATTCTTTATATTTAATCCAAGATAATCACGTAGCCTTTTACATGCTTTATACTCTTGATCCTCAATTGAAATGTATAAAATATTTAAAAATATTATAAAGATAAGGGATGAGTTCTCGACAATTCAGTAAGCAAAAAACATATACTACTATATAAACATAAGCATTTTCAGAGAGTTAGAATGTAGAGACAAAATATTTCATTTTCGGTATATAGATCTCAAAATTGTGTTATAAAAAAAAAATCAGAGTGATATTTCAAACTTTTTATATTCAAAGACCCTTTTGCATAACATGACTGAGCATCTTCATCTTATCATATCATTTTATATCGTATTGTATCATATCATATCTTATCACCATATCATGTTATATACCATGTTTAACTCCCATGGTAGGGTTGTGCTATCTCCGGTAGCCAAACCAAGTAGTATCAGAATGTGAAACTTTTCCTTATTCATTCTTGAATCCTCAAGTGTGCACATAGAAAAGAACAAGCAAAAAAATCAATTTGTTTCCAAAGTGAGTGCACTCATATTAGAGATGTTGGTACCAACTAAATAACAGAATCAGAACCATCGTATCTAAACCAGAAATAGAATCATATACAGAATCAGATAGTCATGCCAAAGGTTTTTCAGATACCATATCATATCAAACAGAGTACTAAACATTTTCCATATCATTATCACATAATCAAAACGGATTCAGAGCATATTCATATAACATGTACGAAATTCATAGACTCCATATTCGTTTTTTTTTTTTTTTTTTTTTTTCACNTTTTTTTTTTTTTTTTTTTTTTGCACATTTCAAAAATGACATGTCAAAATATTGCTCATGTTTACACCAGTTATGTCAGAAAACACTTTATCTTTTATACAGATTTCCTGAGTAATACAGAACAGATAATTGAGGTTGTTTTGACATTTCTTTTCAAAATTTATCATGCACATTTTTCATAAAACATCCTCGATTAATTTTCTTTTTATGCAAAGTTTAGCATATGAACCCTCTTCCACTTTTTTGAAAATCTTCACAATAGTGTCAAGCAAAATTGATTGTCACTTAAACATAATTAATACAAACTATTAACATAAATAAACTGACACATCTAAACTAAATGACACAATTAAACTTCTTCATGAAACCAATTTCCATAGTTCCAAATCTTCCAACCCCATTACTACTAAACTACAAAGTGATTTTCCAAACATCACCTATTTAAGGCATTCACACTTGAATTCTCTTTTAAGCCTAGCCTACTAGAAAATCTTATAGTGGTGTTATGCCAGAATTAAAATCAATCCAACTTAAAAATCTAACTCATCAAAATATCTGCCCACTTAATATATATATATATATATATATATATATATATATATATTTCTAAATAATATAAATCCAAGCCCAACTTAAAATATATGCCCCAACTTAATAATCTCTTACCATAAAACCCAACTTAAACACAAATCCAATATTACATCTAGCCTAAAACCAAAAGCCCATGTGAACAACCAAGTAAAAGAAATCGGTTAGGTGAGCAAGATAATTAAAACTTCAAAGCTTACCCTTTTTAAATATAAGTTTTATAAGCCCCTTTTTATTTGAGAACAACATAGGCGAGAGAGAAACAAAATAAAAAGTTTGGCAATAGTGGTTACTGAGAGAGGAACGACACCATGCGTGGGGACAATGGCTTGAGCCAAAAATCATGGTGACGCACTCTGCTTCCCATGTGGGTGGTGGAGAAACTCTGGAGAGAGAGAGAGAGAGAGAGAGAGAGTTGTTTGTTACTGTTAACCTAGAGAGAGATTGGTGACTTAAGCACCCCGATGGGAAAGTTGCTCTGTTTTTGGGAAAGGGAAGACAAACATCTCTTAGGCGTGCAATGGTGGCTTGGTTTCATGGTGCAGGGCGGCGACGGTGTGAAGTTTACGGTCTGAAGTGGTGGCTAGAATTGAGGGAACATGAGAGAGGCTTGCATGGCAATGGTGCGTGTGGTTGCGAAAATGGGGCTTCCTTTGGCTGTGCTCTGTTTTGAGTATAAAAAAATAGGGGCTGGCTATTAGGTAGTGCAACTACGAGGTGGGGTGGAGCACGACTGTATAGTGGGGTTGGGTGCTATCGGTTGTGGTGTCAAGAGGTGCAATGGTTCAACTATGGCAGTTTCCCCATGCACCAAGGTACTAAGGGGGTCATGGGGTTGCTGGTTTCTTGTGGGCTGTAGGAGGTGGTTCCAGCGAAAGATTGGTGATGGTGGTTTGTGTAACACACAAGTAATGGAAGGGAAATTTCTCTCTTCAAGGGGAGAAGTAAGGAAGAAGAAGAGTAATTTTGGATTAATATTTAGCATGAAAAACAAAGCTCGCATAACAACACATTATAAAGGATAGCTATAGAGAAATAACTAACTTCCCACATGCACTACTAACCCTCGAGACCAGTATAGAATATTCACCAGACTATTACAGAATTGAGGGTAATAAAGTAAACTAGCAATAAGGTAAAATAATTGAACAAGTAAAATGGGCTTCTAGAAGTATTTTTATTAATAGACTACTTTGGCAGAATCCCAACCTTCCAACTGATCCACTATCATCCCAATCCCATGCATGCACCCTTCTTTCCTAATACTTGGCTAGGGCACTTCAGACTTGTGACAGAACCTCCCCCTTGCAAAACACCTTGCCCATAATGTGTGGGTAAGTGTTCTTCAACTGATGATAAGCTTCCCAAGTTGCGTCCTTGTCTTTCTACTCCGCCACCTCACTAACACTTCCGTCAAAGGGAGAGATCCTTTCTTTCTAACTCTAAGGTCCAAAATCACCTCTGGCTCAGGTTTCATAATTCCCAATCCATCCACTGGTGGAAGCTAGGCTAATGGGCTTTGAGTTTGTGCCAATTTCTTCTTCAACATTGAAACGTGGAAGATGACATGTATTTGCGCAGACTCAAGGAGCTTCAACCTGTAAGCAACACTTCCAATCTGCTCAATAATCTCAAAGGGCCCATAGAACCTGGGCGACAACTTCACATTCCTCATTTGAACCATTGATTACTGCCAATAAGGTTGTAAGCGTACATAGACCCAATCTCCCACCCCAATGGTTATCTCTTTTCTTCTCAGATTTGCAAACTTTTTTATTCTTTCTTGTGCCTTTTGTAGATTTTGCCGCAGCAAGGGAATGATTTGTTCACAGGCCTTAAGAGTGGCATCCACTGCCTCAACCCGGGAGGTACCCGCTTGATAACTCAGTAAAGGGGGTGAGGGTAGCCATATAAAGCCTTTTAATTTTGTAGATGCGTGGGTTGATGTGTTGTACCACCACTCCGCCATTGGAACCCCATAGCACCCAATCTTTAGGTCTATCCCTCACAAAACAACGTAAATAGTTCCCCAGAGTCTTATTGATAGCCTCCGATTGGCCGTCAGTCTGGGGGTGGTAAGTTGAGCTAAAGGCCAGTTAGACCCCTTGTTGCCTAAATATTTCCCACCAAAAATTACTGGTAAAGGTTTTGTCTTTGTCAGAGATAATGGACCCAAGCATCCCTTGAAGTTTGAATATGTGTTTGATAAATTGCTGGGCTAGGGTTAGGGCAAGCGTGAGAGGGGTGTGAAGTGACTAAATTTAGTTAAGTGGTCCAACACTACCCAAAGGCAGTTGAAGGCATGGGACGATGGTAAGCCTTCAATGAAGCCCATTGAAATGTTAGACCAGGGTTTTGAGGGAATTTCTAGGGGTTGGAGCAATCCACCAAGCAAGTGATTTTGATGTTTCATGCATTGACATATATCACAAATCAAGATAAACTTTTTGACCTCCTTCCTGAGCTTAGGTCAGTAGAACTCCATTCTAATTCTGTGGAGAGTTTTATCATAACCTAAGTGGCCTCCCGTGGGGCTACTGTGGAATAATTCCAACAACTTAAGCTTGAAGGGCTGATTGTTGACAATAAAGGGCCTGTCCTTGCAGTATAGTAAGCCACTCCAAATACTATATTTAGGCCCCAATTCCCCCTTGTTGAACTTCAACATCAACACTTGGATCTCTGAGTCTTGGCCATACAACTGCTGTAATTCCTTCAGTATTTCAAAGTTAGGGACCGAGACCATAGATAGTGTGAAAACTTCCTTTCCCTTCACCACTTCTTCTTCACAACTCCTTGACAAGGCATCAACTACCTTGTCATCCTTTCCTTGCTTATATTCTACCAAAAACTCATAGCTTAAAAGTTTGGACACCCACCTCTATTGCATACGTGTTCCCACCTTCTGGTCCAACAAAAACTTTAGGCTTTGATGATTTGTTTTAATAGTGAATTTGAACCCCAATAAGTAAGGCCACCATCTTTTTACTACTAAAACCAGAGCAAATAGCTCTTTCTTATAAGTAGACAAAGCCAACCCCTACCCTTGAGGGCTTGACTATAGTAGGCTATAGGATGGCCTTTTTGTAACAACACTGCTCCCACCGCTTTTCCCCAAGCATCGCACTTGATTCAAAAAGATTTTGAAAATTTTGGTAATGCTAGTACAAGTGGATTCACTACAGCCTCCTTCAAGCTTAGAAAAGCCTTATCTGCTTCTGAGTTCTACAAGAACCCATCATTCTTT
Organism: Carya cathayensis; assembly: GCA_011037825.1. Taxonomy (NCBI): domain Eukaryota; kingdom Viridiplantae; phylum Streptophyta; class Magnoliopsida; order Fagales; family Juglandaceae; genus Carya; species Carya cathayensis. The sequence goes on from QGSO01000262.1 coordinate 787,570, forward strand.
AGGAGTTTAGTCAAAGGGGCAGCAATTCCTCCATAGCCTCTAATGAACCTTCTGTAATACCCAGTCATCTCGAGAAATCTCCCAAGGGATTTAAGTGAGTTGGGTCGTGGCCACTCCCTCATTGCCTTCGACTTAAGTGAATCTGCCTTCACCCCTTGTGCTGAAATGACGTGCCCTAAGTAAGTTACTTTTGGGCTCCCGAATTGGCACTTAGACCTCTTAGCGAATAATTGATGTTGCCTCAAAATGTCTAGTGTAATCTTTAGGTGTTGTAAGTGCTACACTTAATTAGAACTGTACACTATGATATCATCAAAAAACACCAATATAAATTTTTGCAAATATGGTTTAAAAATGTAATTCATTAAATTTTGGAATGTAGATGCAGTATTGGTCAAACCAAAGGGCATAACCAAAAACTCATAGTGACCTTCATGGGTCCTAAACGCCGTCTTGAGAATATCAGCTGGATTCAACCTAATTTGGTGGTAACTAGACCTCAGATCTAGCTTTGAAAATATTTTAGATCCACATAATTCGTCTAGTAGCTCTTCCACCATAGGAATGGGATATTTGTCTTTGATGGTTACACTGTTAAGGGCTCTATACTCAACACATAATCTCCAAGAGTAATCTGCCTTCCTGACCAATAATACTGGGGATGAAAATGGACTCTGACTAGGCTATATAACTCCTGAACTCAGCAATTCTTTAATGATTTTTTCTATCTCATCTTTTTGAAAGAAAGGGGTATCAGTTTGGTCTTACTAAGATTGGTTTGGTTCCTGGTTGTAGGACAATGGAATGGTCATGAGTTCTATAAGGGGGCAGAGTTTTTGGCTCAGCAAAGCCATTCTTATGACTGGATTAAGGTTGTGACGCCCCCAAATTCCGCTTGGGATTGAACGGACATTTGGAGCGTCGAGACATGCAACACAAGGTTACCTGCCCCCGTTCATGACATATAAGATGCAATGTTCCTAACATGCATCTAGCATTATGCAATATTCGCAGCGGATAATTTTTTTCTTTAGCAATACTATGCACCAAACTAAAAATATCCCAAATACTTGAAACATATTTCATACATAAAGGCATACTAAAAAGCCGTGATCACCACACTAGTCTAAAATGGTTGTGATCAAAATAATACTTGAGATACAACTCCAAAAATACAAGTATTAACCTAAGTTAAATATTATACCATCATCAACATCGCACCGTGGCCTAGTTGACCGTATTCAGTTGGTCAGATTCCAATTCTCCTTCGGGTCCTGTAACAAGATCTACCATTCAGAAAAGCTAAGCGTGGCCTTGGAAGGCTCATGGTCGCCTTGTGGTGGTCAAAGGTGGCGGAGCACGGCGGCATCACGCCTGAAAGTAAAACCGAATGGTGGGAGGAGGCGTGAGGTAGCGAAATGCCATAGAACTTCATGGAAAGCTAGGGAAAGGTAGATGAAATGTGGTGGAGCTGTGGTGGCGAGGTGGTGGTCTAGGCGGCTAACGGGGCGGATCGGCGTTTGAAGCCATTTTCGGCCTTGGAGAGTGAGGGAGAGTGAGAGCTCTACAAAGCTCCGTTGGCCATGAAATTTCTTGGAGAGGTTCATGGGGATGAGAGGAACAAGATGGTGGTGGTGAAACACCACGGGTGGCGTGTATGGTGGTGCACGGTGGTGCAACCGAAGTGTGATTTGAGAGACCCATATGAGAAAGAGTGAGAGTTAGGGGAAAAGAAAGACATGGGGAGGAAGCCCTTGATGAGGTGAATCCATTGGTGGTGCTTGGTGGCTGATTTGGCCGTGTATGGTGGTCCAAAATGGTGAAAAAGCCTTAAAGACCCATTTGTTTGGAGGAGAAAGGAGAGAGATTGGGTGGCCGGTTTATCTCACCACCGGTGAGGTTGTGTTTGCCGGTGAAGGAGGAACACGCCGGTGAGGGAGGTGAGGCATGGTGGCCGGAGGTGGCGTGGCTGGGTGGCTTGACCGAACGGACATGGAGGAGCTAAGCTATGTGTAGTCGGCCATGGAGAGAAAGAGAGGAGAGAGAAGAAGAAAAAGAAAAAGAGAAAAGGAAAAAGTGAAGGAGAAAAGGGTAGGGGCCTAGGTAATTAACTTCAATCCTACGCTTCGGGATCCTCAAATAATCCAACGATGAGTTAAAACACTGATTTGAAAACGCGTAAGTGTTTTATTTTAAATAAAACACTTTAAATAAAACACTACGAGGAATTAAGGTAGAATATTATTTTATAAACTAAAGTTTATAAAATAATATTTCCTCATCATTATTTAAAATGATAAAGTACCGTTAATTAATCGAAGAGGATAAAATCATTTAAATTAATAAAACACTTAATTACAACACTGAGAGGAATTAAGATAGAATATTATTTTATAAACTAAGGTTTATAAAA